>JAJPUD010000799.1:418461-474632 GCA_023553655.1 Myrmecobius fasciatus | reverse complement strand
AGATAGATAGATAGATAGATAGATAGATAGATAGATAGATAGATAGATAGATAGATCTAGAAGATAAGATAGCTATATAAGAAAGGAGGGGAGGCCTAGGGGGATGTGGGAGGACTCTAATCTAGCTGCCTCCAAAACAAAGGAACATCCTTGAAAGCTATTGAGTTGCTTTCTCCAGTTTCCATTCAGATAAAAGGTCAAAGGCAGAACTACTCAGGCTTTGACACTGAGACACCTCCATGGTCCAGAGTACCATGCCAGCAGCTCAGTGTGGTATGGCCAGGACAGTCTGTAGCAATAATAATAGCTAGTATTCCTCAGTCTACAGAAGTATAGATAAGAAAAGTAAAATGATTTACACACAGTGTGAAAGTCCAAGGCAAGATTTGAACTGTTATCTTCTTGACTCTAAGAACAACATTCTATGAACTACACCACACATCATCCAACAAGGAACCTATAACAGGGGAAGGGGGTCTTCCAGCAATTAGGAACATACCCTACCCTAAAGATCATCAGGGAAAATCTAAAAGGGACTTAGGTCACGGTTAGATGGTTGGCCATCTAATCCAATCCTTCAGTTTACAGATGAGGAAACTGAAGACAGACTTAATAAATTTTCTTTTCTACAAATGGAAGGTATCTTATAAAAGTCATCTAGTCATAAGGTCATAGATATAAAGATAAAAAAGATTCATTGGCTAACTAGTCCAACCCCCTCATTTTATAGATTGCCTGAGGTTACAAAGTCAAGATTCTATTTTAGGTCCTGTACCTTGAAAAGGTTTTCCTTACACCCCTTTTACTTTCATTCTCATGTCTGAGGTAGCCCCAAGGTCATTGATATCTGGTTGCAGTAGATCTGTTGCCTCCTTCTCTTCTTACCATGCACTTGTCTTCCCTCTTCTCCCAACTCCCAAATAGCATTCCCTGCCCTTGGTATTACCCACAATCCTAAGAACTTAGGACACTCTAATTGCCCCTTCCCATTGTCTCCCAAGCCCATGGATCTCTAGGCTCAAATGGGCATTACTTTTCTAGGTTACCTGCTGCTTCCCACATCTTCTCGAGTAAGAGGGGGAATGAAACATCCAAGCATGGAGGAAAGGAAGGAAACTGTTAATCAGAGACATGTACACTAGAAAGGAGTTAAAATAGACAATCTTTAAATATCTGGCACATAGTAGGAGCTTATTAAATGCTTGTTGACTTCACTCTAGGAACCCTTCCACGTCTAAATCTTTTCTTCCTCAATCTTTTCTTCTGGGAGAAAATGGATGCCCTGCCCCTATGACTTTAAGTATTACCAATACTCAAATCAACTACATAGGACTTGGAATCTTAGCTAAAATGCATGATTAGGCTAGACAGGGAACCAGAATCATAATCATAAGTCACTTCAGTTATGTAAATATTGCATCCCTTTCTAGACACAATTCCTCTTAATTCTAATACCTTCCTCCATTATTTCCTTATTTATCCTGTATATAACTTCTTTGTATTCCTAAGTAGCTAGGTGGTGCAGTGGATAGGGCACCTAACCTGGAGCCAAAACAATCTGAGGTCAAATTCCATTTCAGACACCTTATTAGCTGTGTGATCCTGGGCAAGTCACATAACCCTGTTTGCCTCAGTTTCCTCATCTATAAAATGAGGTAGAAAAGAAATGGCAAACCACTGCCATATCTTTGCCAAGAAAACCCCAAATGGGGTCTCAAAGAGTCAGAGACAATGAAACAAATGAACAGCAACAATAAAATAGCTGGTATATACATATTTGTTTGCTTGTTATTTCTTCAACCAGATTGAGAGCTCCTTGAGGACAAAGAAGACAATGTCTTTTCACTATATCCATTGCTGAGCAGAGCCTGGAACATAGTAGGTGCTTAATAAATGTTTATTGACTGACTGATCTCCAATAGATGGGTAGAGTGGAAAAGGAAGGTAACAAGATCAAGAACAATGTTATCCTTGTGGGAAGGGATATTGTACACGACATAACCAATGTACCAAACATTCTGAAGATTGTTCTTTCGAGAAGATACCAGGAGGGGAGTGCATGGGTCCCAGGACAACTGTTTTCCTGCCCCAGAAGCAAAAAGAGTACAGAATATCTACTTCTTGGGGGTAATTAGGTGTGGGAATGGATAGAATACCTTCAGCAGGAAGACCTGAGTTCAAATGTGATCTCAGACACTTACTAGCTGTGTGACCTTGGGCAAGTCATTTAACCCTGTTTGCTTCAGTTTCCTCATCTGTAAAATTAGATGGAGAAAGAAATGGCAAACCACTCTACCACCTTTGACAAGGAAAACTCCAAAAGGGGACATGAAAAATCAGAAATGACTGAACAGTAACATCTCTATCTTATCTCTAGTCCCCAGTATTTAGAAATTGGATCTGAAGGAAGACAGAGATAAAGAGAAAGAGCATCCCAGAAAAAGCCAGTAAAAAGGATTTTAGTGATAGACACTGTTTACTAAGAAGCTTGATTAAGCATTAATTAGTTCCTCCTTCAGATTAGTCCAAAGCCTTCAGACCAGGATGATTTTTAAGTGTTTTCTTAATAGTTCTAAAAATAACGTGGGAGGAGATAGGGAGATCAGTCTGTTTCCATAGAAGCTTTGTCTTTCTCAAAGCAGTTCAAGGTCACCTTAGGTTTTTTGGTTACCTTCATCACACTGCTGCCTCATCTTGAGCTGGTGGTCCACTAAAATCCCCAGATCTTTTCAGATAAATTGCTATCTAATTATACCTACCTCCTTCTGTCCTTGTGAAATGGATTTTTTTTTTTTGCAACTAACTCTAAGACTTTACGCCTACTGCCTTTCATCTTTTTAAAATTCAGCCTAATGTTCTAGTCTCTTTGAGATCTTTTTGGATCCTGATTCTATAATCCAGTATGTTCCCTATCTCTGCCAGCTTCCAGATATCTGCAAATTTGATGAATGTGTTATATAATTTATCCAAGCCATTGATAAAAACATTAACTAGCACAGATCCCTTGAGGATGCCCCCGAGAGGCCCTATCAAGTTAATATCAAAAACTATTAACAATTATTCTTTGATCATGGCAGAGGTAGAAGTCTGTGGGAATATAACATTGCTTATGCTATCAGACCATCTATATGTTGGCCAGTTTGGCTAAATTTCTTTCCCTTTTAAAAAAAATTGTATTAGAAAGGCTCACTCTAGAGAGAGGAATATATTCAGGCATGAAGATGATATTAAAAAGTATTAATAAGTGTTTTTATAACAATTTTTCTTTAAATCCAGTTATTTAATCATTTCTGAATTCATCTAATGACATATCTAATCCACTTTTCTCCATATTTTCCTCTGCCTGGATGACCACTGTTTCTCTGTATGCATAGACTTGGTGTATATAAATTTCTGTATCAAGAAAAAAAAAATCCTAGATCTGTCCTCCAATGCGTTGTCTGCCCCTACTTTTAGTAGCTAGCATTTATGTATCACTTTAAGGTTTGCAAAGGCTTCACAAATGTCTCATTTTATCCTCATAACAGCCTTGAGAGATAGGTGATATTAATATCCCCCTTTTGCCAATGATGAAACTGAGGCAGATAGAGGTTAAGTGACTTGCCTAGAATCCCATATAAATGTTTGAGTCTGAATTTGAACTCAGGTCTTCCTTAGCCCCAATCTGGTACTATATCTGCTGTGCTACTTAGTGGCCTCTATTGGGTCTGTGTCATCCACAAATCTAAAAAGAACGATTTTTTTTTTAATCTAAATCATTGCTAAAGGTAATTAACCAACCTAGGGTCAAAGACAGACAGGTAGGATACTACCCTACAGTAATAGTGTAAGTTGTTTAATCATTTTCTTGCCCAGCTCTTTATGAGCCCTTTTGAAGTTTTCTTGGCAAAGATACTAGAGTGGTTGGCCATTTCTTTCTCCAGCTTATTTTATGGATGAGGAAATTGAGGCAAACAGGGTTAAGTGCCTTGTCCAGGATCCCACCGCTAATATTTCAGGTGAGATTTGAACTCAGGTCTTCTTGACTTCAAATCCTACAGATAACTTTCCAAATTGACATTAGACCATTAATGACAATTTAGGCTCATCCATTCAATAAAGTTACAAATTCATTCAACTGTACTATTATCCAGCCTGTATCTTTCCATGGCATAAATTTTAGGGACAATAAAGAAAACCCACCATATAACTACTTTCCAATATTTCTCTGGCTTCTAAATAGGACTGGAGGATATATTTTAACCTCCCTCCCCTGCCTCCAGCAACAATGTAATATACTGTTATGTTTTTCATAGCTTCATACATATAATGGATATTAGAATTTTTGTCTTCTACGAGGTGAGGGAATGGAGGAAGAAGAGAATTTGGAACAGAAAATAAAATTGAATACTCATCTTAAAGTCAGAAGATAAGAATTTGTATCCCAACTTCAATGCCCACTAGCTGTGTGATTCCAAGCAAACCACTGTCTAAGCCTCAATTTCCTTATTTATAATGTGGGTGTGAGTAAAGAGCTTCCTAGACTTGACTACACAATATTTCCCTTCCCTGGCCCATCCTTCACAGCTTCTAAATGGATATTTCTTGTTTTAAAATGTTTCATTTTTAACTTAAAGATAAAAATTAAAAAATCATTTCTATGTTCATAGCACAAGAGAAAAAGAGGTTTCAGTATGAAACCATAAATCTCCATTTCACACTTTTTCTTAGAAAACAATGTAATAAGTACTACAGATCATTTTCAAAGCTGCCTTACTTTTCTGTGCTTCCTTCTGAGTTTTCTTTTGTTTTCTCCCTTCCTCCCCAACCCACACTAGAAAAGGCCAGCATTAAATATAGATGTGTAAACATATGTAAAACTATACTATGCACAACTTCTAAATATCAGTTCTTCCTCTGAATGTGAATAGCATCTTCCTTCATAAATTCTTCATAGTTGATTTGAGTATTTGTAATATTCAAAATAGTTTATTTTTCACAGTTGTTCTTCAATTTCACTACTATTACATAAAGCATACTCTTGGTTCTGCTCATTTCACTCCATTATTTCATGCAAGTTTTCCCACATTTTTCTAAAATCATTCATCTCATCACACCTGATAGCATGATAACTTATTCAACCATTCTGCAATCGATGGGCTAATCCACTCGATTTCCAATTCTGGTGCTACCACAAAGAGAGCTGCTATAAATATTTGGAATACATCAGCTCTTTTTCTTTCCCCTGACAACCCTGAGAAACAAACTTAATAATGATATTAGGGGTCCAAAGGGTATACACGGTTTAATAACATTTTGGGCATAATTCCAGATTGCTCTCTAAAATGGTTGGATCACGTCAACCATTTTGACAGTTCCATCAACAGGATCTTAGTGTCCCAATTTTTCCACATTTCCTTTTGTCATTTACCCCTTCTGTTATTTTAGCCAATCTAATAAGTGTGAAATGATATCTCAAAGATGTTTTAATTTGAATTTGTCTAATCAATAATGGTTTATAATGTATTTTTCTAATCAATAATGGTTTATAATGAATAACCAATAGTGATTTTTCCATATGTCTATATAAAGTTTTGATTTTTTTTTTTCATGAAAAACCTGTCTTGGTCATATCCTTTGGCCATTTATCAATTGGGGAATGAACCATATTCTTACAAATTTGAGAAAAGTTCTCTTTATTTTTGAGATATGAAGCTTTTATATGAGAAGTAAATGGATATTCCTAAAGTAAAGGTCTGATCATTTCATTGCCTACTCAAGAAGCTCTATTTGGGTCCCTTATCGCCCTTAGGATACAATACAAATTTGTATGTCATTTAAAGCCTTTTTCACAATTTGATCCCAGTTTCTATTTCTAGGCTGATTAATACATAACTCCCCCTCATATATTCTGCTTTACTTACTGTTCCCCACATATGACATCCCATCATCTACCTCCAGGTTTTTGCAAGGGTTGTTTCTTATGCCTGATGTGCTCTCCCTCCTCACATCTATCTCTTGAAGCTCCATGTCCTATCAAAGTTCTACTCAAAACTAGTTCCTTCAAGAGGCCTTTGCTGATTTATTTTGCTTTTTAGCAATCCCTAATAATTATATATTTTGCATAAGTGGGTATACAAATATACATAAATGTGTATACATAGAGGTTACAGTGTGTTCAGGAGAGCTAGCGAGGCGTGAGGGTTTGCCGAACCTTTTTCAGAGATTCTCACCAACCTTTGGTGCCCAACTGATTCACCCATCTCTCACTTGATGCTCCAAGCAGCTGTATCATGTGTAGAAGCTATACCCCAGTAAAACACTCTCCACAAATGGACTGAGCCATGTTGAGAGCTACCAATGTGCCTCAAACCCGCAGGTCAGTTAGGGGGATGTCTAGCCCAAGCATGGGAAAACTTTCCCTGATGGGTGGATGAGAACATTTTTGCCAATGGCCGAGACAGAGTGAAGTGCTTAGAGCTTGGTCAGACATTGAAGATTCCAAGGTGTCTTCCTGGGCCATTGTCGGTTGTTATTGACTTTTGTCTTGCCACTGGACATTAATGAGTAAGTAATGAGAATAAAGCTGATGACTTTTTGCAGCTCTGTCTCACGTAAATCCAGTTCACCCACAAGTCAAAATACTACCTTGATCTTCTTCAAAAATGAAGAACAATGACAAATGTGTGTGGTTTATATTCATGCATGTAGAAAGAGAGAGAGAAGTTTGGGGGTCCTTTTCCCATCTTGACATTCAAACTGATGAACTTGGTCCCCCAAAACAAGGCTGACTAGCTTCATTCATCTGTAAGAATTCTAGAGTTAACCTTAAAAGTTATGGGGGTGAATTTCAAAAATTATTGACTAAAGTCCTCATTTCACTTTGTTTACCCCAATAACAATCCTAAAATAGAATTTTGATGTCATCTAATCAATGTTAATTAATATCTCCTCCACACAATAGCATTATCATGCCAGTATCAATTAACCAATTTACATCAATTAGCTTTTACCACAGGGATATTTGCTGAAAAGAAACAACAAAACCAAAAGTATAAACACAAATCCTCACCCTGAACAGATACACAGCCTTCCCTATAGCATCTCAGTACCTAGAGAGAGTGGGCTCAAACTTTGAAGTGCTTTTACTACAAAGCATTCTTCCCACCAAATTAACTTCTGAATATTTAACATCATTGATATATGAAGTTGCTTGAAGAAACCAGCATTTTGACGTCCATCCCCCACTTCATTGAGTTGAGCAAGTCAATTAGACCCTTTGCTCCTCGTTATTCTACCATGGACTCTCATCCCTAGACATCTCATAACTCACTCTCTCAACATTTCAAGCTTACAAAGTTGAAGTTTTATTTATTACTCTATTATTTAAATGAAAGAAAGAAGAGATACGATAGTGACAGAGGAACAGCTAGGTGGTGCAGTGGATAGAGCACTGGCCCTGGAGTCAGGAGGACTTGAGTTCAAATACAGCCTCAGACACTTAACACTTACTAGTTGTATGACCCTGGGCAAGTCACTTAACCCCAATTGCCTTGCAAAACAAACAATGACAGAAACAACAGTATGGTTATGTATTCGTGATTGCCAGAGGATTGATATCATTTAATTTTGATGTGATCTAATCAATGTTAATTAATATCTCCTCCACACAATAGGATTATCATGCTATTCCCAACCTAGAAGCCTACAGCAGCTCTTCCTCCTGACTTGGATCAGCTAGTAAGGAAAAACAAGTTCACCTGGCCACCTAGTAAAATACCTGGCAAATACTAAGCACTAAATAAATGCTTCCTGATTAATTAATTAACTGATCTAACCTTCTCATCTTTATTAATTTTCTCTGAGTAAATTTCTAAATAGGACAGCTAGGAGGCACATAGATACAGGTCTGGAGTCAAGAAGATTCATCTTCCTCACTTGAAATCTGGCCTCAGATGCTTATTAGCTGTGTGACCCTGGGTAAGTCACTTAATACTCTCAGCAATTTGCTCATGGCTGTAGTGAGTGGTGGCAGCACAAAACCTAGAGCTCTTCACACCATATCACGAGCCTTCCACAAAGAACAAAATCTACATTCTGGTGGCATTTATTCACAGCCATACAGGTCATCTTTATCGTCCTTTTTTTTTTTTTTTTTTTAATCCACTAGTGCTATTCTGCTGCTCTCTGAAGAAGAAAGAGGTGAGCATGACCTTGTGTTCTCCCTAGTCATTTTAGAATCAGACTTGATTAGATATCATCCCCAACCTGCTGGTGATTCAGCTCTCTGAGAGAATAGAATTCTAATGTCAATTTCTATTAATACCGCTTTTCCATGACAGTAACTTGTAGTCGAATGTGCTTTATCGACTAGATCAGCTGAAACTCACAAAATATATGATAGAATGTCAGAGGTTACAGAACAATTTTACTGGGCCACCAAATGTCCAATATTCATTCACATGACAATGGACTGATGTGGCTGTGCTGGAATCGCCGGGGCTATTGGGTAATGTTTGCAACATTCAGCCCAAGTTTTGCTTGCTGATCGCATAATTTGTTTAATGCCTAGTTTAATCATTTTCAGGCTGGAGTCTTAGCTAAAATGCATGATTAGGCTAGACAGGGAAGCAGAATCATAGCCATGAGTCATTTCTGATATGTAAATATTGCAGCCCTCTCTATTCACATAGCCCTGAACTACTTAGAGCTAGCCCTTCACTCGTGTGCAGAAAAGGATCCAAAGGAATTGGAGGCGTTCTGCATGACCTAGCACCATTCTCCCCTTTGTCACGACCAAGATCGTATCAGGAACACCCTTAAAGGGGGAAGGAAACTCAGAGTACTTAATCACAAGTGTGGCCAACTGCTAAATCTGAAATGCAGACTGGGCACAGAGTGGCGGCCCCCTGATAGTGCCCCGTTCCATGTGCAGTCACGGGGTATGACCACAAAGGGAATGGGGGAACATGTATGACAGTCATCTCCGCCCAGGGTCAGTACAACAATAGAGGCCAGAAAATACCAACATGAGTAAAACTGCCTAGCACGGGAAGATTATCCCAGCCACGATTCTCCGCTGGCCAGTGTCTCATCCAGGACCATGTCTCATTCTGGACATGTAAAAGCTACGGGAATCCGTGGTCGGTCTCAATTCACTAGTAAATATAGATGCTCCTTCCTGCTCTTAAAAATCTCAACTCTACACAGCCCCTATGTAGCAGAAAAAGTGGCTAAGTCATCTGAGAAATGGCCTCCGTGCCTTCCTTTTACTTCCGCTGCTCAGTTGCACCCCAAGCTCACTGGATGGATGCTCTTCTACCTGGCCTGAAATCTCCCTCATTAAAGTCCTTGCCTTAGGTTACACAATGAAGGCAGAGAGATAGTACATGTGTGTATACACACACATATACATACATATATGTACATAATATGTGTGTGCATTGTGTATGTATATGTGATACATGTTTATATATTATATATAAATTTATGGGTTTATACATATGCACATACATCTACATCTATATATCTGTGTTAACTGTACTCCATCTGTAGCAAAGAGTCCACCATTCCTAAATTTTAATCTGTAGTCTGGAAATCCAAATTATATTCTCTAATGCCTTTTTTTTTTTTTTTTGAGGCAATTGGAGTTAAGTGACTTGCCCAAGGTCACACAGCTAGGAAGTGTTCAGTGTCTGAGACCAGATTTGAACTCAGGTCTCCCTGACTTCAAGGCTGGTTCTCTATCCACTGTGCCACCCAGCTGCCACCTAGCTTTACTTTCCCTGTTGCCATTTAAGGAACCTGATGTTTATTTCTCTATCTATGCCCCCAAAGTCCCAATTTCTTGCCTAAAACTTCATAATCCCTGGAAATGCTTTTTTAGCCTCCTTATAATTATTCCCCATGTAAATCATCCAAAGATTATTTAGGCTACTCATTATCAGGGTAGGTTTTGTTATGTTTGAAAAGTCTCTGTCTACCAGATCTCCTATACATATCTTATTCCCCTTTAGCCTTTTTCATATTACATAATTAGTTTATACAATTATCAAATTGCCCCTTGGAAGGCACATAAGACCCAAACCCAGAGGATGTAACATAATCTCAATTAGTAAAGAAAGAAGTAAAAAAAAAGGTAGTTGGGAACAATTTAAAGGTTCCAAGAGTTCTGGGCTAAGGATTGCAGGGCAGATAATGTGGCCTGGGAGGTTGGGAGAAGGTATGATGCAAAGGAAAGCACCTCAAACCCAATTTATCTACTTCGCAATTCCATTTTGATTAGCCCCTGCATTTATTTTTGGTGGGGAATTGGAATGATAATGTTGAAAGAATGTGAAAATCAGACATCCAATTAAAAGAAAGTGGGGCAGCTGGGTGGTGCAGTGGATAGAGCACCAACCCTGGAGTCAGGAAGACCTGAGTTCAAATCTGGCCTCAGACATTTAAAACTTTCTGGCTGTGTGATCCTGGGCAAGTCACTTAACCCCAATTATCTCAGCAAAAAAAAATAATAATAAAAGAAAGAAAGCACTTTGGTGGTTTGTTTGGGATTTTTTGTTTTTAATGGTCTGGATTTCTACTTTTACTTGTGAAATGCCCATCATATCAAATTAAATGAAAATCATAAAGTATCCTTGCTTTGTTGGAGAGTTTTCCTAAATATCTGATACTATTACCATTTGACTCTCACATCAGTAAACTGATAAGCTATTATTTCAACCATTTTGTTGTTGTTCAGTTATTTCAGATTCTTCATGACCCCATTCTATCATGTCTTGGTAGAGATGCTGGAGTAATTTGCCATTTTCTTCTTTAACTCATTTTACAGATGAGGAAACTGAGGTAAACAGGGTTAAGTGACTTGTTCAGAGTCACCCAGTTAATAAGCATCTGAGGCCAGATTTGAATTCAGGAAGGTGACTCCAGACCTGGCACTTTATCCACTGTGCCACTTATCTGCCATACTCTGGACTGAAAATATCACCTAGTTCCCTGCACCTTTGCTCCATCACTGAGTATACTTTTAATAGATAAATGTAATGATTTAATAAAATTTGGAATAAAGGTTCTACTTTGAAGCAAAGCAGGTCAAAATGTAACAGCTTAGATGCTTTTCTTAGAGTTTAAATTGAATAGGAACTCACACCTATAACTGACTTTTTTATGTGATAAGTACAAAGTGAAAGAGCTGGAGGATGTAGTTCAATTGCCAATAGAGGAAGTTCTTTCAGTCATCCTTTCTTTCTTTCTCCATTTCTCTCTCCTTTTTTTCTTCCTGCTTTTCTTCTTTCTCTCCTTTTCTCTTCTTTCTCTCCTTTTCTCTTTCTTTCTTTCTCCTTTCTTCCTCCTTTTTTTCCTTGTCTTCCTTTTTTCCTTTCTACCTTCCTTTTTTCCTTCCTACTTTCCTTTTCTCCTTCCTAATTTCCTTCCTTCCTTCCTTCCTTCTTTCCTTCCTTCCTTTCTTCCTTTCTTTTCCCTCTTTGTTTCCTTCCTTCCTAAATCAATCTGTTGCTAGGCTGCCTAGATCCTCACAGAACACATGACCACAAGTAGAAAGGTTGTTTTGCTAGATCCCCTCAGTAGGGTCTTTTATCCACTCACTTAGATTGTTTCTTTGTGACAGCAACAGTCTCCATTACTTCCCAGTATGGGCTCAGCCAAAGCCCTCCATTGAGACAGCACTGTCCTCTTTCAAAAAGGTCAGATACTTTTTCCCAAGGACTGGCTAGAGCCTTGCCAGTACTGTTTCTCTAGCAGGGCTCTGAGGGCAGAGGAATTAGTGCAAATCAACTACTCAAAGTCCCACATTATCTGTCTTGTCAATTAGAATATACAAAATCCTTTATGATCTCTGTCTTATCTGTCTCCATCTCAGTCTCTCTCTCCTCTTTCTCAACCTTTCTCTCACAAACATATATATTTGTAGACTATATTCATAATTTAAGGAAATCCTTGATTTTATGTTTCAAACTAGTTCCAGTTGTTCAGTGAAGAAAGCCATATACACTTAGAGAGAGGGATATAAAATGTGGATCACAACATAACATTTTCATGCTCTCTATTGATATTTGCTTGCATTGTGTTTCCTTTCTCTGATTTTTTTCTTGTGGATATGATTTTTCTTGCACAGCAAGATAAATGTGGAAATATTCAATTTGTCAAGAATTTTAACATAATCAACATGTAGTGGACTTCCTGCCATCTAGGGGAGGGATGGGGAGTAGGGGAGAAAAATTTGTAACAGAAAGCTTTGTAAGGATCAATGTTGAAGAATTACCCACACATATGTTTTGCAAATAAAAAGTTTTAATAAAGGAAAAAAATTAAAATAATAAATAATAATAATAAGGAAATCCTTGATTTTAGTTACAGGTTAATGAAAATAAAGATGATTTTTTTTCCTCCAAATTCATGGGCTCCCTGAAATCTAGCCCTTGGCTCCTTGAGGGTCTGTGTGACCCAGATTAAGAACTCCTGATCCAGAAACAATCCATCTTTATTGGGTGAGTCTTCTTGGAGGCCAGATCCAAGAAAGCACTGGAACCCTTTACCCTTTTAAAGGGTTGCTAATTCATGAAGGACACAGTTCCTGGAAGGTGAGCTATCCAGCCCCTATAGACAGGGACATAATAACTAAGCCGTTGCTAATAGAGGCAGTTTGCCCCAAAATGGAGGAAGGGAGATAATTTGTCAATCAGATACAGATTGAGGACTATATACAATATTGACACAAGGATCATCCCTGGGCTAGCAGTCAAGGGAGGACATTGTGCTGGAGACTGGAAGCTTCCACCTCCACCAGTCATATTCCATTTGTGATCACTACCAGGGTGCTTACTGTTGCTGATGCCCAAGATATTGCCCTCTCTTCTGCAGCCTGAACTGCTGCTACTTCTGGTATCCTCAATGCTAGTCATTCTGTAAGGCTGTGTCACTACTTACTCTTCTGGTGTCTATGCTTCTACCAGTGCCCACTACTAGGGCCACTGTTAATGCCTGTGATGATGCCTTTTCTGTTGGACATGAGTCATTGCTGGTAAGTGTGAATAGCCTGTTTTAGACAATGTCCATAATCATCAGGATTCTCTCCACCCACTTAACTAAGTGGGCTGGTCCCTGGATTTGCTTAGACTTGATGTCCCAGCCTTTGGTCCTCATATGGTCCTCATCAGGCCTCCTCCACCATGGACTCATCTGGCCCAATCAACATTGCCTCATCAACATAATCATGTCCATCAATGCCATGAATAAATGGGCTCCTTTCAGATCTCTGTCTACCAGACTGTGACAATTTAAGGGAAAGTTCAAATAGTTCTAGGGAAGGACAATGAAATGCTCCTTCATAGGTGAAAATAAATAGTTCCTAACTAGTCTTAGATAAATCAAGCAAGACAAAGATATTGTCAAGATCAATAACCCATCTCACTCTTCAGGGGTTTCAACTGCCTGCTCTACTACATTGACAGGTCATCCATAGCAACTGTTGTGAAGACTTTGGTCAGCTTTCTGTGGACCACTATAAAGTTTCAGGTATCACCTGACATCCCCACTGGCTAGAGATTTGTTACAAGGGGAATTGGTGTAGCAGAGTGTTTGGGCTGCTAATATTTCCAGGCCAAGGAGAAGATTAATTTTACCCTTTCTGGGCTCAGTATTATTTGGTATTCGAGTCATGTGATAGCTCAGGCAATCCCAAAACTTTCTATTGGATCTTACTCATAACCTGACATAAAGGTTGCTATAATCACCCAGTCAGATACCAACTCCTAAAAGATCATGCTACCACTTCCCTAGGTTTTCTACCACCCAAAAGCTCCCATAGAAACTGGGGCACCTCCAAATCACTATTGATCAGAGAAATGCAAATTAAGACAACTCTGAGGTAGCACTACACACCTGTCAGATTGGCTAAGACGACAGGAAATGATAATGACAAATATTGGAGGGGATGTGGGAAAACTGGGACACTGATACATTGTTGGTGGAATTGTGAACGGATCTAACCATTCTGGGGAGCAATTTGGAACTATGCTCAAAAGTTATCAAACTGTGCATATCCTTTGACCCAACAGTGTTTCTACTGGGCTTATATCCCAAAGAGATCTTAAAGAAGGGAAAGGGACACACATGTGTGAGAATGTTTGTGGCAGCCCTTTTTGTAGTGGCAAGAAACTGGAAACTGAAGGGATGCCCATCAATTGGAGAGTGGATGAATAAATTATGGTATATGAATGTTATGGAATATTATTGTTCTATAAGAAACAACCATGATTTCAGAGAGGCCTGGGGAGACTTGCATGAACTGATGCTGAGTGAAATCAGCAGAACCAGGAGATCATTGTACACGGCAACAACAAGACTATATGATGATCAGTTCTGATGGACATGGCTCTCTTCAACAATGAGATGATTTAAACCAGTTCCAATTGTTTAGTGATGGAGAAAGACATATACACCCAGGGAGAAGCCTGTGGGATCTGAGTCTAGACCACAACATAGCATTTTCATGTTCTCTATTGATGTTTGCTTGCATTTTGTTTTCCTTCTCAGGTTTTTTTTTTTCTTGCAGATCCAATTTTTCTTGTACAGTAAGATAATTGTGTATATATATACATATATACATATGTATGTATATATATGCATATATATATATATTCGATTTGTCATGTATTTTAACATATATTTAACATGTATTGGATATCCTGCCATTTAGGGGAGGGGGTGGGGGGAAGGAGGGAAAAATTTGTAACAGAAAGCTTTGCAAGGGTCAATGTTGAAAAATTACCTATGCATATGTTTTGCAAATAAAAAGCTTTAATTAAAAAAAAAAGAAACTGGGGCACCCTTTATTCCTGTTGAGATTTCCAGTATGATAGTAATCTGACTGCCAGTGTGTAGTAGCCACTTACATCCAAAGGAAATAGGAGTTTTGGGGATGTTAGGCTTAACAAGGTTAGAAAGATCCTTAAAGTTCACTGAGCCACCAAGTTTAGTTTTACTCTCACCATTCCTCTCCCCTTACTCTGATAATTAACCATTTTCTTATCAACCCCAAATTTCAGGAAATTCATCCTAAACTTCTTGTGGGAGTAGGTATTGCCACTTTCCAAAAACTAAATTAGGCAATGAGCCCCCATCCCTTAGTCTTAGAAGGAAGGCCTGCTTTCCCAAACTACTGTATTTGCTAGATGAATGATTTCTTGCTCACATTTCACAGTTGTTCCACCCAGGTCTGTATGTTGATATGCCATGGGAAGCCCATCTGTAATGCCTCATGCTACTACAGTGGAGCTCTACCTAAAAGCTGGGATCCAACTGCTCCTTATTCAGGTTAGTCATAGAACATGGGGGCCCATGGTGAAGCAATATAAGTCCAGTCCACTAACCCCATCTGTTTTACAAAATTCATCCCCACTCTTGCTGGTCCCCATCAGAGATCCAGATACAAATGAAGCTTATAATTCTTGGGCCAGGGATACGAAACTTCAGTATTAACCAGGCAAAAAAAGACAAAAACCAGTTCCTCTCCAAAGTCTCTAACTGATTTAACTGGCTTTGCAAAAATAAATCTTCTGTGAGAAACTCAAGTTGATGAAAATATAGCAAGTGAGCTCTGCCTTGGCCTGGGTGGACCACACCCTCACTAATTATTACTCCAATGACTCATCAGCAATTTGCTGAAACTTCTGCAATTTCCCATGATCTTCAGTGATGAAAACCTTTCCATTCTCCAATCTACCTGTGTAAAAGTCACCCTAAAGAAAGATTGGAATAAGCTAAACCTGAGATTCTCTTTCTACCTGAGTAAATTCCAGAGTTTATCCTCATTACTATTTTCATTCTCTTCCCTTATAACTCTAATCTCAGTGGACTTCAACATTTCTCTACCAAGACCTCTGAGTTGAAGGTTATCTATCCCTCCTGCGTTCTTGGTCCCCTTTCCCATCAGAATCACTCCCTTCACTTGTGCTGATTTTAAGTCTATGTGTTGCTCCTGTTTTCAAAACACTATTTTTAAAAATCAAAAACATATTCACATCTCTCACTAGTTGATGAATGTACACAGTTTACTTTCATTTTTTTTATACTAACAACCCAGATTTTGCAATATCATTAGTAAAAATCTATGAACCCTAGTTCTCAGAATATCTTTATGCTATCAACCTTCCTAGATACAAAGGAGGTACTTATTTTACAAGGTCAGTGGGGTCCCATTCTTTATCCCACAGAGAAATCAGCATATGCCGCCAGAAGCTTGGGAGCCATGCCAGACTCCTGTATCCAATCATCCAATCCCTCAAGGCTACCCTTCCTCTGTATCACTCTTTCTCCATTTCAACCACAAGGTCAACTATGAGGTCATTCTGATCAGATGTTGATAACTAATGCCAAATGTTCTGGGATTGGAATGCAATGAGACTTTTGTGGACCATAAAATATTTAATAATGAGACATTTACTCCACCCAAAAAGATTAAATAAGGAAACAAAATTGACTCAAGTGGAATGGCTTTCTTCTGCTTCTGTATCTGTCATGGTAGCAATGTCCAATAAAAGAGCTATATTGACTCATACAATTATGGGGATTCCATTAAGATTGAGGAGCCCTAACTTCTTATAGGTTAGTTATAAAGAGAGATATAGATATAGATATGTACATATACCTATATCTATATCTATATATCTACATCTATATCTATCTATATATGTAGACAGATAGATATAGATGTAGATATATAGATATAGATATGTATCAGGTGACCAGGAAGTTTCAGTAATAGTTTCAACCTTAATCATCCAGATCAATGAAAGCCCAAATATATTTTCTCATGATGAGTGGAAAGTTGGCCCATCCTCCACATATAATAAATGCCACTAATACATATTCTTTTTTTCCAGGTTTATTCTTAAATAATCTTGGATAATGTGATATAACTGCATCTAAAAGCAAGGTTTCCACAAACTTGCTTTTCCTTCTAGTCATTTTCAGTGTTTTATGAGGTTATTTATTCAATTTCAGTCATGTCTGACTCTTCATGATCTCTTTTGGGCTTTTCTTGACAAGGATTTAAAAGTTGTTTATCATTCTTTTGTCCAGCTTATTTTATAGTTGAGGAAGCTGGGACAAATAGGACAAGGTGACTTGCCCAAGGTCACATAGCTAATAAATGTCTGAGGAGGGATTTAAATTCAGGTCTTCCTTATTTCAGACTCAGTATTCTTTCCACTATGGCACCTAGCTGCCATATTGTTCATAATCTTCCACCATCTTTCTCCATAAGATTTTACAAATGAGTTTATAGCCTAAACCACTGTTGTTCTTGGCTGCTATATTTCTCTTCTTGGAAAGAGATCAAGTGTTTTCTGTCTGGGGCAGTTTCTAGATTGCTTTGGTCTGTCATGACAATGGATGAAATTTCTTAGAAATGTTATGAATAGCCATGAATGATGTCTAATCTTTTTTCTTTTTTTTTCCTGAGGCAATGGGGGTTAAGTGACTTGCCCAGGGTCACAGAGCAAGGAAGTGTTAAGTGTCTGAGGCCACATTTGAACTCAGATCCTCCTGACTTCAGGGCTGGTGCTCTATCCACTACACCAGCTAGCTGCTCCTTGATGTCTATTCTTTTATCCATTTCCTATATTTGGGGGAAGAGGATCTCAATTCAGATTGGAGATTGCTTTAATTGTATATCAAAATGCTTTCTCACTCTCACTAAAGAAATTAGCATTTCTTTATGCTAATTTGCTATTGACTCCAATACTTTTGCTGCCAAGTCAATTGTCTAACTCTAATGACTCCTACCACACCCTATTGGTAATTGGCTATTTCCTATTTCTTAAAATATAATCAATTTCATTTTTAGTGATGTTATTCAGTGCTTGCTATATCCTATGGCTCCTAATTCTCTTCTTTAAGAATATATTCACGATAAATAAGTATAAACTTCTATATAATCTACAAGCTTTTGACCATTCTCATTTCTTACTCCTGAAATATGTTTTCCAACACATATTTCATCTTCCTCTATGTCCTCTTTTTCATTCAAGTCACCTACTATTAAAATACATGTTGTCTTAATTTGTAAGACTTTTTATCCCATACTTTCATAGAATGTTTCTATCTCATTATCCCCTGCAAGAGATGTTGGCATGTAAGCTCAAACTAAATAAGTGTCCTATAAAATGATATTTCTCTAGTTACATGATTAAACCAACCTAATATTTTCTTTATTTGTCTCTCCAAGGAAAACACAAAACCATCTGTCTCTTTAGCTGCAACTTCCTTTGTCTCCTAACTTACAGCAAGAATATCAAGATTGACAAGACTAAATTCCCCTAGAGATAGGTTCATTCCTGATCACTAGATAAGTATCATGTTTATGATGCTATGTTAACAGCCATGTTAATAGATACTAGTCTTGGTTTTTTGCTGTGATTTCATCAATGTAGAGAGCTTACCAGAGTAGAGTAACAACTGCTCTAGATATTATTCTTCTTATCTTTTGGAGAGGCAATTGGGATTAAGTGACTTGCTCAGAGTGACACAGCTAATAAGTGTTAAGTGTCTGAGGCTGGATTTGAATTCAGGTCCTCCTGATTGCAGGACCCATGCTCTATCCACTTTGCCATCTAGCTGCCCCTATTTGTGACTTTTTTTTGCCAATAATTGTTTTTTTCTCTCTTTTTTAATTTTTTAATTTTTTTATTAAAACTTTTTATTTGCAAAACATATGTATGGGTAATTCTTCAGCATTGACCCTTACAAAGCTTTCTGTTACAAATTTTTCCCACCTAGTTCCAATAAGTTTTTTTTTAAATAATAGTTTTTTTATTTTCAAAATATATGCAAAGATAGCTTTCAACATTTCACCCTTGCAAAACCTTGTATTCCAAATTTTTCTCCCTCCCTTCTCCCATTCCCTCACCTAGACAACAAGTAATCCAATCTAGTTAAACATGTGCAATTCCTCTATACGTATTTCCACAAATATCATGTTGCACAAGAAAAATCAGATCAAAAAGGAAAAAAATGAGAAATAAAACAAAAAGCAAGCAAACAATAACAAAAAGAGTAAAAATGCTATGTTGTGATCTGCATTCAGTTCTCACAGTCCTCCCTCTCCATCACAGATTATTAGAATTGGCCTGAACCACCTAGCTGTTGACAAGAGCCACGTCCATCAGAATTGATCATCATATAATCTTGTTGTTGCAGTGTACAATGATCTCCTGGTTCTGCTCACTTCGTTTAGCATCAATTTATGTGTAAGTCTCTCCAGGCCTCTCTGAAATCATCCTGCTGATCATTTCTTATAAAACAATAATATCCCATAACATCTGTATACCCCAACTTATTCAGCCATTCCCCAACTGATGGGCATCCACTTGATTTCCAGTTCCTTGCCACTATAAAAAGAGCTGCTACAAACATTTTTGCACATGTGGATCCTTTCCCCTTTCTTATGATCTCTTTAGGATATAGGCCCAGTAGAGACATCTCAATTTGCTGTATCAAAGTGGATGCCCAGTGTGTAGCCCTTTTGTGCATCATTCCAAATTGCTCCCCAGAATTGTTTGATCTCCACAACTCCACCAACAATATATCAGTAGGCCTTAGTCTTAAAGAGTTTTATGCCCATGTACTATCTTTAGAGAGTTTAGAGCCAGACAGACAACATGAGTCACAAGCCAAGTCTTCCCAACTTCTTCCCCTGCTCTTTATCCATTGTGACACATTGCCTCTAATATTTATAGGCCATTTAAAAATAATGATCTTTAGCATCCTTTACCATCTTTTCCTCCTCTCTGTCATTGTTACTGAAGAAATGGAAAGGGAAGCTCCCCCCAGCAATTAGCACAATACCTAACACCTGCTAGGCACTTAGTGGTTGATTGGTTGGTTGGTTGGTATCCTCCAAGAGAACTGGGATGGCATCACTATGTTGAGATCAAAGTATTGAGCGTCCAATTGTGGCTGATAAGACCAATTTGAGCTCAGAAAGCTCTACCACAAGTCAAATACAATTAATAAATGCTTAATGATTGATTGATCACATGAGCTTGAGAATCATTTTGTATTTTTCTTTTTTTTCCCTTGGGTTACATAACCAAACATTTCATCAACTATTGACCAGTCTACTGGAGACAAGCCTTTCTGTGGTTAATTAGTCTAGTCCTGAGAAGACAGACACATTCTATTGCCAGAATCAAACACAAAATCTTCCCAACATGTTAAAATTCTCCAGAGTCCATTTTTTCAGGTACTATGACTTGAAAGAGTCCAGGGTCACCACCACCATGACACAATGTGACCTTTAATTAGAACTTTATAGGAAAAAATTAAAAATACATTTTGGAAAATTAAATTATATGCTGCTGTTATGAAGAATCTTTCTTTGTCTCCTGCACAGCTGTTAGCTAACAACACCACCTCTCTGTTCTCTGAAAAGAGGATCTAAGCAGCTATTTAAAGCTTAGTCTCATCAGAATCAAAGAAATCATCTTCCCATTTTCAGAGCCACTTGTAACATCATGAATCTCAAACTTCTAGCTTTATCCCCCTCTGTTTTCCACATCATTTAAACTTATGTTTCTGGGGACGCTGTCTTTTTAAATCCAGGATGAAACAGACGAAAGAACTGACATTTTTGCATGTGATTCGTGTTAGTCAGCACATTTTTCATGTACAACGTGGCAAAAACAGGTTGGCCATAAATCTTTTTCTTGGCCAAAACATTTTTATGACCCTAGGAGGTTTTTTTGTTGGTTTTTTAAAAAGGCTCTGATTTCAACTGCAAGCTACAAAGATTATTTGTAGAGCTGACAGTTCCCTCGGCTCTGCACCAAAAACAGGAGGGAAGCAGAGGGAAAAGAGAGAATGAGGGCACATCCTCAGCCAGGGAAGCTTAACATCTAAGCCAGACATTCAGCTGTGAATCCCAATTCCTTCTCTACCTCCCACCTCTCCGGAGCAAAAATGGCACCTGGCAGGTGTTTTAATTTCGACATACCACAAAACTATTGTAGCTCCTCCGTTCCCCAAAATGTCACATCATTTTTAAGCCAAGATAAATGCCAATCTGTTCCCTTGAATTAGAGTAATTGGTTCCATGTACAAAAGATCAAGCAATTTTTTCCGTATTTAGAAACTAGTTATCACATACTATCCTTTGGCAGAAATGTCTCCTGTGATATGTATCATAGGATGATTAACAGAAAGGCTTGAAGGGGCAGAACCAGGGAGAGGAAAATGCTCCTGGTTCTAAGGTTCCACAATTCTAAGATTTTATGAAAGGTTACGACTCACCTATCTCTTCCTAACCATGGCTCCTCCAACCCCTGAACTTTGCCCTATCCCCACCTTCTTCACTCCACCAATCTGACACTTTAGGAAGAGCAATGCTGTTCAGCCTTCATTTCTTGAAGAGGACCAATGCCATCATGGGGTGAAGTCTTGACTTATGTATAAACTAGATTTAAGTGACTAGAAGGGTAGAGGAAAAAGAAAAGTGAACTGAGGTGTCACAGTTGCCCTGTATCATGAAGGAAAGACATTTTTCTATCCCAAGAACCAATGATCCATAAAATAAGAACCAAGACCACAATGTTAAAAACAAAATTGTTGCAATATTTTAAGGAGAGATAGTTCATTCACATGCTTATTAAATTAAGAATAAAAAGACAGAAAATTCTATTTTAATGTAATGAATATTATGAGTGTTATAGTTATTTAACTAGATCTTTATTTTTTGTTGTTTTTGTTGTTGTTTTGCTTTTTGCTGAGGCAATTGAGATTAAGTGACTTGCCCAGGGTCACACAGCTAGGGAATGTTAAGTATCTGAGACCAAATTTGAACTCAGGTCCTCTTGACTTCAGGACTGGTGCTCTATCCACTGCGCCACCTAGCTGCCCCTGGTTTCTTATTCTTAATTCTATAGGATGAAAGTATTCAAATACTTAAAAAAAAAAACAAGAAAACAAAATTCTACCTAAAAAAAGATGACACTTTTGAATCATACTCTCTAAAACAGAACTATTCAAAGGGTATAGGGACTGGACCTGTGATTTCACTGGTGTAGGGAAGTCCAGGTGAGGAAACTCCCTTTCCCTTTACCAAGGCAGGTCAGTGCCTTCTCTGTACTGAGAAGTTCAAAGACTTATTCAAACTAACACAGCCGATATGTAACAGATTTTGAGAATGGCTTCCTATCTACTGTGTTAAGCTTCCTCAAAGTATTTACATGCTTTTAAGGTTAATAATATGGAACAGTGAATTATGCTTAAAAATATAATACTATATTTCCAATTCTTTCCTTTTTTCAGCTTTTTCTATTTTTTAATCTCATACTACAAAGGTATGAGATGGATTAAATAATATTTTAAAGATATATTTACACATATACATATATATACACATATATAATTCATATTTCCACATTAATGGAACAATTCAAGAAATATGTGTGCGTGCACATGTGTTGTATGTGTGTATATGTATAATCTTTGGGTTAAAGGACCATTTGCATAGAGCTATCTTCATTGGTAGAGAATGATTGCCCAGTGATCAATGTACAGTGTCTGCATGAGGTCTGAAGTCAATCAGAACTTGTGAGAAGAAAGATCCTGTTCTTCTTTTCTAGCTTTCAGAAAGATACTCTTCAAGGACCTGAAGGGAGAGTAATAATCTGCGAAGGAGTTGACATGGAGAGAAGCCAGCAGCCTCAATCATGTCAACTTCTTAATGACATAGCACTGAGCAATCAATATCCACCCATGGAGATAGTCCCATGTAAATGGCCCTTTGAACCAAAGGATTATACGTCTATGTGCATGTATAGGTATATGTATGTGTATGTGTATGTGTATTAGGTCTCCCTGGTTCACCCAGGATGGAAATGGAGGGCTTATTTATAGCCCAATATCACTCTGATAACCATGGGTGATTTGATGTGTTCTTTCTAACATAGTTCAGTTCATCTCTTCCTAGGACCCCTAGGACCTTCCCCTCTCCAGGGCTCACTATATTAATGCCAACCTTGTTGCAGACACCTGATTGGCTTGATCTATTGTGTCTCAGAATTTCTAAACTCAAGATTTCCATTAGCCTTAATCTCCGCAAGGCAGAAATTACAGGGTATGTGCAACAATACCTGGCAAAATTATATTTATTAAATATAATTTTCTATATTTCCTTTTTAATTTTAAAAGTACATGAGTTAAATATAGTAAAGAAGTATTCATATATTTTTCAAATTAAGTATTCTATGTAAAACATAATACTTTAATATTTTTTAAATCTATTCTAATTCTTCTTACTGTTGTTTGAAAAGCATATCAATACTTACATTCTATAGAATCACAGAATATTAAATTTGGATAAGACTTAAGAGATTATCTAATTCAACCCAAATTTAAGCAGGAATTTCCATTCAACATCCCCAGTAAGTGCTCTGGTCATTTGATGAGACAGAAAGTGGAAGAATGTAGACATGTGGAAAGGATAGGATTGGAAGACCACCTTGGGAAATGGTTGGCATGTGTCCTAATCTTCAATATAGATTCTCAAGAACAAAAATTGAAAATTTCCAGAGAAACAATTCTCTAAAGAAAATCAGGGAAACAATTAAAAAAATGAACAAAAGAATTCTTGCAACATGAAAAAAATATATCAGTTCAATGAAGCAAAAGCAAAAATTCCAGAAGAAAAAAAATTACTTAAATAACATTCATAGAACTGGCATTAATGAAACTGGTCTTTTAAAAAGATCAGATAAATTAATAATAGAAAGATATTACAGTAATGGAAAGATGATAAACAAAATTATTCAGTCACTCCAATTTTGTCCCCTTTACCCTATAACTGAATCATTGCCTAGAAGAATTTCCTGGTATAAACATTCTTGTTTATGCTTTGGCAAGTTTTATCAAAAGATCCATAATTCTCTTATCTTTTTTTCAGATGCAAGCCCAAAGGCAGATACATTCCTGACAAAAATTAAAAACTTCTGCATCAGACTTATTCTCCCTCATTTCAGAGTGAAGAAAACAGAAGCAAAACAATAATATAGACACTAAACATAACTATGTGACTATAATAGAATCTGGAAAAAATACACAAAATGGAAAAAAACTGTCTTTTTTAGGTTAAATATGTGCAATTCATTTAAACATATTTCCATTTTTGTCATGTTGTACAAGAAAAATCAGATCAAAAGGGAGAAACCAGGAGAAAGAAAAATAAACAAAAAGATAAAAATACTATGCTGTGACTCACATTCAGTCTCTATATTTCTCTCTCTGGATGCATTTTCCATCCCAAATTTGTTGGAATTGCCTTCAATCACCTCATTGTTAAAAAGAGCTAAGTCCATAACAGTTGATCATCACATAATCTTGTGGTATTGTGTATGATGCTCTCTTGGTTCTGCTCATTTCACTCAGCTTCAGTTCATGTAGATCTTTCCAAGCTTTTCTGAAATCAGCCTCTCATCATTTCTTATAGAACAATAATATTCCATTATATTCATTTACCATAGCTTATTCAGCCATTCTCCAACTGATGGGCATCCATTCTGTTTCTAGTTCCTTGCTACTACATAAATGATTTATACAAACATTTTTGATCTCTTTGATCATGATTATGATCTCTTTGAGATACAGAACCAGTAGAGACACTATTGGATCAAAGGGAATGCACAGTTTTATAAGCTTTGGGGCATAGTTCCAAATTGCTCTCTAGAATGGTTGGATCATTTCACAACTCCATCAATAATGTATCAGTGTCCCAGTTTTCTCACATCTCTTCCAACATTTATCATTATCTTTATGGAAAAAAAAAACTTTGGAAAGGGTATAGAAATAAACAATTGTGTTACTATTTTACCAAAAAAAAAACATTTTTTTTAATTTTTAAAAAATGTAAATAACAGGAATTTATACTTTGTGTACAATCTTTAATCTTTAAGGATTTGAATGTTTGTTTTAATGGCTGCTAAGTTTGTGACAAAAATAAAATACAAAAATGAAAGCTACAGTGGATGTAAAGACAACAATATCTTGCCTGACAGGCAAAGATCTCAAAAATGTATGAATATCATAATTAAAAAGTTAAACAGCAGCATTTGTCCTCACATTTTTTCATTGCTATCTAAAAATCGGAATATAAACATTTTTTACATCTTCCTTCAAAACAAAGTAAACCCTTTACATCCTGTTGTGGAAAATAGGTACTCTCAGATAAGAGGTCAAAGGCAATTTTCAAAGGAAAAAATCCAGGCTATCAACAATCATATGAAGAAATATTCCAAAATTACTTTAGCATTAGGGCCCTGTGGTGAGCTACTAAGCTACATTCTGAACAGAGCTAGTCATTTCCTCTTACTTGTCCCTACTTTTTTGTACCAAACACCTTCCCAAACATTTCTTTGACTTCTCATCTATGGAAGAGTTGTTTTCCTTTCAAACTGAATGGTTAGCACAATGGGAATGAAAGTGGTCACTGACCCACTTCCCAAAAGCAGACAGCTCATTAATCCTTCTCCCTACCAATCCAACAAACTTGTTGATTCATTTGCCTAGAATATTCTAAGACTAAGTTTTCTCCTTCTCTGAAAAATGTATAAAAATTGAAATAATTCTCTCTTTCACTCCCAGCCCCCAGCCTGAAAATTAGTGCTCTAGTAAAACACTGGAAGTTTGAAATCTCTCTCTCTGACTTCCTGTGTTTTCCTTCTTTGCAGTGTTTGCACAATGGCACACATGATACATAATGGACAAAAATAAACAGAAAGATCGTTAAGAAATGGAAATTCATCAGGCCAGCTCCCCACTGGTCTCATGTGACATACAGTCTCTCCCAGGAATATATTTGTTTTGTGAACTGGATTGCATGTAGTCTCTCATTAGTTGACCACAGTCACTCAAAACTGACTGGAAAGCAACCAATGGGGTTCTAGACATTATTCAACAATTATTCATTGACTCCAGAATGACTGCTAACACAGAAAGTCTAACAGTTTTACAAGTAGTGACTAATCAACAAACAAGACTAAAGTAAGGTTTATTCAATCACCTCTTCAGCTTTAATTTTTTTTTTTTTTTTTAATGAGCCACCGATCATTTACTCAATTTACCTATTGACATTTTATTCCCAGAGATAGGTTAAACTGTGTCTCTGAATGAGGTGAAAGAAAACTTGGCTCTGGAGACAAGGACTATCCATAAGTGAAATCATCACTCAACAACACAATGTCTTTTTTTCTCAGATTAGTAAAAATTGTTGAGAGTGCCAGAGACCACTGTTCCTGGATTACAGGAAGTATTTTGGTTGGGCTTTATAATTTTAGACCACAAGAACCTAATGGCCACAGTCACAGATATTTCTGTTCCTTTGAGAATCAATATTTTTCATTCAAATCAACAAAAGTTGGCCAAAAAAATAGGCAAACAATGTTTTAGTGTTAGGACTGTGAGGATACAGAGTACAAAGAGATTTTAAGACTGTGGGAAGTATTAGAAGGTAGTACTCAGCCACAAGTCTGTGTTATCCATATTAAAACTCATTTGAGGTGCTAACAATTTATGAAAAATTAATGATTTGTGACACTCTTACATGGAGCAAGGATATATTTACTGGAGTGAGGAAGTACAGGGAGTGAATATGTATGCATATAGAAATTTTTTAACTAAAAATTGGGCATAATTATTTTTCTTTTTCTGACTGAGAAGTAATTGTTTACCTAATTATTAGGAAAATGTAGGTATTATTTTTATTGCTTATATTTTGTTATATCATTACTATGTTTGTGAATTTTTTGGAAAAAAGTTGTTGAATTTTTATTTTTAGTTGCCTTGCAGCTTTTTTTAATCATTGTCATGTTAATCACTGTAGCACTGAAAATGCCTGTGGTTAAAGAAATATTTACTGAATAGTCCAAACACCTGGGGCAGGTGTTGTAGCCTGTTGATTTTGCATTGTCACTGTTGGACAATGCCCTAGGGTCACAGGCAAGTGATCACTGCTGGTTGCTTGCAGTCCACGTTTCCGGAGCTATTGTCAGCCTGGAGTTTCAACTGGAGTCCTTCTCTGAGATACTAGCTCTTCCCAGTAAAAAAATGGGTTCTATCATCCCTACTATCAAAATTTCCCTTCTACTAGATAATAGAATGTATAGAGATGAACATGATGTAAAACAATTTGAGAAGAAAGAAAATATGAACAATTGGGGAGACAAAGGACATTTTTATGAAAACAGCTAGGTGGTGCTGTGGCAGAACATTGAGTTTAGAAAGGGAAAGACCTGAGAATGAATTCTTCCTCAGTTATGTAGTAGCTGTGTGACTCTAGGATAGCCACTTAACATCTCAGTTTTCTCAATTGTAAACCTATCTCATAGAGCTGTTGTGAAACTCGAATGAGATAACAAATGTAAGCAACTTTGCAAATATTAAAGAGGAATAAAAATTCCAGGTTGAATCTTAAGGGAAGATACAGATTCTAAGAGGTAGAGGTGAGAGTATGGAACCCAGTTTATGCAACTACATGAAAACAGAAAAGAAAATTACAAGATTAGTAGCATTCCCCTCCAGCTCTTTTTCCTTCAGTCCCCTGGTTTGTACTTGATTATTTTTTTCTGTGCTTTTATACAAGAATTTGAGGATCCAATAAACAGTTTAAGTCCAAAAAAAAAAAAAAAAATTAGGTGGAATATGAATTGAGTAAAAAGAAATGATGTGAAAGCTAGAAAGGTTGGCTGGAGTCAGATTGTAGGGAGCCTTAAAAGCTAAGTTTTTGAAAGAGTTCATGTTTTTATTGACTTGAATCCCTACCCCCAAACCTGGGGAAATTTCTTCACTGGACAGTCAATAAATGGATATCTGCCATAAATGCAATGAAACAAAAAACAAAATAAAACACATACATCCCCAGATACTCAGAGCATTAAAAAAAAAAAAAAAAAAAAAAGAGGGAGGTGTACAAACTCTTCATATGGTCAATAACCAATGATTATTGTATATAAAGTATTAATGCCATCTTTTCTGGCAATAAGCTCAGTTCTTCCGAAAGTATCATTACTTCTGTTCATTGATCTTCACTCAAATGCCCTTCAATGTGCTTCCTCCCTCTAGGTCTTGGCTTTCTTTTCATGAATTTATCTTCTTAATATACAATGCAGCTCCATTTCTCTTTATCTCTTCTGTCCCTTTTGAATAGAGCATGCCCTTCCAAGGCATTTTTCCAGTCATTTGTCCTGAACCACCTAGTCCCAAAGATATCTGCTGTTCAACTTGTTTATTGGTCAAACTTCGAAATCTGAAGCCATGTGATTTATTGATGGTGCCTTTTGGGATTTTGTCTCTTGGGTATTATTAAGTGTCCTTAATACTATTCACCTTCCCATATGGTGGCTAGTACTCCCTATAATATTTTCTACAAGGAATTTTTCCCATACCCCTTAATATTATTGCCTCCTAGAGTATTTCTAATTTATCCTTTATGTACCTTCTTTGTACTCAGTTGTTTGCATGTTTTCTCCCCTTTTAGATTGGGAGCTACTTGAAAGTAATTTTTTTTTTTTGCCTTTTTTTTTTGTGTTCCCACTACTTAGTATAGGGCCTAATACATAATAAGTATTTTGTTGGCTAATTGTCCTAGTTTGATAAATTTACATTGGTTTCCTTTACCTCCATTTTAGGCTTAATCACCCTCTTAATCAGGATTGTAACAATTCAGGTAAATATATATATTTGTACATATATGTGCATATTTATGTGTGCATACATACATATATTTTTTTTATAAATTTTATTTTATTTGCATAACATATGTGTGGGTAATTCTTCAACAATAACCCTTACATAGCTTTCCGTTACAAATTTTTCCCCCCAACTTCCCCACCCCTCCCCTAGATGGCAGGATATCCACTACATGTTAATTTATGTTAAAATTTTGGCAAATCGAATATATGTATGCATATTTCCAAACTTATCATTGTTGTGCAAGAAAAATCTTATCTACACAAACGATATATCAGATAAAGGAAACACAATGTAAGCAAACATCAATCAAGGAGTATGAGAATGTTATGTTGTGGTCCACATTTCGCATTCCTCTCTCTAGGTGTATATGGCTTTCTTCAGTGAACAATTGGAGGTGGTTTGAAACATATTATTGTTGAAGAGAGCCATGTCCATCAGAATTAATCGTCATATAGTACTGTTGTTGCCGTGTATAATGATCTCCTGGTTCTGCTCATTTCACTCAGCATCAGTTCATGTAAGTCTCTCCAGGCCTCTCTGAAATCATCTTGCTGGTCATTTCTTACGGAACAATAATATTCCATAATATTCATATACCATAGTTTATTCAGCCATTCTCCAATTGAAGGGCATCTATTCAATTTCCAGTTTCTAGCCACTACAAAAAGGGCTGCCACAAACATTCTTGCACATGTGGGGCCTTTTCCTTTCTTTATGATTTCTTTGGGATATAAGCCCAATAGAAATGCTGCTGGGTCAAAGGGTATGCACAGTTTGATAATTTTTTGAGCATAGCTCCAAATTGTTCTCCAGAATGGCTGTATCCGTTCACAGCTCCACCAACAATGCATCAGTGTCCCAGCCCTCTCACAACCCCTCCAACATTCATCATTAACTTTTCCTGTCATTTTAGCCAATCTGACAGGTGTGAAGTGGTACCTCAGGGTTGTCTTGATTTGCATTTCTCTGATCAACAGTGATTTGGAGCACCTTTTCTTATGACTATAAATAGTTTTAATTTCATCCTCTGAAAATTGTCTGTTCATATCCTTTGACCATTTATTGATTGGAGAATGGCTTGAATTTTTATAAATATGAGACAATTCTCTATATATTTTAGAGATGAGACCTTTATCAAAACCCTTGAATGTAAAGATGATTTCCCAATTTATTACTTCCCTCCTAATCTTGTCTGAATTGATTTTGTTCGTACAAAAACTTTTTAATATAGTCAAAGTTATCTATCTGGTTTTCAATTAAGAGTTCCAGTTCTTCTTTGGACATAAATTTATTCCATCTCCATAGGTCTGAGAGGTAAACTATATTACATTCCTCTAATTTACTTATAGTATCACTCTTTATATCCAGATCATGAACCCATTTAGATCTTATCTTGGTATGTGGTGTTAGATGTGGGTCAAGCCCTAATTTCTTCCACACTAGTTTCCAGTTTTCCCAGCAGTTTTTGTCAAATAGTGAATACTTATCCCAGAAGCTGGGGTCTTTGGGTTTATCAAAAACCAAATTGCTATAGTTATTGCCTAGTTTCATACATATATTTTATATGTGCATATATGTCTGTATACCTATATACACATCTATATGTACATATACTTATATCTATATCTAGATAGATAGATTCTGTTCTTTTTGATTGGACTCTCTTTTTGATTAAGAGCTCATCATTCCTGTATTTTAAGCTAATGTCATGAAACCTAAATTCTGATCTCAGATGCTATCTTCCAATGAAGATATCCCAAATCTGTATTTCTTTCCTAAAGCTTTGATTAATAATAGTAACGATACCATCAACTCTATTTCTAAAGTCTTTAGTTTCTTATCCAGAACATCTTAATGTCTAGTAATGCTCTCTAGGTCAGTGTCCTTTGTTCCCATATGAAACACCCAAAGAAAGTAACACTCATGAGGTTTAAAAAGTCACAGGAGGTTCTCTGGCAAGTTCCAGATATATCCCCTGGGGAGACAGCAATAGAACTCTCTTGTTGATGTCCATAAGTACCACAGTGTACCCCAAGTACAAGTCCACAAGTAGCTGTCTTGCTGTGGAAATATATGTAGACCAAAAGCTATGGAAGATTTTCTAAGCCTGCACTTATCACCCAGTCTTGAGAATATGCTCAGTACTTAAACCTAGAGTGGAGAAAACATTGTAGAGTCTGTAATTCTCAGCCTGAATTGTGCTTTAACACTCACCCTTGCACATGATCATTAATCTAATGTCCTTATTTAGACCACAGATTCCCCGAAAGGGTGGTTCACTCAACTTGAACAGACTCTCTGGCCAGTGTGTATAAACCTGCTCTCATATATCTCCAGGGTTTGGGAGGGTCAAAGACACAAAGAAACCAAAGGGAGCTGCTGACCCTGCTTAGGGACAATTAATGTGTATTAACATCTATTTCCATATGTCTTTCAGTAAAAATGCAAACTAATCACGAGTATCTTCCATTCATCAGATAATGGCAATGTTGGAAGCCAGTGGCTCGGAATAAAAATACCTTTAGCAAAAAGTCAGTGATCACCACACCCTTCTTTCTTTGGTTCCTGCCTTGGGCTCGGTTGTTTTGCTCTTTAGATTCTAGGAACTGTGTACAGAGCCTGGGCCTTGCCATCCACCCTACAGTGGAACCCTTAGAATGTCTAAGCATTTCTATCCACCCTGCAGCTTAATCTTTTTCTATTAGGATTCCTTGTGTCTCCACTGAGTTTGTTCCTTGACTGCAAAGATTGTCTCATTTTTTTCCAATTTGTATCTTTAACAATTAATGATAAGAGTAGCCCTAGGCTCTCAAAGGCATGTCAGGGGGCCACAAATTCTAGCATTACCTACTAAAACGAAGTTCTTTCCCACAAAAACCTTGGGCTCTGCTCTTAGGAAGTCAGGCTCTGATAAGGGAACTTTCACTTTATATTTTCCAGAATCATACCTGGGATGCTACTTTCTGGTGACTACTTCTTTCATTTCAGCTCCCTTTTATGTGTTGTGTTCCCCAATTAGAATGTAGACTTCTTGAGGGCAGAGTTTGTTTTGCAGAGTTTGTATTGGTATCTCTAGAACTTAGTACTGCCCTAAAATGTAATATATAATTAATAATTACTCTAACCAAGAGAACATTGTACACAGCAATAACAAGATTATACAATGATCAATTCTGATGGACATGGCTCTTTTTAACAGTGAGGTGATTCCGGTCAGTTCTAATGGTTTTGTGATGGAGAGAGCCATCTGCACCCAGAGAGAAGAGAAGTGTGGATCACAACATAATATTTTCACCCTTTCTGTTGTTGCTTACTTGCATTTTGTTTTCTTTCTCATTTTTTTTTCCTTTTTGATCTGACTTTTCTTGTACAGCATGATATTTGTGAAAATATGTATAGAAGAACTGCACAAGTTTAACATATATTGTGTTACTTGCTGTCTAAGGGAAGGGTGGGAGGAAGAGAGAGAGAAAAAAATTGGAACACAAGGTTTTGCAAGGGTAAATATTGAAAACTATTTTGTATATATTTTGAAAATAAAAAAACAATTAATGCAGGATTTGATACATGATAAACTTATCAATGCACTTTGATTCATTCATTCATGCATTTCTATCTCTTGACTCCACCTGTGTATTTAGGCCTAATTCCTTGGAGCACAAAAAGCTACTTTCTCCCCTGTGCAAGGGGAGGCAGTTATAAGTGGATTAACATGAAGTTAAAGCTTATACTTTAATATCTATAGCAGAAGATAAAGTAGAGAAATTTTACAAAGAGTTTGACAAGATAAGCCAAAACAAATCATAATATAATTTGATACTTATCTATGTCAATGTAAAGATGTAATAATTTGATACTTACCTATGTCAATGTAAAGATGAAAAGGTGATGAAAGGATGCACAGGAAAAATGTGGTTTGGAATTAAGAAATAAAAGGGGCTCAAGATTTGTTGATTACTCTGAAGCCTTCTGACTGTATATTGTGAATGTTTTTGATGTGAAGAGTCAGAAGACACTGTGGCACATAACGAAAAAATATCACACACAAAAGAAACTGATAGGAAATGATTTGTCATGGCATGGGAATCATTCAAATGAATGAACCATATGTTCATCGACCAATTAAACCATGGTCCTAGTAAACATCAAGTAAACAAGATACCATAATAACCTGTTGAAAATCATTTAAGCTACCCTATGGCATCTGAAATTTCCATGTTACTATTCAGGACACGTTATAGCCTAACTTCATGGCTGTCTTGTTTGTCCTTTTATGGATGAACACAAACATGTTCTAATTTTTAAGAAGGGCCTGAGGCAGGAAGAGGGGAGAAAGTCTTGCAAATTAATCCCTTTACAAAATCACAAATAGTAAATCAAAATTAAGACTGAAAAATTAGAAAAAGTTTTCTTTATAGATCAAAGAGGAAAACATATCAAGAATACAAAAAGCAAAGAAATTAAAAGGTCAATTTGAAATAATTCAATTTTTAAAAAAGAATCTTTTTTTTTAAATTTCAAACAGTAAGGGAAATGGCAAAACCACTGCAGTCAATTAGCCAGAACCATTGTAAGTTAAAAAAATACTGCTCCATAAAAGAAATATCAAAAACACATAGATGCAGTGGATAGAATGCCAGCCCTGGAATCAGGAGGATCTGAATTCAAATCCAGCCTGAGACACTCAACATTTACTAGCTATGTGACCCTGGGCAAGTTACTTAATCCCAACTACTTCACCAAAAAAAAAAAAAAAAAAAATTAAAAACAACAACATATAGATAGAGGTGCAGACAAGGGTATCCCAGCAACAAAAATTACTTAAGGGCTGAATTTCAGGCCAGGAGACCTGCATGTAAATCCTATTCAAAATTTGCTGGTTGGTAGACTTTGGGTCATCATTTAACTTACCTTATTTGGAATTTTTTAAGCTGTAAAATGGAAATTATCATATTTGCCTAACTTACCTCATGAGGTTGTTTTGACAAAAGAATTTTGTGAACCTGCTGCTCAAAAGTGCTTGTACATAATAGGTGCCAATGTTCATTGATTAACTACATAAATGTAGATTATTCTTGTTTAAAAGTGGTCAGCTAAGATTATAATAGCTGATTGGAATTTATTAATATATTTTGCTCTTAAATTGCTTAGATTTTTCCCTGTATTTCTCCTGTTCTCTCTTGGGCATAGCTTGGACAGCCAGGTGGCCCAATGGAGGCCTGGATTCAGGAAGACTCCTAATGCTGAGTTCAAAGCTGGCCTCAGACACTTGCTAGAAATATGACCCTCAGCAAGTTGTTTAACTCTGTTTGCTTTAGCTTCCTCATCTGTAAAATGAGCTGGAGAAGGAAATGACCAACCACTCCATTATCTCTGCAAAGACAGTCATCCTTGATAGAAAGGATTTAAAAAAAAAAAAAAAAGGAACTAAAGACTTTATTATTCCCATTTTGTACGAGTGGAAACTGAGTCTCAGAGGTTTGGCAACTTGTCTAGGATCATACAGGTAGTATGTGTCAGGAACCCAAGCCTTTCAATGCCAGTTCTCTCTCCTCTTATCTCACTCTCCCAAAAAAACATCTAGGGCTTTAAAGAAGCTATAAAATCAGTCACAAAACAAATAGACTCACTAAATGTTGAGAGATCAGAGAGAAAAGACCTGGGAAGGAGAATGTTCTGAGGGGAAAGCCACTATGGAGCCACCAACAGACTTCTTCTGAGCTTTTCTCATTCCCTATCATTTGGGAAAGAGTAGAATTCATAGGAGCTGAGAGACACTCAAGACGGGCGTTTCCAGTTCTTGGACTTGGGAAGGTCCTTCTGGAATGTCTGACAGGTTTCCAGGTCTCAGATTAAGTAGTTTGTTTTTTTCCCCAACAGGAGCATGGGGAGTAGCTAAATACAGAGAATGATAAGACCTGGAGCTAGCCCAGCAGTAAATCCAGCCTTATTGAGAAGATACGGTAGACACCATGCCAGTTCCAGGTTCATCCAAGGGTCTGGGCCTGCCTAGGGGGTTCTGATTACCTATTATTTATACTAAACTTTCAGAAGTTCTAGGAGGCTCAATTTTAAGAATCTGGTACCCAGCCTGAAAAGTGAGATAAGGCAACCTTTGCTCCTAGTATCATTTCCAAACATGTAACCCTACAGCAAACTTCTAAGCCGATAACATTGCCTGGGAGTGATGGAAACCACAAGTAAATCAAAACTGGGTTAGTCTCCGACTTAAGGAGTAGTCCAAACCTGCCTCAATTGAAATGGTTGTCTTTGGGCTGGTCTTAAACCAAGCATTCTCTAAGACATAGACTAGGACTAGGACATAGCTTGGAGAGCCAGCTGGCACTGTGGGGGTCTGCATTCAGGAAGACTCCTCTTGCTGAATTCATACCTGGCCTCATACACTTGCTAGGTGAGTGACTCTGAGAAAGTCACTTAACCCCATTTGCCTCAGTTTCCTCTTCTGGAAAATGAACTAGAGAAGGAAATGGCAAACCACTCCAGTATCTCTGCCAAGAATGCTCTAAATGGGGTCACAAAGAGTCAGACACAACTGAAAAATGACTAAAAAACAAAAAGACATAGCTTACCAAGGCATTTGCCTTGTCTTAGTTAAGTTGACAGGAAGTAAGGAATCAACATATCTACATAAATAAATAAGTATAAAAACTTACGAGCTTGTTTGCTTGGTCACCTGAGTTCTCTATCAGGGAGGGTTAACACAAGACAAGGAAAGAGATGCACAATTGTAAAAAGATGAGGAGAGACCTTTAGTCCTGTTCCTAAGCCTTGTTTATCTCCCTACTTCTCTTCCAGAGTCAAATTGGACTCTATGAAGCCTTTCCCATCTCCTGGTGTATTGATCTCTCCCTTTTCTGAACCTCAACAGCATTTAAATACAGTAATTAATTCAGCACTTAATCACATTATAGCACTTTATTATAGAACTTTATCCTCTGCATTTTAGGAAATCCCTGCCAGAAACAACTCTATTTTATTTAACATAAGTCTAATAGCCAAACCTTTTTTAGATTTGAAAGAGAAATGTTCAAATTGGCATTATCGGCTCACTTCCCATCCTCTTAGGACTTCTCTCCACCTCTGGACAATTTGAGGTAGCATTTATAGGTATTGTGAGGAAGGAAAATGTCACGTTCTGTTAACAGTTTGTGTTAATATTTCATAACAAATCACTATGCAATTCCTTCTTTGATCCCTACTCCCTCAAGGATTGAATGTATTCACTTCCAGTGATCAATATAACAATCCTAGGTGAATATCAGATGAAGAATACTTCCTGTGGCTGGGTCACAGGCCAACCACTTCAGGGAATGGGGGAGGATCTAAACAAGACAAAAGTTTGGTTATGAAATTCAGTCTCTGTTTCAGAGATCTTAACTTTGTCCTTGACCTTACACATATTCTAAAGGAGAAAACCTAGTAATGATTTTAGACAAAAGAAAATACTGATTATTCCTACTTGGACTAAAAAGGAGGTTTTTAATGTACTTCCACAATATCCATCAAGAAATATTTAAATGGCTGGTGTGAATGAAATTCTGGACTAAATATTCTCATAGTCAATGTCTCTTCCCTGTTTCAGTCCACTAATTAATGGATAAGAATAGAACCTCAGAGCACTCAGGCTAAAGTCTAAGGAAAGAGTGGACTTAGAAGATTTCTCATCACAATCTACTGGTGGCTTTACTAGCTCCCTCCAGTCCCCACACAAACACACAGACCAGTGATTTTATTCTAACTCTATTCTCTGAGATACACAAATGGCAAGAGTTATCTTTCCTGTATCAAAGCCAGAACCAATAGTCCTAGTCAAAAGTAAAACAAATATAATTCACAATAATAGGGGGGAAAGAGTTGAAAACCAAGCACCATGAGGATGGGATTCCTTAGTACATCCTTCAAAAATATTGTCAGAAGTACATGTCTTCAAAAATCACAACTCCAACTCTGAAAGGGCTATTGTAAATAATATATGAAACAGCAAGGAATGGAGCTGGAATTGGCCAGAGTTGGCATCATAATAGGGAAAGGGGATGTTTCACCTAAGTAGCAATGGCTAGGAGAGAAGGGAATGATAGTTGTCCCATATATAGGAAAGGGGTGTGTATGCAAAATTGCCAATTCAGCACCTTGGTCAGCAGTCTGCTTAGGGTCTTACACTGGCATTGGAGATTTATGATGTATAAAATCTGTTTCCTACTACCAAGGACCTTGCAATTTAGCTGAAAAAACAAGACATATCCACATAAAAATAAAATGAAAAAATAGCAGCAAGGTATCATGGAAGTGAGATGAGAGGCAACAATTGCTAGCTGTTCAATGTGACCCAACAATCATTTATTAAATATATTTTATGTTGAATAACACTATCCTAATACTGAGAACCAGAAAAATGTCTCTGAACCTGTTTCCTAAATTGTAAGTTGGGGATAATAACATATATTATGAACCTCATAGTTTTTCATAAGATGAAGACATTGCAAGCCTTTAAGTACTATATATATGTGAAGTATTAGAAGGTAGCATCTACTTATGAATGGTATAGGTATTAAATGCTATGAAACATTGGGATGGGGGAAAAGATCACCACATGCTGATATGGTCAGGAAACACTTCACAGAGAATGAAGGGTTTGAATTGGATCTTGAAAAAAAATGGAAGACTTTGGGAGAAAGAATAGAGGGCCAATTCAGAAAAGGGACCAATATATGCAAAAATACTAAGGCAAAAATGAATAAGGAATATTAAGAAGAAACTTAGAAACTAAGAAGAGTTTCTTAGAAGACAGGTAAGAATGTAGTGGGATATAAAGTCACAAAATTTTAGAATTGGAAAGGAATTCAGTATTCTTCCAGTTCCAAGCATATATAGAATTCAAAAAGAATTTTTTCTACAAATATCCAGAAAATCATCATCTAACCTTTCACCAAGGAGCAACTAAATGGCATGATGGAGTGTTGAGTTTGGAGTAAGGAAGATTCATCTTCCTGAATTCATATGTGGCCTCAGTCACTTTACCCCTGTTTGCTTCAATTTCCTCATTTGTAAAATGAGCTGGAAAAGAAAATGGCAAACTATTCCAGTATCTTTGCCAAGAAAACTCCAAATGGGGTCACAAAGAGTTGGAAATGACTGAAAGTACTGAACAATCTTTCACTGAAGATCTCAAATTAGGAAGAATACAGTATTTCCTAGTAGGATTAGGTCAGATTCTAGAGGTCTACACAATTTGTATTGGACCTGTAGGCAATTCAGAATCATTAAAGGGTTTGATTAGAGATGTGACATAATCAATGAGATATTTTAGAAAGATGATGGTGCACACCACACATTGGAGGGGGGCCAATTAGGAGGTGATTGTTAATGGTCTGAACATAAAATGATAAGGTGTTAGCAATGGAAGTAAAAAGAAAGGGACAGATGCTAGAAAACATTTTGAAGAAAGAAGAGATGGAATTTGATAACTAAGTGGATTATTGAGTTAGAGTTGGAATCAAGCTAATCTCTTCATTTTTAATGGTTTTATTTTTTGTTTTGTTTTGCTGAGGCAATTGGGGTTAAAGGACTTGCCCAGGGTCACACAGCTAGGAAGTGTTAAGTGTCTGAGGCCAAATTTGAATTCAGGTCCTCCTGACTTCAGGGCTGGTGCTCTAACCACTGTACTACCTAGCTGCCCCCAACCTCTTCATTTTTAATAGCTAGCATTTATATAGCATTTGAACATTTACAATTACTTTATTTTATCTTATGTGGTCACCCCACAACCTGTGAAGCCAGTGATATTACTAGCCTCATTTTACACATGAGGAAACTAAGGTTCACATTGGTTAACTAACTTGTTCAGTCTCATAGCTAATAAGTTGACACAAGTAGAATAATCAGAAGAGAAAAATGGTTTGGGGTAGGAATATAGTAAATGTCAGTTTTTCCCAGCACTCCAACTCTAGGACTTGAACTTGATTCCAGTTCCCTATTTCCTGCAAAGAAACTATAGATTAAAGATAATACTAATAGCATGAGAACAATTAAGCAAGAAAATGGCAAAATTGACAATTCTACTCATCATATGGGCTTTTGATCAGCCACATCTAAAGGCTAAAAACAGATAGCTGACAAGTTAACCAAAATAAAAAAAAAGAAGAAATTTTCAAGATTCTTTGAAATATGGATTTATAATCCACTATTATTAACAATGATCTTCACTCTAAGTGAATATCATGCCAAAGAAACATTAATTAATAATAGTATGAAATGCACACAATTGGCAAGACATTTAAAAACTAAGCTTCTACTGAGGAAAACAAGGTTATTTATTAATAATTCTTTGTTCCTTTAAAAAACTTAGAAATAATATTTCTTGTAACCTGTTTAAATATTTTAAATGAAGAGTTTCAGGGTTTTTCTTTTAATCTTGAATTAAAAGATGTAAAAATGCAACATTTTCTAGTTAGTTTACAAGTCAACTGATCCACCAGAGAAAGCAAAAGTTTACTATGCAAATTTCAACAAAAACCTTGACAAAATTGATGAACAGGATTGAAAAATGACTGTTAAGATTTAGCAAAGGCCAGGCAATAATGTAAATCTTCTATTTGTGTGTGTATATGTATATATGCTGTATACACAAGTGTGTGTATATTAAATATAGCAATACACATGTATACACAGTATACTTGTATCCATATTTCTTTACATGTATACATATGTATATATTTTAGTAATTTATATTTTAGCTATAACAGGCATTAACCAATTATCATGACAAATTGAATAAGGAACCATATCTCTATATTATGTTATTACTATATGAAACCAAAATTTTCAAAAATAGTGAAGGATGGGAATATAAATTTAGAGCTAGAAAGGATCTCAGAATCCCACTTGGCCAGTCTTCTCATTTTACAGATGAAACTAAGACTCAGGGAAGTGATCCAGGTGATAAGAATTAAAGATAGGTTTTGAATCCAAGTCCTGAAGCCAGAGCCAGTGCTCTTATCACTGTACCATCTTGCCTCCCTACATTCTTATGAAAAAATATCAGTAGTAATAATAATATTTCATGGAATTAAAGTGATTATAACAATGCATACAATAAAATGAAATATTCTTCATTTCATCCTTTTTATTTATTTTTATGTAAGCCAATTTATAAATCAATAAATTTATATATACATAAATATATGTAGATATAAAAAAATTTAAATGCTCAAAAAAATTTCTTGCTAAGAGTGCATAATCAAAAAAGTTTAGGGACCTTAAAAAAACCCACAAAGCATGAACTATCTGGCTATCTGGGTAACAGTAGTTCATTGCCTTGATTTGCTTTTTGGTGCCCATGGTATTCCTGATTCCTTACTGGCTACCCAGTCTTTGGCCAATTCCTTTGTCTTTTTGGAATCTGTGTTCTCAGCTTGACTGCTTGTCAAATTTCTAACAAAATACTTTACAAAGGCTTCCTGTATCTGTGTGTGATTTCTATCTACTTGATTGACACAGTTTGATAACTATTGCTTAACCTAAACTGTCATCTTAACTCAACTTCCTGCCTGCTTTATTTTCATTTTCTATCTCCATTGTCCGTAATCTCAATATTCTGAGATTCTGCCTGGGAAAGAACATATATATCTAACTCCTCAGGGCACCGTTGATTGAGAGGCAAAAGTACAAAACATGAAGTTATTCATGTGGGCAGAAATCTCTTCAAAAATTCAAAACCCTGTCTCTTTCTCCTTCAGAAGCAAGCACATTTTTCCTAGTCTCTGAGCCCTGCTTTGGAGAATTGTTCTGGGGCATATTAGACTGTGCATCTTCCAATGACAGATGAAAGAGGAAGTCCAAACTGTTGGGTATAGGATGCAGAAATCTAGGAGACTGCCCATTCAATAGAACGTAGGTTGTATTGACTTCCTAATATAGGGAAATTTGGGTGCTGAAGAAATTACAAAAAGGGGAGAGAGAGTGGATTCAGAAGCAGAAAATCAGACCTGAATTAAATACCATTTAATTTGTTTTCACCCTGGACTAGGTATAACATAATTGGGAATTAGTGAACAATGAAAAAGATCAAAATGGGGATGGTAAGGACACAGAGACCAGACCAACTCTATGTATCTGGAAAGTTCCCAGTGGCAGAGAAAGGCAACAATAACAACAGTAAAAATATTTATATAACACTTACAATGTGTCAGGTAGTGTACTAAGCACAATACAAATATTGTCTCATTTGATCTTCGCAATAACCCTAGGAAACAGGTGCTATTATTATCCCCATTTTACAGATGAGGAAACTGAGGCAAACAGTTTAAATGACTCACACAAAGTTTCTGAGGCCAAATTTGAACTCAGGTCTTTCTGACTCCAGAAGCAACTGTCTATCCACTGCCAATGCCCTGTGCAGATAGACAATCAATTTCTAATATCTAATCAGGTAAAATGGTCTAACATATAAGCCAGAACCATATGAAGAATTCTGGTATAATTCAGGAGGCAGAAATCCTGACATAATGTTGGCTTAAGTCATGTCCAGAATCACCTCAAAGTCTCAGGGTAGGATTTAAGATGAGGGGGAAATGAGACAAAACTCGGGTCTAAAATGAATTGAAATATTGACCAACAAATAAAGACAGGGACTCAAGCCTAATGGGATAAGATAGGAGCTCAGGTCTTCAACCCTACTTTGTATGACTGGGAAAGAGAGGGAGAAGGAGAAAACCAGCTCTGTCCAACAAGCCAGATTGGTACTAACACCCCCTCCCCTACTATTAGAGTATGTGTAGATAGATAATAAAAGTAAACTCTTCTTGAGAATGGGATTTTTTTCCTTTTTTTATGTAAAGTATGTGAAAAATTAGTTTCTTGCGAAAGTAAGCAACCAGGAATTATTACAATATTCTTGCAGAAAAGCTCCCATACATAAAATATATGTTCTGTAAGATATGTATATCCACATGAGTTACCTAAATATATATGATACATGTATATACTATATATGTACACACATATACACACATATGCACACATACTTATGTATACTCACACACTATATATACATTGACAGCTATCTCTGGAATCTTGCCCACCCCTCTACAAGGCAGAGTGTGATTTCTGCCTTGAGGGGAACAGACGGTGTCCCAGGCTGGCCATTCTGTTCTCTAGATGCTGGCAGAAGTAGTGGGCTAGAATTACATCTATTTTATATATACTTATAATGTGTATATGCATATGTAAATGTAATATAATAATCATAAATAATAAACAATTAGGTATAATGTAAATATTTATTGATATAAAATATTAACACAATTGTAATAAGGTTAATTTAATATTTCGATATCATGATGTTATTTAATTATTATTCGAAATTATAATAAATTTATCCTGTTCTAGTATATTACTTTACATTATATATTGTATTGCATCATATCTTCTATTATGTCATATTATATTGTATCATATCGTGCCATAATGTAGTATAGTATGGTATGGTATGGTATGGTATGGTATAATATATGTTGCCCCTGAATTTAACTGGCCTAGGGAGCACAATTTTTAGGTTCAGAACAAAAACTGCTTCCCATTTATGCTCATTAATTTGCTTTCTTTCCATTAAGTATTGGTTATTCAAATAATAACAAAAATAATAACGAATAGCGAGTAAATACATTTAACCAAACAAAACCGAAAACAGCAATTGGAGAAGTTATACAGAATAAAAATATGGCAGACAATACACAGGTGTGAACAAGATGAAGTCTCAGCTCAACCAAGAGAGGAGCCCAATTCTCACTTGGGGGAAAATCTCCAGATTCTCTCTAGGGAGCTCAGCTGGACATGAAAGACATGAGGAAACAGCTTCCAGCTTCCTTTACATGTCTACAGCTTCCAAAGTCTTCTTTTCCTTTATAAATATTTGGAATTGGTCCCAAAGTCTGGTACCACTCACATCAAGTTCTAGAATACCTTTGTAACCCCTTTCTTCTCTCTGATACTACTATAGCCCTGGTCCAGACCTTCATGTCTCAATTATGTTGATTTCAATTGGCATCCTGGGCCATTGCCAGTTGTCTTGCCATGAACCCAGTGATTCTGGAGAAGGTGAGACTGATGACTTTGCACAGTTCTGCCTTCACTTAAATCTAATTCATGAGCAAATCAAGACAAGACCCTCTGATGTCATTGGTCCTCTTCAACAAAGAAAGATAAAAACAACAGCAAGCCTTTTGCCAGTCTGTATGCAACGAGTCTTTTAGTTGATCCTTCACTCAGCTGCCAGATTAATCTTCCCAAACTACAAGTCTGATCATGTTCTTCCCTGTCCAATAAATTCCTTGGCTCACTGTCATTTCCAGGATCAAATATAAAGCCTCTGGCTATTAAAGTCCTTCATAACCTTAGCCTGTTTTCCAGTCTTCTTGTACCTTACCCACCAGCATGGACTCCTGGATCCAGCTTCTCTGGACTCCTTACTGTTTCTCCCACAAGATACTCAGTCTCTCAGTTCCAGGTGTTTTCACTGGCTGTTCCCCATTCCTGCAATTTTCTCCCCATCTCCTCTTCTGGCTTCCTGACTTCCTGGCTTCCTTCCTGTCCCAGCTGAAATTCCATCTTCTTCCAAGAAATCTCCTTAATACTATCGTCTCCTCCCTTCTTGATCTTCTCAAATTTATCCTGATTATCTTTATACATCATTGTTTTACATTGTCTCCTCAGTTAGACTGTGAGTTCCTTAAGGGCAGGAACTGTCTTTTGCCTTTCTTTGTACTCTTAATATTTAGTACAGTATCTGGTACATGGTAGGTGCTTAATAAATGCTGATCAAATGACTGACTCAAAGAAGAAATGAATACATCTGATCCCATTCTGATCCCAATTCTGCCCCTCCTATAGGCACACAACATTGCATCAGCATTCTCTCTACCAATCCAGACTCACATGTATGCAATACACTATACATCACAGGTTTAGTTGGAAGCCTAGATTACACTGAAATCCCCACAAACCTAGGACAGAACGAATATTTAATCAAGGTTCATTCATTGATCTATTAAGTGGAATCAGGCTCATTGATGGATCTGTGTCAACCCATAATTTTTTGTTGCCAAGGATCCTGTTATTTGGCAATTTTATCAATGATTTAGATGAAGGTGTAGATGCTTATCAAATATATATGAGGAAAAAAAAAGTAGCAGGAATAGTGTATTTTCATGCCAAATTTTTAAAAGATATTAATAGAATGGAATGATGGGCTAAATTTTCAACTCAATTCAATAAAAATTTATTATGTCTCCTATTATGTGCCATCTACTATACTCAGCACTGAGGATACAAATAAAAAGAAGCAGTTCCTGCCTTCATGGAACTTACAATCTAATGGGGAAAGATAAAACAAACAAGACAGCTGAGATGAGGGAGGGAGGGGAGTAGAGGGTAACTAGCATGAGGGTATTGTGTTCCATTAGAGTTGAAATCAAGCAGAGCTGCTGATGGAAAATAGAATTACCAGGAAGGTTGTGGAACTATTTTGCTCTGTCTTCCAGCCCTCTAATGCTAAGAAGCAACTGAGGGTGAGTTATAAAGGCCTAAAGTATCAAAATCTGAGGCAATTTGCATAGTAATGAGATTTCTGGTGACTAGTTTATGGGAGGGGGAGGAAGGAAGAACAGGATGGATAGAAGCAATATTATTTCCTGGAGTGGAAGCCAAGCAGAGCTGCTGATAGAAAAATGAGTAGTATAATAAGAAATATAAAGTAATAAATGCAATGTCCTAAACAGGATTAAAATATAAACTGTACAAGATGGGGGAGATATGACTAGTTAATTTTTTTTTTATTTTACAAATGTGATCTGGATGTCAGTGAACTATAAGTTCAATACGAGTCAACAGTAGAGCATCCAAAACAGAGAAGATGATGATTCTGGTTTATTTTGCCCTAGGCAGACAACATCTGGAGTATTACAGTTAGTTCTGGGTACCATATTTTAAGGACAACACACACAAAATAGATGTCCAAAGAATAGCAATCAGGCGGTCAGTAAGCATTTATTAAGCACCAATTATGGTGCCAAGGACAGTGCTAAATGCTGGAATTACAAAGAAAGGCAAAAGGTAATTCCTGCTTTCTAGAATTTATAATTCATAATTTAATGGGGAAAATAATGTGCAGACATACATGTACACATAGGATATATACAAGATAAGAAATAACCAATAAAAAGAAAACTCTAGGATTAAGATAGATTGGGAAAGATTTCCTATAGAAGTAGGAATTTTTAGCTAGGATTTTAAAGGAATACAGGAAGTGGATAAGAAGTGTGAGGGCATTCCAGGGATGGGGCATAGCCAGAGAAAATTCCTAGAGCCAAAAGATAGACTACTTGTTTGGGGAGCAGCAAGGAAATTATCATCACAGAATGGAAGAGAAGTGTGGAGAGAGATAAGGTGTAAGAAAACTAGAAAAGTGGTGGGATTGGCTGTGTTATAGAGGGTTTAGAATGCCAAATAGTATCTTGTATTTTATCCTGAAGGCAATTGGGAACCACTGAAGTTTACTGAGCAGGCATGTAACATGATCAAAACTGCCCTTCAGGAAAATCAGGATGGATTAGAGGGGAAAGACCTGAGTGCAGACAGACCCACCAACAGCTGTTGTAATAGTCCAGGGTTGAAGAGATGAGGATCCTCAACAGAGATGTAACAGTGTCAGAGAACAGAAGGGGACATATTTGTGAGATGTTGCAAAGGTCAGATTGGCAGATCTTAGCAATTGATTGAATATGGGAAGTAAAAGAATGAGAAATCAAAGATGATAGCTAAGTTTTTAGCCTCGGGGACTAGGAGTATTGGGGTATTCTGAACAATAAGAGAAATTTGAAACAGGGAGAAAGGAAGGTTTAAGGGGGAAAGATAATGAGTTTGATTTTGGACATTTTGAATTAAGGTTGTCCATGGGATATTCAGTTCAATGTCTCAAAAGATGAAAGTCTAGAGGTCAGCAGAGAGGTTAAGACTGAATAATTAGATTTGAGAATTATCAGCTTAAAGATGATAATTAAATCCTTGGGAATTGATGAGATCACAAAATGAAGTGGTACAGTAACTCCACCTTACTGTATCCAACTAGATGTCAACCCCTTTCTCCCCCCCCCAATTAAATTTCCTCTATATATCTGTCCATGGCCTATACTATCTTTTCTGAATCCCTTTTGGGTTAGCCCATCATGGCATTCTGTCTCTTTCTCCCCTCTCTCTCATGCCTCATGGTGTCTTTTTCCTTCTTATCTTTTAGAATGCTAAATTACTCCATGAATTTAGCCTGCAGGTCAATGGTCTACTTCTACCTCCTGGTTAATTGTATGTCTTTTCCATTAATTGTTAAAACCCCTTTCCTTGCTAAAAGAATATATGATCTCCCAAATCTATTTCATATTTACCACTCCTGGTGTCTACTTTACTTTTTAATTTTGTCTGAAACCTTTTCTCATAAATGAATGTACCTTTTGGCAAAGAGAAAGACCACTGTGAATTTGTCACATGATCAAACCCCAACATTTGTTGCCTATACCAATCCCATCATTTCATGCAAATTGTTTACCTCAATTCCATCAACCCTTTTTATAAAAAAAAAAAAAAAATAGAAGTGGGATTTTTAAGAGAGTTAAGAAGGGAGAAAAGAAGTAGAGACACTCATAATAAATTACCTTCTCAAAAAGTTTAGCCACAAAGGCCAGGAGAAATGTGGGATGATTGTAGGCAATAAGGAAGCTGGCAGGTAAACCAGGAAAGATTAAAGATTAGTGAGAGAATGGCAATTTAGAGAGGCAATCTGCTGGAAGTATAGTCCGATTGACTATCAGCAGTGAAGACACAGTTGAAGTTATGCAACATAAATTTGAAACAGATTAAGAATGATTTTGTTATTTTCTCTACTTTTGTGCAGCAACACATGTGTAGGAATGAAGGTGGTAAGTGGTGGGAGTGATTCAAGTCTGAGGAATGACAGCACACAATAGATGATATTATAAGGGGGTCAGGAAGTCCAAAGAAGAGGACAATGTAGTGTTGGAACGGAACAGCAAAGGGTCAAGAAAAGAAAAAAACAGAGTAGTCTATGAAGGCAAGATGGCCTGGAAGAGAACTGAGGGGTCAAGGAAGTGGCTGAAGATCAGGGTTTGATATTGGAAGGAGAGATTGGAAAGACAACAGACTGAAATCAAAAGTTCAATCAGGAGGCAGTTAGGTGGCACTATAGTGGATAGAGTACTGGCCCTGGAGTCAAGAGGATCTGAGTTCAAAGTTGATCTCAGACACTTGACACTAACTGTATAATGTTAGGCAAATTATTTATCCCCAATTGTCTCCCCCATATCCCAAAAAAATCAACCACGTTGGCAAGAGATCTAGAAAACACGCCCAAAAAGAATTGGATCAGATGAAAGAGATGGATAGCTAGGGGAGGAGGAATGGCTGAGAGGATGGCTATACTATTTTCAATTACTTAAAAAGCTGTCATTTGGATGTTGTTGTTTGTCCTTTATTCTGGAAGAGGACCATGACATCAGGGAGGTGATGCTCTGACATGCAAGTGAATTGTATTTAAGTGAGGGAGGGCTATGCAAGATGACCTACCTCACTTTTTCCTCCAGAGACATCTGGGTCCAGTGGTAAGATATAGATCAATGGGAGATGGCCCTCTGAGGAATTACCCTTGCTCTGCTTATCTCTACCTTGATAAAAAGTCCCCTTTCTAGGACTCTTGGTTATTGTCTCTAAAATCATACTCCTCTTTAAGTTGAGAAGTAATACATTTTTCAAAGATTTTCATTCAGAATGGTTAAAACTAAATAAGCCATTTGTTGTTGGTGCTATAGAGAGAAGACTTTCTCAAATGAGCTTTAAAAAAAAAAAAAAGGATGGCCTCTGAAGCTAGTTCCAACTTTGAAAATTTGTGATAATAATTACGAAGGTTGGAATATAGTTTTGATATTTAAAGGATAAGCTTCACAGCTCAGTAATTCTTGATGAAGGCATTATTATAACAAGCTTTTTGGAAAATCCTGATAAAGATGTCAAATCTCGTTAACACTTTCAAAAATCACAGCCTTAATCATGTACAATCTTCTAGTATTATACTGTAGGTATCTATTTATCTTCTAAAATCAGTCAGGAAACCCAGAAAATAAGAAATTCCTGCCTAACTTCTACTCTAAAGGCATTCCCCTGAGTCTGCATTCATTCCCCAGGTACTTCCGTATCTTTGTTGCATCGACTGAATTGGTCTTAACATTTGTTCAAATTGGACCTTGCTGGAGATTATCAGTAAGGAAACATCTGGATCCTCTAAGATCCTCGATGGTACTTGAGAGAATTAGTCGTTTCCTGGATTCAAATAATCATTCTGACTTTTGGGAGAATCAGGCAATGCTCAGAGCTCTGTGTCCTGGAAGAAAGAAGTGATCATCCATCGATCAGTAGCTTTCATGAGGCTGCCAAGAAATTTCTTCTGGCACTGTTTTATCACTTGGCTACTCTGAAGAAAGAACCCACAAACCCACATATGCAGGGAAGTAGGAGGGGAAGGAGCTAAAACTGTACTGACAGGAGCTGTCCTTAATAGGATATCAGCAGACATTCTGGGCAACCCCCTGAGACTATTGCTGAATCCTAGAAATATTTTCAACATGCCCCAGAGCAAGTTCATGACCCATTTGATTATGTTCATAACCTACTCCAACAAGTAACTGCCAGAGGGAGAGGATTCACACAGCTTTCACTCTGATAGAGAGGTTGCAAGTCGCTTTGAATTCTTTATAGAAAGCAAGCCTTTGGCTTCAGATTCTCATTAGGGACATTTTCAGATTAATAATATTATGCTTCTAGTAAGGTTAGCTCTGGTACCAAACTGTTAGAAATGATTCCTTTTCTTGGGGATTGTGCCAACATGAAGAACATCCTTTCTTTAGGGTATGTACAAATAAGAAGGAGGAAAGGCATGAAAATTATGTCATTCAAGATTCTGTTTTTTAGACTGAATTTGCTTTGAGCTAAAGATATTTTGGTACCTTTCTCCTAACACTCCCCACCTCACCCTTTATCCACCCTGCAGTATCTCATCAGTGATAACAGTGATGAGCTGGAGAGCCTAAAGAAGGAATTCCAAAATGATGAAGCCCCTAAACATTATGGCAAATGGAGGATAAAAGAACCTGAGGGGGTGAGAAGATCTGGGGGTGGACAGAGAGACACAAAAATTATCTCAAGTCAACAAGCATTTACTATATTGTCAGTAAATATTTATTAAGCTCCTACTAGGTGCCAGCACTGTGTTAAGTACTAAGGATTCAAAGAAAAGCAAAAAATATAGTTCCTGCCCTCAAGAAGCTCACACCTAATGGAGAAGACAATGTGCAAACAGCTATATGTATATAAGATGCATACAGAATAACTGAAAATAATGTCAGAGGAAAGATACCACCATTAAAGGAGGTAGGGAAAGGTTTCCTTTCATGTATTTAAAGGGCTGTTAAGTAAAAGGAGAATTAAATTTGTTTTGCTTGTCCCTCATGGCAGAAATAAAAGTAAAGTTTAGAAGCTACAGATTTCAATTCGATAAAAAGAAAATTTTCCTAACAATTAAGAGCTATTCTAAAATGAAATGGGCTGCCTTCAGCAGTGTCAGGTTCCCCACCACTTACCACCACCACCTCTGATGGTGTTTGGGCAAAGGGTGGAAGAGTTCTTAAGTAGGGATATTTCTGAGGTATGTTGTTAAGGTAAGTGTTGGGCTAGATCAGTGTTGGATTCTTAGCCATTTTTGTGATATGGAACACTTTGGCAGTCCAGTGATACCTCTAGACCCTTTTTCAGAATCATATTTTTCTTCTAAAAATTCATAATTGAAAGAAATACAAATTTTCAGTTACATATTAGTGAAAACAACTATGTAATTTTTTCCCTATTCAATTTTACCCACAACCTACACCATCTCTCATTTCCTGAGATCTAATCATTTCACCTTACCACTTTACATGTGTTTCTTTGTGTCTAAGTAATATATAATGCTTTATGATTTATGACAAACATCACTGTGAAATAAGCAGAAAGTGCTTTATTATCCTTGCCTTCTAAAGGAAATAATCACAGATTCTACAGAATAGATGAGGGGAAAGGACCTTTTCTTCACCTTTTTAGATATGCAGTTTCCAGGGGCATATTCAAATGAGAATCCCAAGGCACTCATATTAATTAGGCCAATATATAGTTCTCCAGCAACTCTATTCCTACCACCAATCTTTCTCATGTTCCATTCAGAAGTTGCCTTTGTTGGTGAACCTCAGAGAAACTACTGGTTCTCCATTTTCTTCTTTGCCAAAACACTCTGTGTTTCCCTTCAGTAGTCAGTTCTTCATCCATATGGTCTTCAAATGTATTAACCTAATCAGAGAGGGAGAAGCGCTGATCAGATACACAACAGAACTCAGGAGGTGTTTGGTACCCTGTGAGGAGCATCCTATGATGATTCTTGATTATGAAAGCATGAAAAAGAAAGGGTTCTTATTTGGAGTGCTCTGGTGCATGGGTCTAATTAGAAAAATTTTATGCTAAAGCTGGTGGGTTGTAAATGACTTTTTCTTTCCAAGTGCTGCTCTAGCTACCTGTTGGATCATTCTCCTACTGCGATAGACTAAATATCGCTTTAAAAATATTTGAATGACTTGTTGAGATATTTGAGCCAGCTGAACTCTTAACTAAAATATTTTAGCAATTCAGGAGTTTGCATACAGGTTGACAAGGAACTAAGGAATTTCAGATGGGGTCAGCTTGAAAGCACAAGTCTCATAGAAGGATAAACAGTATTTTTACACTTTGGCAATAATGTAAGTGTTTATCATAATTTGGGTCCTAATACCTATAATAACATACTCAGTATAAGCCTGGAATTCATTATAACATAGGCCCAAGGCTAGTTCTAACCAAAAGACATAGGTGGAACTTGAGGGGTGTCTTGAGGTTCTGCTTGCCTGAATATAGACCCTACTTGACATTTTCTCCAATCTTCATTAAGTCACCATTAAAATACACATTGCCTGTGGGGCAGCTAGGTGGCACAGTAGATAGAGCACCAGCCCTGAAGTCAGGAGGACCTGAATTCAAATCTGATCTCAGACACTTAACATTCCCTAGCTATATGACCCTGGGCAAGTCACTTAATCCCAATTGCCTCAGCAAAAAGCAAAAAAAACAAAAACAAAAACATCACCTGACATATATTAACATGTAAGAACACATGACCATGGATTGGCAAATCAGATTTAGTGCTTATAACCTTAAAGTACAGAATTCTAGAGCTCCAAGGGGATGAGACACCATCTTGAAGTTGTCAGGAATAAACCAGAGAATAAGGCACCACTGTCCAGAAGAGCTTCTTCAATGCAAGAGGTGAGGGCAGTGTAACAGAAAAAGAAGTAGGGCTACCCAAGACTATTGTATATTATCAGCATGGGTCTGTTTGGGGTCCTGATAAAGAAGATTAATAGTACCGAGGAAGGGAAAAACTTCATCTACAATTCTCATCAAAGGATCTTCAAGGGTAGTTGTGCAACAAGATTTCATTATATTCTTTCAAAGTTTATGTAGCATCTCATAATAAATCTGAACTGAAACAAGATTTGATCCCTCCTCCATGTTACCTTTCAAATCAATAAAAACACTTCTTTTTCACTCAGTTCTCTAAACCAGACTAACACTAGAAGGTTGGATCTATAGATGAGCAGCTGCTGCTACTGAATGGGACTGACTGGATGAAGTATTCTCAGTTTGAGACTAAGTCACATGATCCCTCTCCAGAGCCAGGTCAGACCCTGAGGAAGTTACAGGAAGTGGCGTGACCCACAGGGAGCAGACAACATTGGTGACCATTGGTCAAGGATGGTTATATAGGAAAAGGCTTGGGTCTTTTGCTTTTTAAACCCCTATAAGCTGGAATCTGGTCAGGTTCCATGAACACATGGTGGGAGCTAGGTTGGCTCCCAGGTATGTGTGTCTGGGCCGCTCTCTGCAGGCACTAAATAAATGCTTTCTCTTTGTATCTGAAGATGCGTCTGATTAGTTAATTTGGGAAAAGGGTTCTAGCACCCATCTCACACACTACTTTAGCAGGAAACTCTATGGGTAACTATACTCTTAACAATATAGCTCATAAGCCCCCACTAATATGTTTCTCCTTAACAATCTGCCAGTGGATAGTTCTTGGCAAAAGCTTTTACTCAAATGGCAAAGCAAGAATAGTAGTTACAAAGTATTTCCTCCAAAAATCTAAGGCAAACTCTCCCACAAATATGCTTGAAGCATGATGGTAGTGAGGCACATAAGTAGGGAATACATGTGACTAAGGCAACTTACAGCTCTGGAGTGCAGGACTTCCTTTCTCCAAAAGACAGGCCCCCATGAACTACAATGCAAGACATAGCACAGAGGTGGACAAGTCATTCCATTGCTCAACTGAGCTGGCTCTTCACCTAGTATGATGTCAAATCCGGAGGGACCAATCAGCTGCTGGGCTGGGTCAGGCAGGTGGATGCTGAGAAACTTCCTCCCCCATTTCCCGTTTGGGAGGCAGGATCTTATGAAAATGAGTAGCTAAGTTTAAAGATGTGAACGCAAGTTCCTTGTCTCCCTGGCTTCTTCCTATATAAATGAGTCCTTCAAGCTTCTTTATAATGTGTGAGAACTGAAGACCTTTTCCTTTTCATGTCAATGTTTGGCTTAACCCCTTCAACCATGAATAAGAACATCTATTTAGTCTTTGTTACTTCTCAGGTAAAACTACTGGAACATTCTTTCTGCCTTCTCTTTCTCTTCCATCCCCAATCCTCCACCCCCACCCTGTTTTTGGCTCTGTCAGACCAGTCTGATCCATTATTTTGGAATAATTTTGGATACTTGATCCAAACTGAAAGTGAATGAAAAATAAATTCAACTGCCAGGAATGACAAATTAGGATTTAGAGCTGAAAGAATCTTTGGAAATCATTTCGTGCAGCTGGGTGGCCTGGAGTCAGGAAGACTCATTTTTCAGAGTTCAATTTTGGTCTCCTAGCTCTGTGACCCCGGGCAAGTCACTTAATCCTGTTTACCTCAGTTTCCTCATCTGTAAAATGAGATGGAGAAGAAATGGAAAACTATTCCAGGATCTGTGCCAAGGAAACACCAAATGGGGTCATAAAGAGTCACAATTGACCAATGACAAAAAACAAACAAACAAACCTAACATTTCAACAGAGGCCCAGCAAGATACAGTGGAAAGAAAAGGGGCTTTGGACTCAGAGGACCTGAGTTCAAATTCTATCCCTACTTGTGACACATATTACCCATGAGACTTTAGGCAAATCATTGAGTCTTCTTGGACTTCAGTTTTCTTATCTGTAAAGTGAAGGCATGAGCTCTAGGTCCCTTCCAGCACTAGAAATATATATTTGCCTATAATGAGTCTGATATCCCACAAATTGATGGGGGAACAAAGAGGAGGGAAATTTTCTCTCATCAAATCTAACTCCAAAACTAGTTTTATTTATTTATTCTTTCTTTTGTTGTTGATGTTGTTGCTTTGAGAAAATTGAGGTTAAGTCACACAGTTAGGAAAGGTTAGATGCTCTATCTACTTTGCTATCTAGCTGCCCCTATTTCCACTTATTTAACCTCAAAAGTTTTCCCAAACAGGACAAAATACTCAATAACTACAGTAATCTAGTGTTTGACAAACCCAAAGATCCCAGCTTTTGGGATAAGAACTCACTATTTGACAAAAACTGCTGGGAAAATTGGAAATCAGTATGGCAGAAACTAGGCATTGACACACACCTAACAACTTATACCAAGATAAGGTTGAAATGGGTTCATGATCTAGACATAAAGAATGATATTATAAACAAATTAGAAGAACATAGGATAGTTTACCTCTCAGATCTGTGGAGGAGGAAGAAATTTGTAACCAAAGAAGAACTAGAGATCATTACTGATCACAAAATAGATAATTTTGATTGTTAAAAAGTTTTTGTACAAACAAAACTAATGCAGACAAGATTAGAAGGGAAGCAATAAACTGGGAAAACATTTTTACAGAGGTTTTGATAAAGGCCTCATTTCTAAAATATATAGAGAATTAACTCAAATTTATAAGAATTCAAGCCACTCTCCAATTGATAAATGGTCAAAGGATATGAACAGACAATTTTCAGATGAAGAAATTGAAACTATCTCTAGTCATATGAAAAGTTGCTCCAAATCACTATTGATCAGAGAAATGCAAATTAAGACAACTCTGAGATATCACTACACACCTCTTAGATTGGCTAAAATGACAGGAAATGATAATGACAAATGTTGGAGGGGATGTGGGAAAACTGGGACACTGATACATTGTTGGTGGAGTTGTGAACAGATCCAACCATTCTGGAGAGCAATTTGAAACTCTGCTCAAAAATTGCATACCCTTTGACCCAGCAGTGTTTCTACTGGGCTTATATCCCAAAGAGATCTTAAAGGAGGAAAAGGGACTCACATGTGCAAAAATGTTTGTGGCAGCCCTTTTTGTAGTGGCAAAAAACTGGAAACTGAGTGTATTCTCATCAACTGGAAAATGGCTGAAGAAATTATGGCATATGAATGTTATGGAATATTATTGTTCTCTAAGAAACCACCAGCAGGATGATTTCAGAGAGGCCTGGAAAGACTTACATGAACTGATGCTGAGTGAAATGAGCAGAACCAGGAGATCATTATACACGACAACAAGACTATATGATGATCAGTTCTGATGGACATGGCTCTCTTCAACAATGAAATGATTCAAACCAGTTCCAATTGTTCAGTGATGGAGAAAGCCATCTACACTCAGAGAAAGGCCTGTGGGATCTGAGTGGGACCACAATATAGCATTTTCACACTTTCTGTTGAGATTTGCTTGCATTTTGTTTTCCTTCTCAGTTTTTTTTTTCTTTCTAGATCCGATTTTTCTTGTGCAGCAAGATAACCCCATAAATATGTATCCATATATATTGGGTTTAACATATATTTTAACATAGTTAACATGTATTGGACTACCTGCCATCTAGAGGAGGGAGTGGGGGGAAAGAGGGGAAAATTTGGAAAAAAAAAAAAAAGTTTTACAAGAGTCAATCTTAAAAAAAAAATTGCCCATGTATATGTTTTGTAAATCAAAACTTTAATAAAATAATTTTTTTTTAAAAAAGAAAAAGAAAGTTCTCCTGAAACTTGCTGGGCACGGAAGTGTCTTAATAACCTTGCAAGTATAGGATTGGATTCCTAGTTTGAAATCCTAAACGAGATTAAATATTTTAATTTAGAAGGACAAGGTTTGGCTAATGACTGAAATAACTCCTTAGGTCACAATGACTAGGGTCAACAGCCCTGTGAAAATGAGATATAAATAAGAAAGGAAACCGAGCCTAAGTCCTCCGAAACCAACAGCTGTCACTCCCCATTGTTGGGTTTTCCCTTATTTGGACCTCTCGGCCAAATTCGAGGCTGGTGCCCCGCCCTGCCCTAACGGTGCCACGTCTTAGGTCTATGTCTTCACTTCTGTTATGTGGCTGAGTCATACTTCATGCCCCCCTTTTTTTGGTTTAATTACTGCAGTTGGGTACTGTGGTTAGGATTTCTTTGAAGCCCCTGTTAATGGCCTCCCTGAATTGAATAAAAAAAAGTCTTTAAAAAAAAAAAAAAAAAAAAAAAGTTTGAGACAGACCGCTACTGCCTCTAGATAACTGAAGGTTTGCTGAACGTGCCCCGCTAGCCCCGTACTTCAATGCCCGGGCTTCCACAGGAAGGGGTCGGTGCCCAGCTCAGGGGCAGCTTTGGCTGCCGGGTCCGAGGCTCGTCTCCGGGATGATGCCCCCGCCTCCAGCATCGCGCGCCCGGGGAAGGGGGAGAGCGGCTCCCAGGTCTGCTCTTCTGGGCTGGGCAGCGGACTTGGGGGTCCGCATCCCGCAGGAAGGCTCTGCCCAGCATCCTAATTCATTCAGCTCAGACGTGTACGGCATGAACTTGAACGAGATGAAGACGGGTTGGGGGTGGGGGGGACGCACTCAGCCAGCCCGGGCGGCTGGCCAAGCCGGGGGTAGGGCGGTGGGCGAAGGAGGAGGAAGGTGGGGTGCGGGGGCAGAGGGAAGGGCGCACGTGCCAGGCGGGCTCCTACAGCCACACCAAACAGTCTCCTCCTACTCTTCCTCCCTTCCTCCTCTTCCCTCCTCTTTCGTCCTTCCTCCTCCTTTGCTTTCTCCTCCTCTTCTTTCCTCTTCTTCCTCCTCCTCTCCTTCTTCCCCTCTTCCCCTTTAAGAGCCCAGGCGCAGTCGGATTTGTGTCGGCAGAGGGGAAGAGGGGAAGAAGGAGAGG
>JAJPUD010000799.1:245672-418061 GCA_023553655.1 Myrmecobius fasciatus | reverse complement strand
GACTGCGGCGGCGGCGGCGGCGGCGGCGGCAGCAGAAGCAGCAGCGGCTCGCCGGGCTTGGCTCAGCTGTCGCGGCTCGCACGGCGGGGCGATGTGTGAGTGCCATGGCGAGGAGTCTCTGTGCGGGGGCCTGGCTCAGGAAACCCTACTACCTCCAGGTAGGCCGGCCTCCGCCGCGGCCGACCCCCATCCTCCGGCCGCTGCCCCCTCCCCGGCCCCGCCCGCCCGCCAGTCTGTCTGTCACCAGCTGTGCCGGGGGCTAGAGCAACACGTCCCGATTCTCCCTCCTGGCTAGTGTGCCCCTGCTGCCCCGTGCCAGTATGCCCCTTTTGGCCAGTGCGCTCCATTTTGCCCCGTGTGCCCCTTCTACCCTGTGTCCCATCTTGCCCCGTGTGCCCCTCCTGTCTCGTGTCCTATCTTGCCCCATGTGCTCCATCCTGCCCCGTGTGCCCCTCTTGTCCCGTGCCCCATCTTGCCCGGTATTCCCCATTCTGCCCCATGTGCCCCATTCTGCCCCGTGTGCTGCTCCTGCCGCGTGCCCCATCCTGCTCCGTGCGTCCCTTCTGCCCCGTGCCCCATCTTGCCCCGTCTCCCTCCTGCCCCGTGTCTTCCTGTCCTGTCCCATGACTGACTACCCCACTTCCCACATTATCTTCCCGCTCTCACCCCCCTAGTCTCTCCTCCAGATGTTCGGCCTCCTCCTTTCCCCCGGACTCGTTCAATCCCTCCCTCCCCCTCGCCCCCAGGTGGGAATGGACAGCTCCTGGAGGTGCTCAGGGCGCTGAGGTGTTACGGTGTTTCTCTCCCTCGTGGGTGGTGACCATACCTGGAGTTCTACTCCTCCCATCCCCGTTCCTCCCCATCCCACCCGGTCTCCTTAGGGCTCCTCTCTCCTGACACACGTTGTAGTTCGGTCTTGCCAGGTTCGATCGCCGCCCTCGGTGCATCACCTTTCCTCATTTCTCTCTCTCTCAACTTCCTTGGCTGCTGATCTCCCGGCTCAAGCCTGCAAGGGTTTCCCATCATTAATTAGCTAGTTTATTTCACTGTGAGATAAATAGCAATCAACCAGCTTCATTAAGTGTCTACCTAGATCCAAGAGAAACAATCCCTGCCTTCTAGGAGCTGCCAGTCTATAGAAAGAACAGGTAGTGGGGCATTCTACTACATTTAAAAAAAAGGAAACTGTCCAGAGTGCATCTTGGCTGCTAGTTTTAGTTCCTTCTTAGGGCCATAAAATTGAAGAGTTGAGAGGGAACTCAAAGAGCATGTAGACCAAACCCCACCCAATAATGTTTTGAGTTATATACATTTTCCGAGGAAAAGATTGCAGGGAACTGCCTGCTGATTGTGTGTGGGTTTTTAAGATAGGTACTTAGTGACTCTCAGAAGGAAAACCTCATGTGCTAATGCAAAAAAAAGATGCCCACACCCCTAGCACTGCTTGTTCAATTGATAAGACCTAGTGTGAGTGTACAGAGATTTTCTATCAGAGATTGCTGTGTGCTTTTTTTTTTTTTGTTGTTCTATTTCATGACACGGGGATTCCTTGTGTGTGTGTTGGTTTCAAGGAACAACTATCAGGACGTGGGCCAAAATCCATCATCACTGGTGGAAAAGCAAATGTGATCCAATACTTTCTACTTGGCCAGATGGGTCATCTAAGTATACAAGGACAGCACTTTTAACATGGATTTAAAGATGTTAAAAGTTCAAAACTCTTGACTGGTGTGGGGGTCCCGAAAGTCTGAGTACAGTTGAGCTTGTATGTAAATACAATTAGTATTTAGATGGGGCCATAGTGGTTGGGTAGGTGGATATATAAGGATTTTTTTTTTTAATCTAGTAGACATTGACGAAAAACTTTTGGACTTCTAGTGAACTTAAATGTATTATTTTGTATTGTAGTTATCTGCATTTGTGCTGTTTTTCTTTGCTTTGCCTGTGCCCCCATAACTGGCAAGTCAAATCAACAAGCTTTTATTAGGTGTTTCCTATGGACCAGGTATAGTACTTATATTTGAATATTTACTTAGTTGAGGTTAAACTTAAATGCTTATTTTAGAAGAGTATCTGTAGAAGATAAAATGATACATGTAGATTTCTGGTCTCATTCCTGGGTAAACTCCTTCAGTGATGCCGACCTCAATTCCTCTAGGCAATCGAGGACCTTCTCCTACTCCTGTTCAAGTCAAAGTCCAGATCACTGGCTGACCATGAACATTCTCAGTCCAAAAGATGGGAACTGATGGACATAGGGCTGCAGGTCAGCTTTGTACCTCTGGTAGTAAGGACAAGAGGCATTCTTCCTTCCAGTATGGATAGATCATTGGTCTAAACTCTTTTGAATAATGATAGATCTCTTTTAGGGAGTTCTGTTCTGGGACTTAATGCAGTCAACACCAGTATGAAGCAGCATCAGTAATATCCCATGAGTGGAAGAAAATGAGCTCTTGCAATCCACAAAATCAATCAACAAACATTTATTAGATACTTACTATGTGCCAAATCTGTACTAGGAACTGTGGCTATAAAGATAAAGTTGAAAAAATTGCTATTCTTGGAGAATTTACTTTCTACATCTCCCTCCTGAATTTGCATTACCATCTCCCATACCTTAAATGTTTTCCAGTGACCTCTGACTCTGGACTTTTCTGGTTTCCTTCAACACTCAAATCTTACCTAATGGACACTTTTCCTGGTCCTTCCTAGTTTCTAAGTGCTTCTCAACAAGATTACTCTCATGTAGTCCATATGTACCTTGTATTTACCCAGTTCTTCACATATTGTGAATGTGAAGTTCTTTGAGGGCAGGAGTCATATTTGGGGGTACCAATTCTCTGTAAACCATTCTTTCACTTCCAGTGCAAAGGTCCTTCTCCTTTGCAGAGGATACAGATTAAACAGCTCTGCTTTCTCTCCAGTGTCCTATCTACCCTAAGCAAAATTCTTATCCCTTCTTTAGTTCTCCTTTTTCTTTTAGTATAACTTTTAAAAAATTTTATTTTGTCATTCTTTACTTTCTTTGACAACTTTAGCATTTTTTTTTTACAAAACCATACAAACTCATATTCATTCTGTTAGCCAGCCTTGCTTCCATCTTCTTTTCATTTATTATGAAATCTAAATTGAGTGGTTGAGTTTCCTTTGCAACCATATTGATCTCTTCAGACAAATCCTCTGTTCTCCCTCTTCATTTCAATTGTTTCCCTTTCTGTTTTTGGAATTTTATTCCTTCCTGGGCTGCCTTCCCCCTGAAGCATTTTTTCCATGGGGTTCTACCTATAAAACCTCTGAAATCTGCTTTCCCAGTATGCAGGGTACATGTCAGACTATATTTGGATTTCTTTGTTTATCACAACCTCTAGGATAGATAGAACCAGGATAGAAAGGATATTTTCCCACTCTGGGGTCCCATCATTGCCACTGTAGCAATTAGTCACTGTGGGAACCAAATCTAGAATAGAATTACTTGCTAGTTTTTCCACCTGAAAGGGGGGGGGGGAAATAACAGGACAGATCCTTGGGAGTACACAGTTAGGGGCAGGCTATGAATAAATCGTATAGAGGAGACTGAGAAGAACAGTTAGATTGGAGAAGAGTTTAACATGAAATGTCATACAAAAGAGTTTATATTTTATTGTAGAGGCAAATAAAAATCACATAAGCTTTTTTAATAGGGGGAGTGACAGATTTCTTTTTTTAATAATAGCTTTTTCTTTTCAAAAAATATGCAAGGATAGTTTTCAACATTCACCCTTGCAAAATCTTGCATTCCAAATTTTTTCACTCTTCCTTACTCCTCTCCCCTAGACAGCAAGTAATCCAATATATGTTAAAACGTGTGCAATTCATATATATATATACATATATATATAATTCCACAATTATCATGCTGCACAAGAAAAATAAGATCAAAAAGGAAAAAACATGAGAAAAAACAAAAAGCAAGCAAACAACAACAACAAAAAGGTGAAAATATTATGTTGTGGTCTATATTCAGTCCACGGTCCTCTCTCTGGATGTAGATGGCTGTCTCCTTCACAAGTCTATTGGAATTGGCCTGAATCATCACCTCATTGTTGAAAAGAGCCAAGTCAAGCAGATTTTGATCATCACATAATCTTGTTGTTGCTGTGTACAATGTTCTCTTGGTTCTATTCACTTCACTTAGCATCAGTTCATGGAAGTTTCTCCAGGCCTTTCCAAAATCATCCTGCTGGTTCTTTATTAAACAACAATAATATTCAAGGATTTCTTTTTCATAAAAATTTCTTCATGTAACTTTCTGTGGTTAGGCTAAAAACATTGAATAGAGACTTTAAAAATCATTTTAGTCATGGGAAATTATATATTTATATATGACTTTTAAATATATTTATATGGGTTCTTGTTTGTCATTAGGACACTAGAACTTTCATAAAAAACTTTTTGGATAAGATTGTGGTATCAGAGAGTCATAGTTTCCTAGAACACTATATTCTATGAGAAGATGACCAACCCCATTTTAAAAATAAAAATACTTCTTTAAAAGTTGGCTTTGATAGCAAAAGAGTAATAATATACATAGGCAAAATGGAATAAATGCCAAATATTCTTCACTTGCTAATTATTTTAATTATTATAAGAATGCCTATAATAATTATAATTGTTATACAGATGTTTCAAAAATAGTATTATAGAAGAAAATTTTAAGTAGATTATTAATAGCATTCACAAAATAAAGATAATTTTTTTTTTGGTTTTTTGCTGAGGCAATTGGGGTTAAATGATTTGCCCAGGGTCACACAGCTAGGAAGTGTTAAGTGTCTGAGGCCAAATTTGAACTCAGGATATCCTGACTTCAGGGCTGGTAATCTATCCACTGTGCCATCTAGCTGCCCCTAAAGATAACTTTAAAACTTGATAAAGATAACTTTATTATAATTTATAATATAATTTAAATGTTATATTGGACATCATTTTGAAGAAGAAATTAACAACCCTATTCATAGAAAGACTTTCAGGGAATTGGTTTTTTAAACATATTCATAGGTTGAATTCTTATTCCTGTATTGAATTTGCTCTTATTTTTTATCACTCATCCCTCTGCTACAATTCAATTGATAGAAGAGGCCTTAAAATCTCCCAGCTTTCATCTTTCCTCCTTTCCTTCCCAAATTGCCCAAATTTTCTCACCATCTGCTCTTTACACTTCCTTTCCTACCAGCTGCTCCAACTTTGAAACTGTGCTGGACAAAGTCAAAATAAAATCACATTTTCAAGACAAAATATTATCCAATTTCTTCTCTTAGTATTGACAGAGAACTGATACATATAGTGGTACCACTGTTTGTTGTTATTGTTGTTAATGCTGCTGCTGCTGTTGTTGCCATCATTGTTTGCCAGTTAAAGTAAGAATAAAACTTTGGAGTACCTGGAACAAGGGCAGTATGTCAGAACTAGGGACTTGGATTTTGTTCTTATCTGTTTCACTCCTTTATTGAGATCTTAAGTCACCCTTGAACACTTTTTCATCATTTGGTTTCTACATTATAAAATTGGAAAAATAATATTTATGCTACTATCTCTGCCATAGGACCTTAATGTGGATAAGTTTAATGAAGCTATTTCTTTTTTTTAAGTCTACAATGTGAATTCTTTTATTCATTTGTCTCTTCAACCAGAATATTCTTAGTACAAAAATCTGTGAATATGAATGAAAAATACTGCATGTGTAAAATGCCTTGTGTTCCTTGAGTAACAGCTCATATTAAAGATTATCTCTTCTTTATTTTCTTCCTTTCTTCTTCTTCTTCCTCCTCTTCCTCCTTCTCCTCCTGCTTTTTCTCCTTTTCCTCCCTCCTTTTCTTTCTCCTCCTTTCTTTTCCTCCTCCTTCATTTTTAAGTAAGAAAATTACTGACATAATACAATTAAATATTACAGATAGTCACAGATTTTCCCTCTTTACATATCAGGTTATTGTTTGAATATGTTTCATTATAATTGATAGACTCCTGAAAGTATTGCATACTTCAGATGATACCAGATTTTGAATGGGTTTTGAAGACCAGGTTATCCAATTTGTTCATTTTTGCAGATGAGGAAACTGAGATATAAAGAGTTGAAGTGATTTGTCCAAGTAACTGGCAGAGTGGGATTTGACTGCAACTTCTACTACATAATCCAAGACTTCTGTGCTTTTTCAGTACTCAAATGCAAGACTAAGGAGTTTGCACTTTAGTGTGTACTTAGGGAGCTAGAGAAAGTATTTGACCATGCAAATGACTCGCCCAGACTATTGTATTAACACAAGTCTTCATGTAAATTGGAAAATGAGAGATGTCTATCCATTGGGGAATTGATAAACAAGTTGTGGCATATGATTGTGATGGAATTCTGTTGAGCTGTAAGGAAATGATAAGGGGAATGGGTTCAGAAAAACATGGGAAGACTTATATGAACTGATGCAAAGTAAAATGAGCAGAACTAAGAGAACATTGTATACCATAACAGCAATATTATAACACTGACCAGCTGTGAAAGATTTAGCTACTCTGATCAAGATATAATGATCCATGACAGTTTCAAATGACCCATGATGAAAAATGTTCTCTATTCCCAGAGGGAGAACTGATTGAAGCACAGTTTTTTTTCCATTTTTTTCTTACCCTTCCATGGCTAATATAGGAATTTGTTTTATATGACTTCACATGTATAATATTGCTTGTCTTCTCAATGGATGGGGGAGAGAGTAGAAAGAGGGAGAGAAAATGGAGCTCCAAAAATAAATGTTAAAAAAATAAAAATTATGAAGAAAAAAGAAAATCCTCCTTGCTACTACTGTGTGCAGGTGGTTTGGAGCAAAATGTGCCAGGAGGCATGGAGGCTAGTTAGAAAGTTAGCAGGGTAATCTAGGGAAAAGGAATGAAACTAGAATGAAAGTAGGAGAAAAAACCTTGATACGCGATTGTAGAGGATTATTAAAGAGAAAGGAAATAATCCCAAGGTTTTCAACTTCAGTAACTGGGAGGATGGTTATTTCCTAAAATAAGGAAGCTGAGAGCAAAACCAAGAGCAGGTTTTAGGGGTGAAGATGAGGCTATATTGAGTTTGAAGTGATCTCACCCAAGCAGAGATATTTAATTAAGCTCTGAAATTTTCTTTCTTTCAGGAGCTTAGGCAAGCCATTCTGGAAGACAATTTGGAACTGTGCCCCAAAAGCTATTTAAAAAAGCATACTCTTTGACTCAGAAATACCACTACTAGGTCCATACCTCCAAAAGATATCAAAGAAAGATCAAGAAGAACCAAGTGTACAGAAAAAAATTTTAATGGCTCTTTTTACAATAGCAAAGAATTAGGAATTGAAGGGGTATTCATAATTGGAAAATGGTTGAACAAATTATGATATGTGTGATAGAATCCTATTGTGCTGAAAGAAAGAGTAAAGGACATGGCTTCATAGAAACGTGGGAAATTTTGTATGGAGTACAGAATAGAACCGAGAGAACAGTTTATATCATAACAAAACTATTATAAGGACAAACAACTTTCGGATTATGATAAGCACAGTGACCAACTACGGTTTCATGGGACTCCTGATGAAAAACATTGCTCACTTTTTGACAAAAGTGAAGGACTCAGGGCAAATTGATTTTTTTTTGACATTGCCAATACAAGAATTTGTTTTGCTTGATTATATTTGTCTATAACTGGAGTTTTAATTTTTCTTGCTTTCTCAGTGGTAAAGGTCAAAGGAAGGAGACATAAGCGGTCAAGGAGAAAATGAAAATCTTTTGAAAAAGAATTTATAGTTTTGCATAACTTTATAGTGTCTTCTTAGAGGGTGGTGGGATGAGGAGGAAGGGAGAGAATCTGGAACTAAAAATTTTAAAAACAAATGTAAAAAAATTGTTTTACATGTAACTGGGAAAATAAAATATTTTTTTTAATTATAAATGAATCGAACTCTGGATAGTAATTCATGATGAATATATAAATTTTGTAGTCATGTATTTAAAGGTGATAACTAAAGTTCTAAAGCCAAGGGAATAAGTCATCAAGGGAGAAAATATGGAGAAAAGAAAAGAACTGAGGTCAGTCTTGGCATAAACCCAAACAGAGAATGTTGGAGGACTGGGACCCAATGAATAAGAAGCTATTGCTGGAGAGAGCTGTGCCCTGAGTCATAGGAGGAAAGGATCAACAGTTGGAGATAACATAACATTGAGGAGTTTGAAAAATGTGGAAGATCATTTAATTTAGCAATTAAGTCACTAGTGCAACTGGAAAGAATAATTTCAGCAAAGTAGTGGCCCCATTGCAAGAAGTTGAGACTATGAGTATTGATTTTTTTTTTTTTTTGAGTGTAGCAGTGAAAGGGAAGAAAGCTACAGAATCATAGCTTGAGGGGACAGTGGAATCACATTTGAGATTTTTATTGTTTTTAATCTTCTCTTGGAGAAACAAACAAAATAGTGGAGAAAAAGTCAGTAGGAAAGAAGAGGTGGAAATTTAGGAATGGAGAAGTATCGATTGACGGAACAATATTCAAAAGAATATTCCAAAAGGATGTAAGTAGAATATAAATCATGAATAAAGTTGGGCTAAATAAAATAATGACAATTGGTCTTTTCTTAGTCCTTCTGCTGCTTCACCTCAGTAGCAGTTGATTTTGTTGGCTGCAATCCTCATGAAATTTTTCCCCTCTAGTTTCTATAATATTTCACGATCCTGGTTCTCTTATCCCTCAATTGTGAACATTTATTTGAGATTTAGTATTTAAGTCTTTTGTGTTGTTCTCTTGACTTGAAGATGACAACCCCATGGCTTCAACTGTAAGCCCTTCATAGGTTTTGGTAAGCCACTTGGTTATCCACCTGTCATTCTGCACTCAATATGTTCCAAAACCATGCCTTTCTTTTCCCTGATTCTCCCTCCTCACTGCCCTATTAAGTCGCCCAGTCAACAACATTTATTAAAAACATTTGCTAAGTGCCAGGCACTATGGAAGGTGCCAAGTGTGCAAAGCAAGAAAAAACAGTCCCTACTCTTAATGAGCCTGGGTCTAAAGGAGAGATAGCATACAACTATGTACAAACAAATTATATATAGGTTAATTTGGAGATCGTCAACAGAGAAACTGGCATTAAGGAAAATCAAGAAAAGCTTCATGTACAAAGTGGGATTTTAGCAAGGAACTGATGAGATCCAGGGAGGCCAGGGGACACAGTATCTTGTCTGAGGAACAGCTGCTAATGGTACCACAATTTTCTCAAACTTAAAACTTCATAGTTAATTTTGGTGGTGATTGTCATATCCCATGGGCTTTCACTTCAAATGATTCATAAACAGTTAAAAAAAAACATATCTAACTTAATTATAAGGGAGATCCTTTAGGCTATTCTTGTAATACATGATAGACTGCATAAGCTAGAAGGTAGAAGATGAGATGCTATGTACATAGAACAGCAAATAAGGCAACTGATACAGTAAATGTTTAATAAGTCTGAAAAGGAGGCTGGAGCAAAGAGTTTGTATGTTATAATAGAGATCACAGGAAGCAAATGAAGCTTCTTTAGCAGAGGAGTGACGTAGTTGAACCTGAATCTTTTTTTTTAGTGACTATGTCAAGGAGACCAGTTTGGAGTACCAGACAAGAGGGAATAAGGACATGAGCCATGATAGTGATTGTTTTGAGTGAAGAGAAGTAGTAGCAAGAAATGTTTTATAGGTAGTATTGATAAGAATTGGTAACTAATTGGATATGGTGTCAGTAAAGGAGAGGGAAAAATCAGAGTATACTTAGAGGCTGAAAAACTGATTGGAAAGATGGATTTTAGCTTTATAAAAATAGGTAACTTAGAAGGTTAATGGGGAAAGATAATGAATTCTGTTTGGTCATCTTGAGTTCAAAATGCTTATGGGACATAATCTACATGGAAGTATCCAGGAGGAAGTCAATGATTCATGGTAAATCTATGGAGAAAGGTTAGGACTGGAGATGTTATTTGAAAGTCATCTGCCTATGCAGATCATAAAATCATTTAGAAAAAATAAAGGAAGAAAAGAGAAGGCAGCTCAGGATAAAATCTTAGAATATACCCATGTTTGACCTAATTCCCCTAAGGTTTCCAAATCATTTTTTTGCTAAATAGGTGCTTCATGGTTCCTAGCCATTTTGGCTAATCTAGCATTATACCACTCCTCCATGACCCCCAATTAATTTAAGAAGTGAGCTTCTAGTTATTTTCTTGTCCTCATGATCAAATTTTTCTCTTGACCTTCCAAGCATTAGTGCTATGATCTTAGCATTATACTCTCTCCATTTACTAATCATAAAACAAGAAAAAAACTAACACATTCTCCAATCCCAGTTCTTCTATTATAAAACATGTCCTTATGATGAGAATATGCTCTAATAATCTGCAAGATATTTCTGATTTTTTTCTATTCCTATTTTATCCTCATTTTCCAACTTTTACAAAATTGATAAATTTGTCAACTAATACAAAATCTGTAGTTAGGCTAATGCCATGATAAATTTACTGATCTTTATTAAGATGGGTTAAGAATCAAGAATTTCCAACTGACAATGGCCTTCAATCAAAACATTCAACTTTACCTGTGATCTACTTAACACTATCAAAGAACTTTCACCAATCACTACCTTACTTCATTCAAGCACATAGTGATAGCCAGTATTTTTATACTAAGTCACTTTCATCTCATGTCAGAAAAAAAATATAATTTAAATGCTTGCTCTCTTAAGCAACCCTATATGCTACCATCTTTGCAGCTACCCAAAACAAAACAACAAACATTGTAGCCTTCTCCTCATGTAGCCAGCCAGGGTTAATCATAATCACTATTGGATTTAATTAGTTTCGCTTAGCAATTCTCCATATCTGCACTCATGCCTTTTTTTTTGTCCCAAATCAATGTCATCTTTAGTTCTGGATCTATTATTTGTTTTGTTTTTTTTTTAATTTATTAATACTTTTTACTTGCAAAACATATGTATGGGTAATTCCTAAACATTAACCCTTACAAAGCTTTCTGTTACAAATTTTCCCCCCTACTCCCCACCCCTCCCCTAAATGGCAGGATATCCACTACATGATAATTATGTTATAATATTTAAGAAATCGAATATATGTATAGTTATTGCCACACATCATTTTTTTGTGCAGGAGAAATCGTATCTACAAGAAATAATAATCCGATAAAGGAAATACAATGCAAGCAAACCTCAATAGAGGACATGAAAATGTTATGTTGTGGTCCACATTTCACATCCCTCTCTCTGGGTGTATATGGCTTTCTTCACTGAACAATTGGAATTGGTTTGAAGCATATATTCATTGTTGAAGAGAGTCATGTCCCTTAGAACTGATCCTCCTGTAGTCTTGTTGTTGCCGTGTATAATGATCTCCTGGTTCTGCTCATTTCACTCAGCATCAGTTCATGCAAGTCTCCCCAGGCCTCTCTGAAATCGTCCTGCTGGTTGTTTCTCACAGAGCAATAATATCTGGATCTATTATTTGTGATCTAAATGAGAAACAGGATATTTGAGGGGAAAAAAGGCAACCTACGATCCTGAATAACAAGCAGTCTAACTTTGACCAGATTCTCCTTTCTTGAGGGCTTTTTTTTTTTAATAAAAGAATTTATTGTTGAAACTCTAAATATGTAAAAGGTGGATCATGTTCCAGGACAGGAAACTGAGAAGGAATAGTCAGATAGGAAAGAGGAGAACCAGGAAAAAACTGAAAACTGAGAGAAGACAGAGTATCTTAGAGAAATGGGTAGTCAGAGGTATCAAGACAAAATAGGATTGAAAAGGGACCAGTGGATTTTAGCGATTAAAGTTCACTGGCACCTAAAGCAACTTCAGTTCATTTGGGTTGGAAGCTAGATTTCTGATGCCAGTTCCATTGCCTATCTAATGGGCCATCTAGCTTTTTGAAAGCTAGATTTCAAAATGGAAAGAAGTTAATTAGAGGTGAGGAAATAGAACTGTGACAGAAATCATCTGAGGATTTGTTCATAGGTACTGTTGCCAATAATAATTTCAAAGATGCAAAGATAGGGGGAAACTGGTCTATTATACTCAGTGCAGACATCATTGTATTCAAAAATCAATTAGCCTAGAATATCAATTTCAATAGTGTTATATAGGTTCTGGTTTCATAGGTAGGATGGGTACAAAAGAATTTTACAGAAAACAGAATGGGAAGGCAATGATTACACATTAAAAAATATGGCAGAAGGACAAGAGCAGGTAAATCAGGATACTAATTGGTAAATATTAATGCTATAACTGCTATTTCAAGCTGGAATTGGCAGACAGAACGGAGATTAATTAGATTACACTAGGGTTATAGTCAGTGTCTCAACTTGATTTTACAGACTCTTGATAGTTAAGTGATCAGTTTATCTTAAGTAAATAGTGTTAAGAAAATTAAGTCAAAAGTTCTCTTAGGACAGTCTCCACTTTGATCATAGATTACATAATACATGCATCTTGACCACATTCTTATACATCCTATTGATCTCTCTGTTACTTGGTATTTTCACATGCAGATACAAGCATTGAAAAGCATTGAATGCAACCAATAAATTATTAGTATTACATAACACAGGGTTTTCATAACTTCTGTGATTCAGCCTATTGTTGGCAACCCAAATTAAATATCCTTTCTAGACTCTTCCCTAACTCCCCAATGCAATTCAGGTGTTGGGTAATATTAAGGGTTTGGTCAGATTACATATGTGCAACATTCAGTTACTGTTTATTTAAACAAAAGATTTCTCATTTTATTGTCTTAGGCTTAGCTGCCTACTTCATGAAGTCTCTGTTTCTGGGAAACATTTTCTCTTGAAATTCTGCGTTTGTTCTTAACCAATATCCAGTGTGGTCCACACAAGCTCAGGAACATGAATTCCCAACTCAACATCCTGGTGCCATTAACTGGGTTGTCAATTGCTAACAATTCCTGGAATGGGCCTTGTTTCTAAGGCAGCTTTTCAGAGGCATTTCTTTCAGTAGGCTGACTTTTCAGGTTCCAAGCCCCTCATGGAAGTTTTCTGAATAATGCTGCTTAAATCTCCTAGTGATATGAATTAATATGATTTAGTAGGGCCTGACAAAACCTAATCACATTGGTCTTCATGTGATGAAAGCATTTAAATTTTATGAAGTCAACTTAATATAAACATCATGGCTCTAAGAAGAACAATAAATTAGGCTACCCATAATTCATCTGAAAGTTTAGAGAATTTCATTCTTCATATATCACTTATTCTTTCTATTTTTACCTGAACTCTGCACATAATATGGATAATCCTGCCTAGAGGAAAGAAGAGGAGAAGGAAGACTTTGTAAAAATAAGTCCCTTTTTTGATAGAGAAAGAGCTCAAAAAGGAAAAAAAAAATCATTCTCATTTAAGAAAATCTCTTATTTTGTAAGCTTACAAAATAAGATACATAATTTTAGTTATTTGAAGCTTTAGTAAAAACTTGGCTGCAATATTAAAACCCACTTTCTATTTGTACCTCTCTAATGTTGCTCTGATTTTAAAATTGTCCTCTTAACCAAGCAATTTAACCACACCACAGACTTTTTTTTGTAAATATCTATTTAACTACCTTGCACATGCTGAAGTACTCTGGAAAATCAGTCTATTTAATGTGTGAGTTTCAACAAATTGAGATAAACTTTTTCCTAAAGCTAAATGCTTTTAAGATTGTGTAACTGTAAAACCTATTTTATGGTTTGACAAGAGGCCATATTTCTGATCATCCCGAGAACCAAGAATATTTCTCTTCTTTCTTCCTTAAGGTGTGTTCATTTAATGTATATACCTTCTAGTATAGTAGTTTAAGGTTTGTTTTTTGTTTTTGTTTTTTTGTGAAGGAGATGGGTAGCATTCATTCCTTCTTATCTTTTTTGGTTTTTGTTTTTGTTTTTTTTTCTGAAAGAGGTGGGAAGCATTTGTTCCTTCTTATCTTTTCACTTTAAAACAAAAATCATGGTTTAAACATTTCTTGATAATTAATTAAAATAGTTCTATATGAAAAAGGTTTAACTTGAGATTTCTTAATTATTAAAACAGATCCAAAGACAGTTACTAAAGCATATCCAAAGCCTCTGTATTTAAGTATCAGAATGAAATGTTCAAGTGAACCTGAAAGACGTACCCATAACCTCCAGAATAAAATTTAAAACATTAAAAAAAATTTTTTTAATTAAAAAAATTTTACTTGGCCTTTTTCGTTGTTTTTCATTGGCATAATTACAAATGTTTTAAGGCTATTAATATAATTGCAGCATAATTATTTTATTCTAGTGAGAACATTTGGAAGTTAATCACATACATCCTAGTTTTCAAATGAAAACAATTTAATCTTGACACTTTTCCCAAAGTGAAGTTTGCTAATTCATTAAAAATCAAAATTTCTATATCTTTATTGCATTATATATTTATCCTTTCTTCTCTTCAAGGATATGTTATCTTCATATCATTCAGTAAAAAATAGGATATTTTATAATCCTAATTTTATATGTTGATATAACACTATTTAACAAATGAGCAAGAAGATCACAAATCTAAGAACTGATTTTCCATAGCTACCTAGATTAGGAAGTTGAATGGTCACAAATTCAGAATAAAATTAAAACAATAGAGTAATTTAGGCATATCCCATTATAGCAGTTCAGACATGCTAAATGATGGTAATAAAAAGATCCATTATAAAACATTTACAATTCTCCTACCATGGTTAGAGAAATTTGCTATGAAAGGAAGAAGGACACGGTTATAACAAAATCAGGACTGTTCTTTCAGGCCTAAGCTAAGATTTGACCTATTATAGATCTACCGGGAGAAAATGCCTTTAGCTCAGTTTGATCTCAAGCAAAAGTCATAAATACTATTTGGAGCAGCTAATCATCCAACAGAGTTCTACATTATTCACAGGGTATCATAGCCAGGATTAGAGCCAGCCAGATGGGAAATATTCCTGTTTAGAAAGGAAATAGCACAGTAGAGAAATTGAGTCAAAAGGAACCCTTCCATAATCTTTATAAAGTCATCTTTTCAACCTTCCTAGTTATTTTATATTCACCAACAGTATTTTCCAGAATGTAACCTCTCTGAGTAGCTCTTAACATTACTCCTAAATGGTGATAATAATTAATACCTGAATTCAAACCTCAGAGCAAATCAAATTATATGTCTACCTTACATAGCAAGTTTCATTGCTTACAGTTTAGGGGAAAGTGTGTGTATCCTGGCCAAATCGCTTAATCCTGTTTGCCTTAGTTTCTTCATCTGTAAAATGAGGGAAGGAAATGGAAAGCTGCTCCAGTATCTTTGCCAAGAAAGCCCTAAATGGGGTAACAAAGAGTTGAATACAACTGAAAAGCAACTGAATAACAACAAGGTAAAAAGAAAAATCCCTTTAAACTGAGATTTGTTGATATGATACTTAGTTGGCTCAAAGATGTATTTTTGTACATACTATTCTAGATATTAATTTCATAATTTTCACAATCAGTAGTCAGATAATTCATCATATAAGTCATTTAATTTCAGGGTAAAATTTAGGAGCTGTTATTTGCATACTCCTTTCTGGTGGCTGCTTCCTTTACACAGTTAATATTGTTCTATGATCTTTAAAAATTTATTGGATTTAGCCAAACCTCTCACAGATGATGAGACTTTTCAAGTAAACAAACCAGAGCATATGCATTTAAATATTGAAGACAATCTTTAAACAGAAGAGCCTCCACCTTCCAAACAAAAGCTTAGCAGTTCATAGCTATGATATCACAGCATTCAGATCAAAAGAGGAGATAACCTCCTGCATTATATTCTTGGTATCATATCTCAGATTAACATTTCTTTGACAATGGTTTCTCAAAATCACAATGTAAGAAACTAATCATAATACCAATAGAAAACAATGTGATGGATTTAGAACTTAGACCTAAAACAAGACTTATTGAAAGGTAAATGACATTAATCCAGCTAAATACATTTTTGAAACACATTGCAAAAAATTTATTTTATCCACCTATCAATTTAGACATACTATATTCATTGCATTCAGAGACCAATATAAGAATAATTAAAATTTAATTGTTTACAGTTATAAAAGTGACCTAAAGCATAACCATTCAAGACAGTACAACCATGCTATGAATAATGATTTTTCAACTAATTTAGCCAAACCTTAAAAAAAAATTAAGTTGGGGGCAGCTAGGTGGCGCAGTGGATAGAGCACCAGCCCTGAAGTCAGGAGAACCTGAGTTCAAATCTGGTCTCAGACATGTAACAGCTGTGTGACCCTGGGCAAGTCACTTAACCCCAATTGCCTCAGCAAAAAAAAAAAAAAAAAAAAAATTAAGTTGAAATATTTTGCATGTCACCATTCCGGTTGGTATTGATGTGACTTATTTGGGTAGAAAGATTATACTTATAATTCTTATTCTTGCATTCTATAAATCTTTTTACCTTAATGGCATGTTTTAAATGTATTTTCTATCAAGATCTGTTTTATCAATAAAGATCACAATCTTCTTAATAGGAAAAAGCACATCCCATTTTAAATGAGTGAACATTATAATTTTGTTTAGAACAAACTCAAATCAAATCTGGATTTACAGTTATGAACGGTACCATAGAGAATCTTTAGTTTCCCAAGAGCCATTTACATCAAACATGATAAATTCTAGATCCCACTACCTTTACTAAGTGTATTGCCAAAGATTAACATGGCGGTCTTGAATGTTTTTAGTATATACTTTCAGCTCTTCTGAAACATAGGAATTACAAACATAATTTCTGTTAGATGGTAATGAAATTATTAGTATATTCCCTATATAAACATTAGAATGTTCTCTTCTAGTGATCTCCCAATTACACGATGCAAATTTATTTCTATTTTCTCCACTTGACACAATTTGTAATTGAATACTATAAATTACAGAAATATATAAATATATGATTCTAGGGGGCAGCTAGATGATGTAATGGGTAGAGTATCAGACATGGAGTCAGAAAGACAGCCTCTTAAGTTCAAATCTGACCTCAGAGACACTTACTAGCTATGTGACCGTGGGCAAGTGACTCAGTTATTCTCATTTGTAAAATGAGTTGGAAAAGGAAATGGCAAACTACTCCTGTATCTTTACCAAGAGAATCCCAAATAGGGTCACAAAGAGTTGGACACAACTGAAAACAATTGAGCAAGAACATGATTCTATCTATTTTTCCACATCAACAAAAATATCCAAATAGCTGAAATAAAACCTAGGGATCATGAACTGATTGTAGCAAATATTTCTACAAATAATATTCATAGTTTTACAAGCATAGAAATCTCATGATTCTCCCTCTATCTCAATGAGATCCAAAATTTTCTTATACTTTATTTCTCTTTCTTCCCAAGGACTTTGATTAGTCTTTTAGTACATCTTTCCACATTTAACTTTCACTACTTTCTCAGTCCCTCACATCTTTATATTTCTCAATCATTGTTCAGTCATTTTTCAGTTGTGTCCAATACTTCATGATCCCATTTCAGGTTTTCTTAGCACCAGAGTGGTTTACCATTTCCTTCTCCAACTCATTTTACAGATGATAGACTGAGGATTAAATAACTTGCCCAGGTCATATAGCTAGTAAGCATCTGAGGCCAAATTTGAACTCAAGTCGAGTCTTCCTGACTCGAGGCCTGACCTTCTGTTCACTATGCCATATAGCTGCCCTACATCTAGATATGTAGATGCCTTACATATTCCTATTTTCCAATCATATCCCAAACCTATTCTCAGAACCAGTTTTCTGTATTCCACAGAATCTGCATTTTACTCAACAACAGGATAAACTCACTGATTCTAATTTGACAAGGCCTCTTAACTCCTCCCTCACCAATATATTTTGATGGGACTATACAGAGGGCTCCTACTTCAGTTACCTGATCTTTCAGCTCCTGAGATCTAATTTTTTTCCAGTTTCAGTTCTTAAAAGTTTACAAAAAACAATCACTTCCAGTTCCTTTTAGGTGACTGCTTTTAATTTACCTAGGCAATTAAATCATTAACAGGAAAAAACAATGTAAGGTGAAATTTTCTCCCAAAATTAAATTTCTTTATTCTCTATTTAAACCAAGATCTTTGAAAAAAAGGAAGAGTTAATAATGTAGCACTTACACATCAGATAAGGGTTAAGAGCTACAAACCAGTTTTTGTTGTTATTTTTCTCTCTTCCCCCCCCTTCTTTTCTTTAGAAAATTCTCCAGGAGAATTTCTCCTAAAATCTCTTTGAACTCACCTGAGATTGACTTCAATTTTATTTGAGTGAGCATTTTTTATTATTTTCAAGAGAGAAAGACATTTTTTGAAATTACAGAAAGGTGTGCTGTTTGTGTGAAAATTTCACAAACTTTCTTGAAAAAAAATGTCTTAGAGAAGTACAATCCCTAAAACCCCCTAGGATATTTCAGCATTTATAAAAACATTCAAACTACATTTTCATAATTTGGGGGTTTGCATAGTAAACACATTTCCTTTCAATTTCCAAATTTAGCATCAAATTAGTTTACAATGCTATAAATTTCTGCTAAGGGAAAAGATCTTTATCTCATTTTCTCTCTTTACCTTCTCAACCTGGTCAGAACAAGGGACACAAAGATGAAATTATGTGCTTTTGAAAGCTTAGAAAATTTCAACTGAAAAAGTCCTCATTTTTTCTTACTTGTTCTTAAAACATCTTCCAGTGCAATTTTAATCAAAGAGTCAGTGGAAGTCCATGTTTGTTTAGGGCTTTTTGAAGGTAAACTTGGTATCAGAATTATAATTACTTTGGCCACCTTGGAAAGCTAATTTGAGTATGAAGCTTCAAAAATTAACTTAAGTATGGGCAATGTTTCAAATTCAAAAGATCCTCCCCAGAGTCTCAGAGGTTCACTTGGCCCAGATATTTTTACAAAGATCTCAAAACCAGGTTTTATGCAGATTGGGTTCTTTGAAGGGAATTTTCTCCCAATCAAAGGGCCATCTCTAGAAGGGGAGTAGATCTGACCAGGAATAATGCTTCTGAATCTACAGACAATTTGACATAAAGCAGAATTACCAAAAATAGTCCAGGGTTATGAGGAATTGAGGGATCCCAAGATAATCACCTATTATGCAAAACAGAATTGAGACATCAGATTTAAATTATTAGTGATAGGTATCCTTATTGACCATTTGAGAGTTACTTCAGATCAGACCAAGACTACCCAAGAATTTAGTCAGGGAGGATAGCCAAAAGAGTCTAATAATTACCAATGACAGATAAGCAATCAGATAGGAAAGTCTCTTATTTATTTGAGTGCAGAAAATAAGGTGAAAGGGCATACAACTGAGATGAATCCTAGTTCTATCCCAGGTACTCACCCAGAAAAACGGGAGAGGATGCCTTTCTATTATGATTCCAAATTTTTCAGATTTTCTTGACACTAGAGTAGTTTACCATTTCCTTATCCAATTCATTGGACTCTTAAAATCATAGCATCATGCTCAGCAAAAGAATCAGGGTGGCTAACAGACTGGTCCCTCCAAAATTTTTATTCAGGTTCAAGAAACAAACAAATACTACAAATAAGTACATAGAACATAACTCTGAAATTTTCTAAATGGGGCAGCAATTTTATGTTAGCAGATTTTTCATCTAGGTTATTTTTTTTTTTTACTTTGGGTGGCTAGAGAGTTAGTAACATGGAAAACTGACCCCATCTGGAATTGCCAATAATTATTTAAGCTATTGTCCATGGGTCCATTGAGAAGCATTGCTACCAATCATAATTTCAATATTGCAAAATTAGAGGAAAACCAGTTTATACTCAAAGAGCAAGTATTACTGTATACAAGAATCTGTAAGCCCAAAACATCACTTTCAGCAATCTTAGGCAAATTTTAGTTATATAGGTAGAATGAGTACAAGGGAATTTTACAGAAAGCAGGAGAAGTGGCAGAAGAGGAAGATCTCTATCAAGTAAAACAGAATACTAATCAATAAACATCCAGGCTATAACTGCAATCTCAAGCTGGAATTTGCAAATAGAACAGGAACTAACCAGGTAACATTGGAGTTATAGTGGATGTCCAAGCTTGATTTTTGCAGACTCTAATTAATTATGTAATCTGCTCATCTCAAGTAAAGCCACACACACCAACCAATGTCATGCTCCTCTTCTGCGTTATTCTATATCTCAAAATGTATAATCAACATTTTGAAGGGAAATTTGCAAAGGTGTGAGGAATTGGAGGAAAGAGAGGGAAGGGAAAAAGCATTTATAAGCACCTCTTATGTATCAGACATTGTACTTTACAAAAATTGTGCTTTACAAAAATTATCCAGTTTGATAATTGGGAAAGCAGGGATCAGGGAATAGAGTGACTGAGAGTCATAATAAGATTGGGATTAGGTTTAGGAGGAGTGAAGCAGAGGAAGAAATGGAAGAGTATGATGTTATAGTCTGAGAGAGGAGTGTCAGAGTTCTGGATAATGGAGCTCAAACAGTTGTGGATGATAGTGAGATCAAATATATGACTTTCACTCTTTATCTGAGGTAATGAAGATGCATATCTTATAAATTCATGAGACTGATGAATTGGGAGGCCAGAATATTTGAGGGAACTTGAACATGTACATTATAGTCCCCAAGCATAAGGTCAGGAGCTGGGATAAGGAAAAACTAGTAAACCATGCTTTGAACTACTTGAAAAAAGGAAGGAGAATTGCTTCTTTTTCTCAAATTTTTTAAAAGCTCCTAGAAACCAAGGGAAACATTTAAATATGAAAAACCAGCACGAATATGGGGGAAGCATATTGTTGAAGGCATACATTTTTGCAGGGTACAGACAAGAAAAATGTTCCTCAGCCTTCATAAAAGAGTGGGAACTTTGGGATTAAAGGGATTGGTAGAAAACAATTAAGATCTAGATAAGATGATTTATAGATGGATGGAAAGAATTGCCAAGTAATGCTGTTATGGTTATATAGAGGGAGGGTCTGAAAATTGCAAAGAAGATCAAAAAGAACATTCCCCTTCTTAGCCCAAGGTGGTGGGGGATAAGTGTATCTCACAGTAGAGAGAGGGGAGGCCAGGGAATCAGTGTCTTCTTGGGAAGCATTCACTAAGAAGGCAATCCTGTGAATAAATCTCTTCCTTCTCTTCCAACCCACTGCTACTGGACACCTATTGTGCATAAAAAGAGAACATGATGACTCAACAAACAATTCTTTCTCTATGTTTTCTGATATATGGGGATCACCTAGTGTGTAGTATGAGCTAGCTATTTATATGCATGGATTATTCATAAACTTGGGAATGTTACAGTGGCCTACATGAAGTAGGTGGTTTTTTGTTTTGGGGGGGTTTTTTGAATACTATAAGAAGCCAGCAAGTATTTATTCTGGAGAAAAACATTGAATATTCGATCAAAACACCTAAGTTCAAATTCTCTGCCATTTAGCTCTCTAACTTTAAGCCTCAATTTCCTTATCTGTAAAATTTAATAATAATATTTGCCTTACCTACTTCATCTGACTGCTATGAAGATCAAAGGAAGTTATAGCAAATCTCAAAGTGTCATGCAAATATTTACTAAACATATTATTATAGTAAAGCACTATTTTGAAAATAAACAGATTGACTTTTAATAACCATGAATAGTGACCCCTTTCTAACTACTATATTTAAAATCTTAACTAAAAAATAGTGCTGATCCTGAACCAGAATCTTTCAGTGCCAAAAATATATAACAAGTCTCCCTCCATGCAGTATAACATTGCATTTTTCTGCTCCTTTGCTTTGCTGGGTGTGGTAACCTAGAATGACACCTACATCTTATCTATTTTTAGGAACTTGTTTTCTACAAATCAGAAACTACTCCTATTTTAGGTTTGCAACTAGTGTATCTGCAGCATCTTAATTTCAGCTTAGGATCCCTTCTGTCCTCTTACTATCTTTAAGGCTCTAGAAAACAAATTTAAGGAAATTGTGATGATTCTCTTACAAACTTTTCCATACCAACAATTCTATTTGTGTACTTTTTTATCTCTGAAAGGCTGACGGTCCTAATATATTTTGAAGCCCTCAATATCTGAGTACCTCTTTTCAAGCCCTTGATTTGCTGATTTAAATCTCCCAGTTTTCAAAAAGAAGGAAGGAGTGAAAGAAGGAAGGGAGAGGGGGAGGGAAGGAAGAAAAGAAGGAAAAGGAATAAAGAGAGGAAGAAAATGTTATTTTTATCAATTGTTGAATAAATCTAAATTTCCTTTGATTTTAAATAAAGTTCTATAACTATTCTTCCACTTAGAAGCCAAAAAGAGAAATAGGTTAACCTATTTATTATTATCCTAAAAGCTGGGTTTTCCAATTTTAACAAAACACAAACCATGAAAAAGGTTGCTACAGTTGACATCTCTATTCAATTTACCTGCACTCTCCAGACCTGGCAAATCGCATATCAGCTGCCTTCTCCCTTCCTTTAACCTCTATGTTTTCAAAGGGACCAAACATTCTTTATTCCCAGACTTTATCATTATGTCTCCACATGAGTATCATTAAAATGTAAGCTCCTTGAAAGCAGTGATTCTCTTTATTTTTGCTTGTACTTGTGTCTTTAGCACTCAAAACAGTTCCTAGAATATAATAGATGCTTAATAAATGCTTGTTGGCTTGACCTACGGGCTATGTAAATAATATTTACTTTTATTAGATTATTTTTAAACAATTAGGAGCAAAGATAGCCAATTTGAAGTCAAGAAGACCTAGTTTCAGATCCTACTTCAGACATGTAATAACTATGCAACCCTGTAAAAGTCACTTAACCTCTCATGTTAATATTATTTGTCTAAACATTCCCCAATACAGAATATGTGTGTGTTATGGGATTTCTGTGAGGGTACCCTCATCCTTCTAGTCACCACTGTTTCCTGCCTTTCTCTGTCTACCCTCCTCCTTAACCAATCAGTTGGCAGGTCTTGCCAATTCTCCCACCTCAGAATCACTGGAAGCTTTCTCTTTTCTTTATTTGGTCAGACACTATCCTAATTCAGGTCTTTATTCCTTTAACCTGGGCTATTGCAGTTACTTCCTAATTGTCCTCTCTGATTCTTTCCTTTATATATCTGCCAAATTAAAATTCCTAAAACGCATCTGACCATGTCACTCCCATTCTCAATAATAACAGCAAAAAACCTCACTTTATTCATCCATGCTCACTAGTTGTCATCTTATATCTCCTCTCCCTTTCATGGTTAAATTCCTTGAGAAAGCCATCTACAATCAGTGCTCACATTTCTTGTCTTTTCATTGTCTTATAAACCTTCTGTAGTGTGGTCTAAAGCTTCACCATTGAACTGAAATTATTCTCTCCCAAATTACCAATGATCCTTTACTTGCCAAATCTAATGGTCTTTTCTCAATCCTCAAACTTCACAACTTCTTTGTAGCCTTGACAATGATTGCCTTTTTCTCCTGGATTTTCTCTCTATTCTTGGTTTTCATGACACTCCTCCCTCCTGGTTTTTCTAGATTTCTGACCATTCCTTCTCAGTATCCTTTGCAGAATTTTCATCCAAGTTATACTCACTAACCATGGGTTTTCCCAATGGTCCTTGGAGCTCAATACTTTTTACTTTTTATTATCTCCCTTGGTGAACTCATTAGCTCCTGTGCATTCAATTATCACCTCTATGCAGATGACTCTCAGAGCTATTGTCCAGCCTGAAGGTCTCTCCTGACATCCAGATTCACATCTTCAAGTATTTATTGACATTTTGAACATTTTAAGCTCAGCATGCCCAAAACAGTACTCAATATCTTTGCCCCAAACCCTCCTCTCTTCCAAATTTCCTTATTTCTGTTGAGTATGCTACCATCCTTCCAGTTACTCAGGCTCTGACTCCTAGTCATAGTGTCATCCTTGGCTTCTCACTAGTGCTTATCCCACCCAGTCAATCTCAGATTGCCCAGTCTTATGTTGTCTACCTCTGAGACAGCTCTCATAATCTTCTGAAAACTACTGCCCCCCAGATGCCAGCCTTCATCACTTCCCGCCTGGACTGATACAGTTTTCTTCTGGTTAGCTTCCTTCCCTCACGTCTCTGGCTGCTGAAGTCTGCCTTCTACTTTTAGCTGTCAAAGTGATCAAGTCAACAAACATTTACTAAAAGCTTCCTAAAACAAGTCTAACCACAGCACTCCTCTACTCAGTAAACTTCAATGGTTCCTTTTTGCCTTGAAAATCAAATTCCTTTTAAAGCTCTTCATGATCTGGCTCCTTATCATTCTCCTTTCCTTGCCCTTTACTCCCTTTCACATACTTCATGGTCCAGCTACACTGGCTTTCTTGCCTTCCTTGCAACTGCCACATTATTTCCTGACTCTAAATCTTTTTATTGGCCATCTCCCAGGCCAAGGTTCTCCTTCCTTTTCTCTACCTTTGTTTATTTGTTTCAGTCATGTTTTACTCTTCATGACACTATATAGTGTTTTGTTGGCAGAAATACTGGAGTAGTTTGCCATTTCCCTTTGCAATTCAATTTATAGATAAGGAAACTGAGGCAAACAAAGTTAAGTGACTTCAAGATCACACAACTAATAAGTATCTGAGATCAGATGTGAATTCATGAAGATGTGTCTCCTGACTCCAAGCCCTGCATTCTATACACTGAGGCAGTTAGCTGTCCTTTTTCTCTACCTCCCTCCTTTCTTTCCTTAGGCTTCAAATCTGCAAGAAACCTTTCTCCTTTCCATCGCTAGTGCTTCTTTCTCAGATTTTCTCCATTTTACCCTTACTGTATGTTGGATATATACAGTTTTTGCTTGTTGGCTCCTATATTAGAATATGAATTCCTTGAGAGTAGAAATCATTTCTGTCTTTCTTTGTATTCCCAGCTCTTAGTCCACAGTCACACTATTTGTTAATTGACTGACCGACTTCAGTATTTCCCTATTACCTAGAGTATAAAATATTAATTCATCCTAACCTTTAAAGCACATGGTAAGTACTTAATAAATTTCCATCTTATCTATCTATCCATCACTTATCTATCATCCTTATTTATATCTATCTATTAATACAGACCATTCCCTCCTCTGCAACTTAGAGTATTAAAAAAGTTTTTCACCTCCTGAGAGGATAGGTAATTTGTCCAGGATCCCGTAGTCAATATATGTTATAGGTGGAACTTGAACCCAGGTTTTGCTAACTATTATCTCCCTGTATCTAATAAGCATGAAATAAATGCTTGTGGAATTTAACCACTGTCAGATCAAATTAGTATTGCTGATATACATTAATTAACTGAAAAGCTAATGGTCTACATCACATTTGACACAGGTCATATTTGATCCATCCTGCACGGCAAGTCTATTCACACTTGTGATTTTCCACCTTATTTTAAAGATCAGGGTATTTAAATAGAATTTGGTTTTTCCCTCCCAAAGATAATGGTGTGGACAAGCCCAATAAGTGGCTTAGTTCCAGTCATTGGTCCTGCACTGCCATTCATTCCAACCGAAGCCCATGTCCCAATCCTAAATTACTGAGTCTAGTTTAAACCTCCAAGACTTGAGCACAATGATGTGCTCATGTACATTGAACACAAAATTCTCTATTCTTTGTATCAAATCTTAGAGTCATGTATAGCATTGGAAGGAAGGCTTGTGACATTGCCCTCCCTTCACTTGCCTATTTGTGTAGAGTGTTCAAAATGGAACATTAGAGATCAAGCTGAGCATAAGCTTACAGCAAGTAAGCCCTCAACATGTGCTTCTCCATATGCCAGAATCTAAGACTTTGTCAGTGAATCAGTCAACATTTATTAAACACCTTCTGTGTGCCAGGCTTTGTGCGAAGAGCTTTGGATACAAAGAGAGGCAAAGGACTGTTTCTATTTTTAAGGAACTCACAGTTTATTGAGAAAAACAACATACAAACAACTACGTATAAGCAAGATGTTTATGGGATAAAATGTAGGTAATCAACAGAAGGAAAGCACCGACATTGAAGGAGATAATGAAAAGTTTCTTGAAGAATGTGGGATTTTAATGGGAACTGGTAGTTTGAAGGCAGAGATAAGGACATAGAGAATTCCAGGCATGGAAGTAAAAAATGCTTGTCTTTGGGAGATTGATTGTCTAGTTCAAGGAACAGCAAGGAATCAATCAATAAAAATTTATTAAGTAGCTACCATTTACCAGGCACTGTGCTAAACACAGATACCCTGTCTCAAGGAATTTATGATCTACTAAGGGAGACAACTTGCAATCAAATCTATGCAAAGCAAGTTATATATATGCAGGATAAATAGAAGGGAGTTAAGAGAATGAAGGCACTAGAAATAGGAGGGTTGAGGAAGGCATTTAGTAAAAGATGGGATTTTAGTTGGGACTTAAAATAAGTCAGGGAAGTCAGTAGGCAGAAGGATGTGAGTATGTTCCAGGAAGAGAGGAAGGAGAATGTTCCAGGAAGAGAGGAGGTAGAGTGTTCCAGGCATAGGGAAAAGTCAGAAAATTTTGGAGTGGAAAGATGAAGTGTTTTGTTTGTGGAACAGCTAGCAGATCAGTGTCATTGAATCAGATGGTACCAATGAGAGTATAAGATTTAAGCAGACTGGAAAGTTAAGAAGGAGTAAGGTTATTAAGAGCTTTGAATGCCAAGCACAGCATTTTATATTTGATCCTGGAGACAATAGGGAATGGGGCTTAGTCAAACCTGTGCTTTTAAAACATTAAAAAACATTCAGCCAGCTGAAAAAAAGGGCTGGATTGGAGTGTAGAGACTAGAGGCAGGGATCAACAAGCAGCCGATTGCAATAGTCCTCATTGGAAGTGATGAAGGCCTGAACTCAAGTGGGAACAGTATCAAAAGAGTAAAGGGTAACATGTACAAGAGATGTTCTGAAGGGAGAAAAGACAGGATTTGGCAAGTGATTGGTCAGGGGAAAGGAGAATGAGGATGTTAAGGATGTGAGCCTTGGTAACAGGAAGGATGGTACTCCACAGTAATGGGGAAGTTAGAAACAGGAGAGGATTTAGAGGCAAAGAATCCATTATTGAACAGATTGAGTTAATCATGTCTGTGAAGATAGTCAGCCTGAAAAATCCAGAAAGCAATGGAGATGTCAGACTGGAGGTTGAGAGAGAGATTAGGATTGGTCACATAAATCTAAGAATCAACAGCATAGAAAAGACTTAATTCTTCTCTAATTAGGGTAGCCACTTTGGATATGCACAAGTAATAGAAGCAATATCCTCAATTAAACAATGGTTTATTTGTTTGTTGTTGTTTTGTTTACTCATTTTATACTTTAAATTGTAAATAGTTTTCTAGGAGTTTCAATAACCTTTCACTTTGCTATTAGATTTATTTATAATAGATTTTTATTTTTATTTTTAAAAAATTAATAGCTTTTTATTTTCAACATACATGAAAAGATAGTTTTCAACATTCATCCCTGCAAAACCTTGTATTCCAAATTTTTCTCTCTCCATTTCCCTCACCCCTCCCCTAGACAGCAAGTGATTCAATATATGTTAAACATGTACAATTCTTCTATACATATTTCCACAATTATCATGCTGCACAAGAAAAATCAGATCAAAAAGGAAAAAAATGAGAAAAAACAAAAAGCATAGCTTTCTATTTTTCATAATGCATGAAAAAATAGTTTTCAGTATTCACCCTTGCAAAACCTTGTATTCAATATTTTTTCCCCTTCGTCCCCATCTCCACCTCCCCTAGACAGCAAGTAATCCAATATAGGTTAAACATGTTTTGCTAATAGATTTAAAGGCAAGAAATAAAGGCACTGTTTACAGAGTAATTATGGTATTTTTTTCATTTTAATAATTGTTATGAAGAGTCTTAGATATTTGGTTTGGGGTGAAGAAAATGTAGACACCTACTATCTAGCTATCAGTGTCTATCTGTAGATAGATAGATAGATAGATAGATAGATAGATAGATAGATAGATAGATGTATAATTGATAGTTCTTTAGTATCTTTGAAATGGCCTTTTCCCCTTACAAGAATTAAAGTAAGAGGGGCAGCTAGTTGGTGCAGTGGATAGAGCACCGGCCCTGAAGGACCTGAGTTCAAATCTGACCTCAGACATCTAATACTTCCTAGCTGTGTAACCCTGAGCCCCCAATTTCCTCAGGGAAAAAAAAAACTAAAGTAAGAAGGGAAAGAATGCCACTTAAGGAACACAACAAGTATGAGGGATTGTTCCTTGTCCTTCTGTGAAAGGCGATCATGCAAATATTATTCTCCATGTCTTTTATGGATGAGGAAACTTGGTTCAGCAATGTTGGAACTCACTAGAGCCCCACATCTCACTGCATTTTCAGCTATGAACCCAAGTCCCATTGCTTTCTGTAACTCTGTCTTTGCACTCTGCCTCCATGAAAATAAAAACCATGTCTGTTATAGTAAACTGCTTTGAAGATCAGTGGAGTAAATCTTCTAAGTGTAAAGAATCCAACTGAGGAAATTTTAAATCAGTTTTCCAAACATTTACCAACCTACTTATGTTTTATTGGTGGTGTTATTTTTTTAATTTGCCTGGGGTGTGTGGGCTCCTGTTTGTTTACAAGGCTGCAGTATCAGTTTAAGCCTTCAACAGCCAATGAGTCAGTTCACTAAAACAAAGCTGAGAAATAAGTGAGCTGCCTTAAAAGGCTTAAAGGGCAAGGTGTGATGATACAGATTTTTCTGAAATGTTTGTGTTCAGGACTAGCACTAGATATTTAAAGTCATTTCCATATCCATAAATCTGTGATTTCCTAAAAGCAGTTTATATTAGTAAGGAAAGCTACAAATAAGAGGATTAGGGCCTCAAAAACTCAGCACTAATGGTATACTTTTGTATCTAGGTTCATTCAGTAATGGATGCTAGGTCAACAGCCCCTTCCCTATTCTACTCAAGAATTTTTCTTATTAAACACAAGACATACAGTATCACAGAAAAACTGTCTGCTTTTTGATTATACCTGGATTTTGCAAAGGACCCTTTATTACTATAATGGGTTGCCTGATCATTTCATCAGCCCTTGAACAGCACTTTGGACAAATAAAAGGCTTATGAGATCATTTATTCCTTGGGGATGGGGAAGAGATAAATAAGCCTATTTAGGTGGTGATAGGATGGATTAATGAATTAAAAATCCTTAATTATTATGCTTCAAGCAACAACTTAATTTGCTTCAATCTGTTCCATTAGCTTTTAAATAGTTCTTTCTTAGGACATATCTGATTGCACTTTTGGTTGCTTGTCATCTTCCTATTTTTATAATCAAAATGTCTGTTATTAATAGTCATATGTGTACTTATTAGACTGAGTGCTGTGTAAATACCTAGTCCTTTGTCCTTTAAAAGTTTCATATGGCAATACCTTAATTACCAAAGAGGATAATGTGTTTCTATAATGTACTTTATAGGAGGCATGAGGCTACATTTGAGGATGTCATTTAAGTGGGAGATTATAGGGATCAAAAATGCTTAAAAAAATATGCATCTGAAAGTAAAATGGAGCAAACGGTACTTAACAGTGATAGAAATAATATTAGAAAAAAGTCAAAAAGCTGAAAAATTAGAACATTTAAAAATATTTGCTATAAAAAACAACTGACCTAGAAAACGGGATGAGAAGAGATAATTTGAGAAGCATTGAACTTCTTGAAAACCAGAACCAAACAAAAAAGGCAAGACACCATATTTCAAGACACACCAGAAAAGAAAACTACCCAGAACTATTAGAAGCAGAGGGGAAGTAAAAAATAGAAACACTAAAGAGATCTAAAAGCAAATTGAGCACAGTCAGAAGTGTGATAAATAAAATCCATAGTTATCAGGTCAGAGCATTATATTGGAGTCTCTACAGATGAAGCCCATTATACAAGTATTAGGTAAAAGTACTAGACAAAAGTACAAGTACCTGGTAGGATTCCTCACTCATTTTGAACACATTGCCTATTTTATAGTCACTTGGATCAAGAAATGCAAGTGAGGAGGTTCCTTTGTTGCATGGAAACAGGCGTTTCAGGTATAGGCAAGATGGCACTGTTCATACTACTATACTCAATGCTTCAGCACTTCTGCTGGCTATTCCTACCACTCTGGTGCTACTACTACTTCTGGCCCTACTGCTACTTCTTTGGTGTTGCTGATGAGGAAATTGCCACTATTCTGCCTCAGGCTCCCCATTCAGAGGGAAGCCAGCAACTTTTACATCTTTTGATTCAGATCAAGTGAGATCTTATTGTTCCTCAGTGCCACTGTCATGATAAAAAACCCAAAATCAATCACTGTGAAGCAACACCTAGCCTCTTCATGTTCATTAAAGTGGCTGATGGGATTCTCCTCCTTTTCTGCCTGGAGACCTGCACAAGCCTCATCTATAGTGCTCTCTACACAGTGTCTCTGTTTACTGTGCCTAACCTCTCCACATGAACCCCAGAACATGCTTCAAGAACAAGACAACTGACAGAACTGAAATGAGATCCTAGTTCACATGGATTGTAAAGGTTTTTGTCAGTTAGTCTCATGAGTGATGGTCACTTGTTGTCCTTTCCTTCAAGTACAATCATACAGGAGTTTTGGAAAGATGGATGGAAGGGACCTAAGGAGGCCCTCTTTTATTCCTCCCCAGCTGTGCTTCTTCTAACCTCCTGACCTTCAATACCATGCCTCTGCTGCCAACCATCCTGGGGCTTCTTCTGTGCCTGAGGCTTCCATAACCTGGAAATCCATCTGTAATGTCATCTCCTTTCTTGCCTGGTGATTTTCTCCTGGAACCTCTCTTTTGTAGAGAGGCATAAGCAAGCCAACCTTAATTTCCTTCCTGGCTGTACTTCTGACTTCTGAAAGTTCATTGCCCTGATCCCACATAGGGTACTTTCTCTCCCCCAACTTTCAATTAATCAGCTTCCTTTTGTGTGTTGTCTTCCCCCATGAGAATGTAAGCTTCTCAGGGGCAGGAACTGTCTTTTTGCTTGTATTTGTATCCCCAGCACTTAATATATAGTGTCTGGTACATAGTAAACACTTAATAAGTGCTTGTTGTTAATCTGCTTGTGAGTTTGTCACCCCTCAGTAAGCAGCATTCACCCATTCATTCCAGGGCAGTAAGGAGTGATTTATCACGGCACCCCCTAGACTAACAAGAAAGGGTAATCTCACTCTTGGATGTTCTCTGAGGAAAATGTGTGCCTTTGAGTTTGGTCTGAATAGGTTGTACAACTGTAAAGCATACCAAGTCCTCACTAGTAGCACAGCCTGAGTGCCCAGCACCTCACACAGTCAGACAGCAAATCCTGCCCCACCTGTTCCTTGTCTTCTCTTCTTATCTTTTCAGACTCTCCCCCTGCTAAGACTCTCCAGATTGTAGCCTTTTGGTAGTTATTAGCTTTCCTATTTGGCACAAACCTGGAACAAGGCCCAAGTCTATTGGGGATGTTAATTGATGAAAACATGCAGGAGAGTACTCTTCCTGGCCAAGCACCTCCCCTGATTTAGTTAACCTCTATTTTAAATAGAGGGAAAATCAATTCTTTATCTTGGAGGGAGGAAGTTTCCTTCTAAATGTGAATTTTTTTACACTTATTTTGGGCCAAGGAGAACAGAAAAGAAAGTCACATGTCTTAACCAATTTATATTTTCAGAGTTCCTTGTAGAGAGCAAATGTGTGGCTCTCCAGACTCAAATAGATTTCACATGTTACAGGCCAACAGTCATTTCAATTCTATCTCCCTAATCAGTGACCTCACTTCCTTATGCCTTTATGGCCTTTCTTACTGCAATTTAGCCATAGGAGATAGTTTAAGTTTAACAATCAATTTACAACAGGACTCTTGAATTTTTAGAGACTGTGGAAAGATTGGGTACATGTTGCTTTTGAAGAGATGATTCTTGAATTTCAACACTACTTTCCTTCATCACATGGGATAAGAGGACTGAGAGCATGCAAAGTGTCCTCCTGTGTGTTAGGGATTGAAGGAGAAAGGTGATGGGTTCCTTTGGTATTTCTATTAATTCTTTATTCCAGCCAGTAGTTGTGTAATAATATACTGGGACTTTGCAAAAAACAAAAACAAACAAAAGAAAGAAATATCAAGTACTTCTATTTTTTCAAATTACTGCAAGGGTAATCAACATGAAAAGGAAGACTCTTTGGAAAACTGATAATGTAGGAGCAGAGCATAAGGTTCTTATATATTACTGGGAAACATCAATATACTTTGGAGTTGAAAAAAAGAAATTGTGATAATAAATACATGATAATAAAAAGAAAGCAAATCAATTAATAGCAAAAATTTCCTTTTGAAACTTGCATATTGGTCAGTTCCAATGGACTTGTGATGAAGAGAGCCATCTGCAACGAAAGAGAAGACTGTGGGGACTGAGTGTGGATTACAAAATAGCATTTTCACTTTTTTGTTGTTGTTTGCTTGCATTTTGTTTTCTTTCTCATCTTTTTCCTTTTTTGATCTGATATTTCTTGTGCAGCATGATAATTGTGGAAATATATATAGAAGAATTGCCCGTATATTGGATTACTTGCCATCTAAGAGAGGGGTTGAAGTAAAGGGAAAAAAATTTAGAACACAAGATTTTATAATGAAAATTATCTATGCATATGTTTTTTGTTGTTGTTTTTTGCTGAGGCAATTGATCACTCAGGATCACACATCTAGGGAATGGTAAGTGTCTGAAATCAGATTTGAACTCAGGTCCTCCTGACTTCAGGGCTGGTGCTCTATCCACTGTAGCACCTAGCTGCCCCTATGCATATGTTTTGAAAATAAAAAGCTTTAGCAAAAAAGAGAACAAAAAAGAAACTTGCACATTTAGTAGATTTTTTTTAAATACCAAATATTCTAAATAAATTAGTGCAATATCCTCTATTCATTCTCTCATCAGAAAGATAAAATAACTATGAACAAATTAGAGCTTGGGTAATAAATTTGCCACAACAATAACAAAAATGTTTCTTTGGTTCCCAATTTTTTTAAAAATATCACTTAGTGAGTGAGAGAGAAGGAAAGATCTGAATGTTAATAACAGAAACAACTCTTACTTTATTGGAGAAGATGACTATTTCTAACTAGGAAGAGATTAAGTTCATTTGCTATGAACCAACTGGCACATTTAATGTTATGAATAAGAACAATTATGTCTTGCGAGAATACATTGAAACAGCATTGAACTTAATATCTTTCTACATTTTGAATCTGGATAATAGTTCTCTATCAAAGTGATACATTTTATTTGTGTGAAATGGGTGTATAGAGACAGCTAGTGGTGCTATGAACTGAGTACAGGGTGTACAGTCAAGAAGACCTGAATTCAAATCTAGCCACAGATACTTACCTGCTATGACTCTGAGCAAGTCACTTAATTTAAGTCTGCCTCAGTTTCCTCAGCTGTGAAATAGGGATCATAATAGCATTTATACCACAGGTAGTTATGAGACTCAAAGAAGATAATATTTATTAAAAAGCTCTTAACTAACTACCTAGCACTTATGCATATTTCCCTTCACTTATTCTCTTTTCCTGCTGTGATTATTAAGGAAATAAAAGACTTTTGACTGATTGAAAAAAAAGAAATATGAGTATCAATATCATTAATGATTATGAAAAATTTTACAACAAAACCCAAAACTATCCATATAATTTTAATAACTATTCTTTTTAAACCATAAATATGCAAATTACAAATAATTTAATCAATGAATATATATGGTGTTACATATTTATGCTTTGTTATAAATTAATAATAATCTTTTGCTATAATAAAATAACTTTTGTCATAATAAAATGAGTTAAGAAAATTAATTCACAGTACAGCTTAATCTACCAACCAGATAATACAGTGGTGATAACAACAACAACAATAGTATTCTTTTCATACATTGGATCTTTATAACATCCCTATGAGGTAGCTGCTCTTATCATCCCCATTGTTTTTATTGTTCTGTTTAGTTTTTTCAGTTATGTCAACTTTTTGTGATCTCTTTTAGGGTTTTCTGGGTAAAGATCTTGGAAGGATTTATCATTTCCTTCTCTAGCTCTTTATATAGATGAGGAAACTGAGGCAGAATTAGGTTACTTGCCCAAGGTCACATAGCTGGTGTCTGAGGCCAGAGTTGAACTCTTCCTGTATCTAAGCCCAGCACTCTATCCTTTGTACCAATTAACTGCCTTTTACACATGAGGAAATGAACATTTTAAAGAGGTTGAGTGACTCGATAATAAGTATCTCTGGAAGGATTTGAACTCAGGATTTCTAGATTCCAAATCCCTCACATTAGTCATTGTGCCATCTAGCTATCTTGTGTATTAGCAAACACTGTCATGTAGTGAAAAGATCCTTGGATTTGGATTCAAATGACTTGAAGTCCTGGTTTTGATAATTACTACCTATGTGACAGCTACTCCAAACTTCACTTCCCTCATCTATAAATCAAAGGGATTAAACTAGATAATCTCTAAGACTTCAGCTTTAGATCCTATAAAATAATATTCCCATATTTCTTGTTTTGATTGGGGAAAGGGGACTGGGTATGGTTGAAAATAGCAACAAACATATCTTAAAAGTAAAATGGTAATTATATTTAATGCACCTTCCCCGAACTTGGGCCAAATGGTAATGATTTCACACAAATGTCTTTGTTCCTTTTAAGTTTAATCAATTGAAGCCTACTGGAACTTCCAGTGTGGGACTTTGCTCTTTTACAGCAGGTACTTTGTCCTATTTACTATACTTAATACAACAGTTGCCACTGGGATTGGGGCAGGGGGGCAGAAAGGGTGGCTGGGAACATAAAATTTAGACATTAAAAACTATAAGGTCAACCATTTTTACTTTTAGTTAGGGTTAGGGAGTGGAATCAGTACAGATAAAAGCAATTCCATAGTTCTCACATAGGAAGGCAATATTTCTTATGATTTATGAATCTAGGTTGTTGTTTTTTGAAATACTAATGACTTCATTATAAAGTAGCTCCTTTCCCAGAAGACTCATTAATTCTCAAGTAGTCTAAAATAAACCACATTAACACATATGAAAGGGACATGGAGACAGGCACTAAATAAATACAAGGAGCCCTTCTATTGTGTACTGAATTACTGCTCCTTAAAGATAGGAATGCTACTCAAGTCCTTCAAAGGAGGGCACCCCTTCCATAGAAACAACGACAGTAACTTCCGCAGCTTAGTTAAGAATTTGTCCTTACAAGTTGCTGTGAAAGAAAAATTCCTGACTCTATAGTCCTGTTATGATGCATCTCCCTGCTTAAGCCAGTCCTCTGCCCATGGATGTACATACAGACTTTACCCACTCCTAAAGCCTTTCCAACCTGATTAGAAGGAATATTTTTATTCCTCTCACCAGCAACTGGAGCTCACTGTTACCTCAAGGCCAAACTAAATTGGAATCAGACTTAAATATAAGATAAAAGCAGGGGGCAGCTAGGTGATACAGTGGATAGAGCACTAGTCCTGAAGTCAGGAGGACCTGAGTTCAAATTTGGCCTCAAACACTAAACACTTTCTAGCTGTGTGACTCTGGGCAAGTCACTTAACCCCAATTACCTTAGGGGGAAAAAAAGTAAACCCTCTGAAATGACATTAAATGACATAACTTATAATTAAGATTGAGCAAAGTTCCATTTAGAAATGTGAAGAAAAGTAAAAGCTGTACCAGAATGTATCATTTGAAGATTAGGGGTATAAACTGGACTCAAGTGAAAAAGGATGTGATTTGTCTGCATGCTTCAGGGTACCTTGGAACAAATACTTTGGTTTGTCTTATTATTTTCTCCATTGTCCCTGGTCCTTGGAACAGTCCTTTGCACATTTCAGACCTTTCCTATATGTTCAAGTAACAGAGCCTTTAATGAAGTATTCAATTTCTCTTTGCCTTAGTTTCTACAAGCCAAATGGGGCGACTTCACAGGGTTGTTGTTAGACCTAAATGAGATAGTACAAGCATAATACTCTATATGATGTATTAGAGATTGTGAGAGGAGCAGTTTGCTTGGACCATAGAGTGCCTGAAGTCAGTCAGTCAGTCAGTCAGTCAGCCAACAACAATAATAATAGCTAATAATAGCTAACACTGTATGCCCGGCACTGTGCTAGGTTCTTTAGAATTATCACTTTGATCCTCACAACAATCATGGTAGGTAGGAACTATTATTATCCCCATTTTATAGTTGAGGAAGCTGAGGCAGATAGAGATTAAATGACTTGCTCAGGGTCACTCAACTAATAAGAACTGAGGCTGGATTTGAATTCAAGACTTAGTTATTCCAGACCCAGCACCTATTCACTGTGTCGCCCATCTGCCCAAACATTAATGAAGCCCTTACTTTGTTCCAGGGGCTGGAAGTAAATACAAATGCAAGCAAAAAGAAAGACAGACCCTCCCCCTGAGGATTTTTATGTTCTAATAAGGAAAATCATACATAAAAGGAAGCTGGACAGGAGCCAGAAGGGGGAGAATATGCCTGGTGAAGGCTCTGATGGAAAAATCCAGAGGAGTGTAGCTTAATGGGAAGCGAAGAGATGGCTCACATTGGGTGCCCTCATCCAATAAAGGTTCCAGGAGGAGCTGTTCAGAAAGAGGAAAGAGCCCTAGAGAAAGGAGGAAATAATATATGATGGAAAGTAATATATGATAAGCCTAGAACTGTAGCTTGGAGCTAGGTTGTAAGGGACTTTATGTGTCAAAACAGAGAAGTTTACATTGGGATCTACTGAGTTTATTGAATATAGAAGTCATTTAGTCAGATTTCTGCTTTTGGAATATTGTTGTGAAAGATGGATCAGAAAGGGGGAAGACTTGAAGCAGAGAAGCTAATTAAAAACTATTGCAATAAGCCAGGCAAGGAGTAATGAGGGCTTGGACTAAGGTAATGTTTGTGTCAATGGAGAGAAGGAGATAGAGACAAGAAATATTGTGGAAGGAGAATTAATGAGACTTGGTCACTTTATGCATATGTAGAGTGAAGGAGAATGATGAATTATGGGAGAGTTACAAAGTTACAGACCGTGGGGATATCCTCAATAGAAATAGGAAAGCCCAGAAGAGGGGTAGGTTTGAAAAAGTAATGAGATCAAATGTTTGGAACTTAAGTTTGATTTGCCTATGGAATGTCTTGTTCAAAACATACAACAGACAATTGAAAATGTGTGATGAGTTCAGGAGAGAGACTAAGGCTGGACGTATAGGTCTGGGAGTCATTTGCATGGAGATGGTAATTGAGCCCAGGAGAAATGGCAAAGAAATAGGATCGAAGAGTTTAAGTGATTTACCTACAATAACAGGGCTACTAAATGACAGTATGGGTACTAACAACTAAATTTTCTGACTCCTAGGTCAATGTTCTTTTCACTGTACTGCCACCATGTTGAATTTTTGCCTCTACCCTATTTTAAGTAACTTTTTGAGAACAGGCTAATTAAAGAAGCTGGGTTTTTCCACCTTTTATTCAGATAGTCAAATTTTTTTGATGTATACTTATCTGTGAACCTGAGAAAAATCAATATATGGATTTTTTTTAATGCTATATAGTTTATAGGGAGCTAGGTGATGCAGTAGGTAGAGCACTAGGCTTAGAGTCAGGAAGACCTGAGTTCAAATCTAACCTCAGACACTTTCTAGCTCTGTAATCCTGGGCCAGTCACTTCACTTCTGTTTGCCTCCATTTTCTCCCCTTCTGTAAAAGGGGAGCTAGGTGATACAGTAGATAGAGTACTGGGCTTAGAGTCAGGAAGACCTAAATTCAAATCTAACCTAAGATACTTACTAGCTATATAATCCTGGGCTGGTCACTTCACTTTTGTTTGCTTCTATTTCCTCATCTGTAAAATGGGGATAATAATAGCACCTACCTCTCAAGGTTGTTAATAATTGTAAAATACTTAGCCTGGTGCCTGGAACATAGTAAACATTACGTAAACATTACTTATTATTATTATTATTATTGTATAGTTTTGTCTAGTCCCATTTGTATAGTTCCAATTACATGAAGATTTTTTTATAATAATAGCTTTTTATTTTTTCAAAATACACACAAAGATAGTTTTCAACATTCATTCTTGCAAAACCTTGTGTTCCAAATTTTTCTCTCTCTCTCCTTCCCTCCCTTCTCCCTTCCCTAGAGAGCAAATAATCTAATATAGGATAAACATGTGCAATTCTTCTAAATATATTTCCACATTTATTATGTGACACAAGAAAAATCAGATCAAAAGGGAAAGAAAATGAGAAAGAAAAAACAAGCAAATGAATAACAACCAGCAAAAAAATGAAAATACTATTCTGTAATTAACATTCAGTCTCTATGGTCCTCTCTCTGGATGTGGATAGCTCTTCCCATCATACATCTATTGAAATTGGCCTGAATTGCCTCATTGTTGAAAAGAGTCAAGGCCATCACACTTGATTATCATATAATCTTGTTATATATAATGTTCTCTTGGTTCTACTCACTTCCTTGAGCATCAGTTCATGTAAGTCTTTCTTTTCTGAAATCAGCTTGCTCATAATTTCTTATAGAATAATAGATTCCATTATATTTTCCATTATATTCATATACCATAATTTATTCAACCATTCCTCAACTGATAGGCATCCACTCGGTTTCCAATTCCTTGCCACTACAAAAAGGACTGCTACAAACTTTTTTGCACAAATGGGTTCTTTTCCCTTTTTTATGATCTCTTTGGGATACAGTCCCAGTAGAGACACTGCTGGATCAAAGGGTATGCACAGTTTGATAGTCCTTTGGGCTTAGTTCCAAATGGCTGTCCAGAATGGTGAGATCATTTCACAACTCCACCAACAATGCATTAATATCCCAGTTTTTCCACATTCCCTCCAATATTTGTCATTAAAATTTTCCTGTCAAATTAGACACAGCAGTATGAAGTAGTACCTCAGAGTTGTCTTAATTTGCATTTCTCTAATCAATAGTGATTTAGAACATTTTTTCATATGAGTAGAAATGGCTTTAATTTCTTTGTCTAAAAATTGAATGTTCATAATCTTTAAATTTGTCACTTACTAACAATTTATCAAATAGTAACAATTTATCAATTGGGCAATTGTGTTCTTATAAATTTGAGTCAGTTCTCTGTATATGTTAGAAATAAGGTCTTTATCAGAAACATTGGATATAAAATTTTTTTCCCAGTTTTCTGCTTCCTTTCTAATCTTGGCTGCATTAGTTTTCATTGTACAAAACCATTTCAATTTCATATAATCAAAATTATCCATTTTGCCTTTCATAATGTTCTCTAGTTCTTCTTTGGCCAAAAATTCCTTCCTTCTTCATAGATCTGAACTAGACTATCCCTTGGTCTCCTAATTTGCTTATAATATCACTTTATGTCAAAATCATGAACTTATTTTGACTTTATCTTGTATAGGATATCAGGTGTGGGTCAGTGCCTAGTTTCTGCCATACTATTTTCCAATTTTCCCGGCAATTTTTGTCAAATAGTGAGTTCTTATCCTAGAAGCCGGAGTCTTTGGGTTTATCAAACACTAGATTACTGTAGTCACTGACTATTATGTCTTGTGAACCTAACCTATTCCACTGATACATTATTCTATTTCTTAGCTAGTACCAAATGGTTTTGATGACCCCTGCTTTATAATATAGTTTTAGGTCTAGTACAGCTGGATCACCTTCCTTTGCAATTTTTTCCCCATTAATTTCCTTGAAATCCTTGATCTTTTGTTCTTCCAGATGAATTTTGTTATTATTTTTTCTAGCTCTATAGAGTAATTTCTTGGCAGTTTGATTTGTATGGCAATAAATAAATAGATTAATTTAGGTAGAATTGTCATTTTTATTATCTTAGCTCAGCCTGTCCATGAGCACTTGATATTCTTCCAATTGTTTAAAACTAACTTTATGTGAAAAGTGTTTTGTAAGTGTATTCATATAGTTCCTAGCTTTATCTTGACTGATAGACTCCCAAATATCTTATATTATCTACAGTTATTTTGAATGGGATTTTTCTTTCTATCTATTGTTGCTGAACTTTATTGGTAATATATAGAAATGTTGATGATATATGTTGGGTTTATTTTATATCCTGGACTTTTGATAAAGTTATTGTTTCTAGTAGTTTTTTAGTTGATTCTCAAATCATTTGCAGAATGAAAATGTTTTTTTCCTCATTACCTACTCTAATTCCTTCAATTTCTTTTTCTTCTCTTTATGTAAAGCTAATGTTTCTAGTACAATATTAAACAGTAGTGCTGATAGTGGGCAACCTTGTTTCACCCTGATCTTATTGTGAATGCTTCTAGTTTATCCCCATTACATAAAATGCTTGCTGATGGTTTTAGATAGATGCTATTTATCATTTTAAGGAAAACTCTATTCCTATACTCTCTAATGTTTTTAATAGGAATGAGTGTTGTATTTTGTCAAATGCTTTTTCTGTATCTATCGATATAATCATATGATTACTGTTAGTTTGGTTATTGATATTGTCAATAACACTAATAGTTTTCCTGATATTAAACCAGCCCTGCATTCCTAATATAAATTTGCTTGGTCTTAGTGTATTATCCTGGTGATAAGTTGCTGTAATCTCTTTTCTAATATTTTACTTTAAATATTCACATCAATATTCATTAGAAAATAAATCTATAATTTTCTTTCTCTGTTTTGGCCTTTCCTGGTTTAGGTATCAGTACTATATCTGTGTAATAAAAGGAATTCAGTAGGACTCCTTTTTCCCTTATTTTTCCAAATAGTTTATATAGTATTAGAATTAATTGCACTTTAAATATTTGGTAGAATTCACTTATAAATCCATTTGGCCCTAGAGATTTTTTTCTTAGAGAATTCATTAATAGCTTGTTTGATTTATTTTTCTAAAATATTTAATTTTATTTTATACATTTCCTCATCTGTTAATCTGAGCAATCTACATTTTTGTAGTATTCATCCATTTCATTTAGATTATCCGATTTATTGGCATACAATTGGGTAATATAGCTCCTAATAATTGTTTAAATGAATTTCCTCTTCATTGGTGGTAAATTCACCCTTTTCATTTTTGATACTGGTAATTTGGTTTTCTTTTTTCTCCTGTTATAATCAAATTAGCCAAAGATTTCTCTATTTTGTTGGATTTTTTCATAAAAACCAACTCCTAGCTTTATGTATTACTTCAGTAGTTTTCTTTCAATTTTATTGATCTTTCCTTTGATTTTCAGAATTCAAATCTGATATTTAATTGAGGATTTTTAATTTGTTCTTTTTCCTACCTTTTTTAGTTATATGCCTAATTCAGTGATCTTCTTTTTCTTATTTTATTCATGTAAGGATCTAGAGATATAAAATTTCCCCTAAGAACTGATTTGGCTACATCCCATAAATTTTGGTATGTTGTCTCATTCTTATCATTTTCTTGGATAAAGTTATTGGTTATTTCTATGGTTTGTTGTTTCACTCATTCTTGAGGATTAGATTATTTAGTTTCCAATTAAGTGTTGGTATAATTTTCAATGGCCCTTTATTACATGTAATTTTTATTGCAGCATGATCTGAAAAGGATGCATTTACTATTTCTACCTTTCTGCATTTTATTTTGTGAGGTTTTTATGCCCTAATACATGTCAATTTTTGTGTAAGTGCTATGAACCACTGAGAAAAAAATACATTTCTTTCTATCCTCATTCAGTTTTCCCTAAAAGTCTATCATACTTAACTTTTCTAAAATTCTATTCACTTCCTTAACTTCTTTTCTTGTTTATTTTGTAGTTTGATGTATCTAGTTCTGATAGAGGGAGATTGAGATCCCCCTCTAGTACAGTTTTGCTGTCTATTTCTTATTGCAACTCATTTAACTTCTCTAGGAATTTGAATGCTATGTCATTTGGTATATATATATATATGTTTACTATTGATATTATTTTATTATTTACAATATCCTTTATCAAGATGTAGTTTCCTTCCCTAACTCTTTTAATTAGATCTATTTTTGCTTTTTCTTGATCTGAAATCACAATTGCTATCCCTGTCTTTTTTACTTCAGCTGAAGCACAATTGATTCTGCTTCTGCTTTTTACTTTTACTCTGTATGTATCTCTCTGCTTCAAATGTGTTTCCTGTAAACAACATATTGTAGGATTCTGGTTTTTAATCCACTCTGCTATCCATTTCTGTTTTATGAGAGAGTTCATCCCATTCACATTCACAGTTAAAATTATTAACGCTGTATTTCCCACTATCCTATTTTTTCCCAATTTATACTTGTCTCTCTCCTTTCACCATTTTCCTCCTCCCCATGTTTTGCTTCTGAGCACCACCTCCCTCAATTTGTCTTCCTTCTTTTTAGCCCCTCCCACTTTTTTATCCTTTTCCTTATATTTCTTGTCCCTTCTACTTCTGTTCTCCCTTCTATTAGCCTCCCCCTTTTCTTTTCCCTTTCTCCTCCTAGTACCCTATAGGGTGAGACAAGTTGCTATACCAAACTAAGTATGTATGATATTTTCTCTTTGAGCCAAATCCAATGAGAGTAAGGTTCAGACAATATTCATCTCCCTTCCTTCTTTTCCTCAACTGTAATAGGTCTTTCATGCCTCTTCATGTGATATAATTTACCCTGTTTTACCTCCTCTTTCCTCTTTTGCCAATACAATCCATTTTCTACCCCTCGTTTCTTTTTTATATCATCACATTAAAGTCAACTTATACCTAAACCCTTTAAGTATACCTCTGACAAAGATAGAGTTCTCAAGAGTTACACATATCATCTTCTCATGTAGGGATGTAAATATTTTAACCATGAAAAAATTTTTCTCTTTCCTTTTTACTTTCTTATGCGTCCCTTGAATCTTATATTTGAAGATGAAATTTTCTGTTCAGTTCTGGTCTTTTATCAAAAATGATGGAAAATCCCCTGTTTCATTGAATGTCCCAACTTTTCCTCTGAAAGATAATGCTTAGTTTTGCTAAGTAGTTGATTCTTGGTTGTAATCCAAGCTCCTTTGCCTCCTGGAATGTCAGATTCCAGAACCTTCGATCCTTTAAAGTAGAAGCTCCTAGGTCCTGAATAATACTGATTGTGGCTCCTCAATATTTGAATTGTTTCTTTCTGGCTGCTTGCAGTTATTTTCTCCTTGATCTAATAATTCTGGAATTTAGCTACAATATTCCTTGGAGTTTTTATTTGGGGATCTTTTTCAGGAGGTGATCAGTGGATTCTTTCAATTGCCCTATGTTTCAAGAAATCAGGACAGTTTTCCTTGATGATTTCTTGAAAGATGTCATCCAAGCTCTTATTTTCATCGTGACTTTCAGGAAGTCCAATAATTCTTAGATTGTCTCTACTGGATCTGTTTTCTAGGTAAGTGTTTTTTCCAATGAGGTATTATACATTTTCTCCTAATTTTTCTTTTTTTTTTTTTTTTTTTGGTTTTGTTTGACTAATTCTTTATGTTTCATTGAATCACTCATTTCCATTTGTCCAATTCTAATTTTTAATGAATTTTTTTTTCAGTTAGCTTTTTTAACCTGCTTTTGCATTTGGCCAATTGTATTTTTAAAGGACTTGTTTTCTTTTTCCATTTCACCAAATCTATTTTTAAGAAGTTGTTTTCTTCAGTATATTTTTTTCCATTTCACTAAATATATATTTTTAAAGAGTTGTTTTCTTCAATCAATCTCTGTATTTCTTTTTCCAAACTCTCCTAACAAGTTTTTATTTCTTTTCCCATTTTTCTTTTAACTTTCTTTTAAAATCCTTTTTGAACTCTTCCAAAAGAGCTTTTTGAATTGTAGACCAGTTCATTTCCCCCTTTGAGATTTCATCTGGAGACGTTTTGCCTTTTTTTTGCCTCTTGGGTTTTTGTTCTGTACTTCCCTGTCTCCATAATAGCTCTCTATGATCAGCGATCTTTCTGGGTTTTTTGCTCATTTTAAAAGGTTGAGGTGCAGTCCTAAGGCATAAGGACATTATTTCAAGCTTCCTCTACAGTTTGATAGGAGCTTGGCATTGCCTGTGCTGAAGCTAGTGGTGCTGTAAGATTCCCTATTGCACTGAGTGGACCTGAACAAGTCCCTCCATTGTGCCAGGGTTCATGAACTCACTATTTGCCTTCTATAGTTGCATTGGAGATTTCACAGCTAGTCTGCTAATCCACTATCCTTCTGAACCAGGACAGAGTAGCCAATGTTGCTGTATTTTGGCTAAGATCCTCCCACTAGAAACTGAAGCTGGCCTCCCCATGCCTGTACTGGGCCATGTTCCACACTGTCCAATAAGAAAGATCTTTCCAAAAGTCCTTCCAAGATATCATATGATAAAAAATTATTAAACTCCAAATTTTTGAGGATTCCGTCACTCCAAAATCCATTCAGAGGCTTGGCCTGGTATTGATTCTCAGGCAAGCCAGGAAGAACTCAGGCAAAGTCCTGTCTACTCTCTGCCATCTTGGTTCTGACCCCCTACATGAAAATTTTAAAATATATCTGTAACATTTTACATATGTAATGTGCTTTGCAATTGTTAAAGACTTTGTAAATATTAGCTCTTATCCATTTCTGGGTATCGCTGGCAGAAACTTTAAAACTTTAAGCTAATAAATAGCTTAAAACCACATTAAGACTTTGGGTACCTCCTGTACACTAAAGTAATTAAAATTTTAAAGTAACTATTGTAAATTAAAAAGTCAACTATGCAAAACATTTTGAATGTGAAAAGAATTTGGTGAAGTTCACTGAAATCACATGGTTTATTGAGCAAGATTTTTCTAATACTTGTAGAGAAATTGGAGTAGGGAAAAATATTTTAATTCCGTGTCTGGAGATAGAGTGTATCATTGGTCAAAGCAGACCTGAAATAGGGAACGAATCAAATAAATCTTTTACTCCATTGTCATTTGCAAAACCCACAAAAGCTAGCAGTATTGCTTTTTTTCCATATCTCATTAAACACTCCCAAGGAATAGCTAATGTCCTGCTGAGCCATATGGCATCAAAGCAGGTGGGCCATTACTATAGCTGATCCACATTAACACATGCCAGTACCTGCACCAGGTGATCCCATTCACTTTGTAGACCTAATCCAGCATTCTTATCAATTGTCCCATCATCTTGAATATGCATATTGAATTATGGCCTTGAAAAACATGATTTATTTATATTTTTTCAGAAATCCAACATTTATTGAGTGCTATTTAACATTTTCATCAATGATGTGTATATGAATATAGATTACATGCTTATCAAGTTGCAAATGACATAAAGCTAGGAAGGACAGCTAACACTTTGGTCAATAAGGGTTGGGATCCAAAAAGACCTTAATGAGCTAGAACTTTGGACCAAATCTAAAAAGTTGAAATTTAATAAAGTTTTACACTTAATATTAAGAAAATCAACTTTACGGGTCCAAGAAGAGGGAGGCATGACTATAGAATCTTTTTTTTTTTAAATTTTTATTTTATTTGCATAACATATGTGTGGGTAATTCTTCAAAAATAACCCTTACATAGCTTTCCGTTACAAACCCTTCCCCCCAACTCCCCACCCCTCCCCTAGATGGCAGGATATCCACTACATGTTAATTATGTTAAAATATTGGCAAATCGAATATATGTATACATATTTCCAAACTTATCATTGGTGTGCAAGAAAAATCTTATCTACACAAACGATATATCAGATAAAGGAAACACAATGTAAGCAAACATCAATCAAGGAGTATAAGAATGTTATGTTGTGGTCCACATTTTGCATCCCTCTCTCTGGGTGTATATGGCTTTCTTCAGTGAACAATTGGAGGTGGTTTGAAACATTTCATTGTTGAAGAAAGCCATGTCCATCAGAATTGATCATCATATAGTACTGTTGTTGCCGTGTATAATGATCTCCTGGTTCTTCTCATTTCACTCGGCATCAGTTCATGTAAGTCTCTCCAGGCCTCTCTGAAATCATCTTGCTGGTCATTTCTTACAGAACAATAATATTCCATAACATTCATATACCATAATTTATTCAGCCATTCTCCAATTGAAGGGCATCTATTCAATTTCCAGTTTCTAGCCACTACAAAAAGGGCTGCCACAAACATTCTTGCACATGTGGGGCCTTTTCCTTCCTTTATGATTTCTTTGGGATATAAGCCCAATAGAAATGCTGCTGGGTCAAAGGGTATGCACAGTTTGATAACTTTTTGAGCATAGCTCCAAATTGTTCTCCAGAATGGCTGTATCCGTTCACAGCTCCACCAACAATGCATCAGTATGACTATAGAATCTTAAAGACATTGGAGATCTAGTGAGTTACAGGATCCCTGGAAATTAACAGAATAATATCTATAGCAGCCAAGACAACTAACATGATCTGAAACTAAACCAGTCTAGGATTGAGAGTCTAGTAGGCAGTTCTGCTGCATTCTTTGTGGCCAGCTCCCCATCAGGAATATTGCATTTGGTTCTGAAGACTACATTTTAAGAAGAACCTTGTAAAGCTACAGAAGAAGGATTCAGAAATGAATTAAGATCCTAAGACAGCACTAGCTAGCCTTCTCTTTCCTGAATCCTAAATAGAAACACTCATGCTACATCCTTTTTTTTTCTTATTAGGGACTTTCCTCCAAGATTTCCAGCCAGCTAGCTGCCAACTCCTCCAGGTGTTGGAACTGGAACTGTGCTTTTTAGAATCAGCCTTTAATTAATAGTCCAAGTTTTCTCATTCTGTTAGCTGATGTTTTGATCTAACTACCCAACCTTTCTTTGTCTCTCTCTGCACAAGGAAAAAGCCAGTTTTCTACCCCATGGCACTTAACTAAAGCCACACGAGAGAGATGCCTGCCCTGTGTGGTAGAGTCACACTGTGAATCCCACCTTGTGACCCTTTTTTCCATCCAGAAAGTAATTTTCTTCAGTTGGAGCATATCTCCACCCCCAAATCCCTGCCTTCTGAAGCTGTGAGCTATTTAGTATAAAGGCTATTTGAAGTGGCAGGCAATTGGTTTATTCATCAACCTCTTCAGAATTTCCTTACAGATTTATATCTCTGACCTTGTAGTTTAAGTGAGGTGAGGTGAGAGGGCCTCTTTCAGAGGCCCTCTGTAAAAGCCGAAACTCTTTTTTTTTTTTCTTCATAACTTTCTAAGTCATTTTTAAACATAGAGAAGTTAGTCTGACCAACTCCCACCCCACCTTCCACCTCCACCCTAGGACGTAATCGTACAAAGAAAGGGACAGGTAACAAACTATTAAAATTAGCTGTAAAGATATGTTCTATATCTTTTGTGAAAGACTGAAAAAATTTCCCTGAGACCAATCCGGCCTGAGAATAGCTTTGTGGAAAAGGACCCCTCCCTGTACCTTCATCAAAGGGCAATGAAGAGGCCAGAATGATTTCTTTTACTTCCCCTCCCCTTTTGGCTAGGTGATTTCTTTGCATTAGTACTATTCACCTCTTTCTAGAAAATTTGAAGCACATTTGAGATGTATCTGTCAAGGAGAAGAGATGCAGACTTCCATCAGACACAGAGAAGAGGTGACTAGAGGGAGGTAGCGGCTTCTAGGATTGACCATGGCAGCGGAAAAGAAACCCAATTATGGATGCAAGGGAGGGGCTAGCTCTAGTGGTTATGATATGGAAAACAGGGCCTGGTAGCTTATCTAAGTAATCTTCCCAACAGAAATGCTTCTTCTAAGGAAGCTGCTGAGAGATTTCCACAAGGAGAGTAAGATTATCTAGATCTTTCAGTACTTGAAGATATGAATTGACTTGGCCACATGTGTTTCCTACAAGTGTGTCTTACTACCATTGTATTCCAAATTTTGTACCCAATTTTCTCATGAATATTGTGGGGATTGGGGAGGGGGATGATGACTTGTAATTACTGATCTTATTTTGTCTTTTAGCAATGTTAAGGAGAAGTTCACCAATGGGGGCTTATGAGCAGTAGTGGTAAGAGCCTATAGGGAACCCTGGAAATCAGGAATAATAACAGTCTTCTGGGGATCCAACCCACAAATACAAGTTGGAGTAACCAAAAGGGAGTGCTCTGTAAGTGCAGTTTAAAACAGAATTATATGATCATCTCAATCAATCATTCAACAAGCATTTATTTAGTGCCTTCTTTATGCCTTAGAGTGTGCTAAGCAGTGTGGATGCAAAAAGAAAGCAAAATAGTCCCTGAACACCAAGAATTTGTCTTTTAATGGAGATTCCTTGACCTGACATTGTAGCTTCTCCTAGTCTGGTTCTAACTGAATGAGATGGATTTTTTTGTTTGTTTTTTTGCTGAGGCAATTGGGGTTAAGTGACTTGGGTCATACAGTTAGGAAATGTTAAGTGTCTGAGATCAAGATTTGAAATCAGGTCCTCCTGAATTCAGGGCTAGTGCTCTATCCACTGCGCCACCTAGCTGCCCCAAATGAGATGGATTTAAATGAAGCTTTCTCAGTTTTGATACTGGGCCTGGATCACATAATTCCTATACCTAAGGTGGGAAGGTGAGGTCTTGGGACTCAGGTTTCACGAAGTCACATGATCCCTATTCTCAGTCTTAGAGCCTAAGTTGCAGTTAGTCCTGTGGTCTATCAATTCACACCCATGGGAAATGACATGACCCATGGGAGGTAGACAGCATTGATGACCATTAGTCAAGGAGGATCGCTTCCTTTTGGTCTATCCAATGAAAGGACTTGGGTTTTCTGCTTTTAAACCTTGGACAAGGTGGAAACAGGCAGGTTCCAGGAGTACATGGCTGGAGTTGGGATGGTTTCCAGCTATGTGTCTGGGTCTCTCCCTGCAGGATTAAATAAATACTTTCTCTTTGTACCTGAAGACGTCTCTGACTAGTTAATTTGGGAAAGGGGTCTTATACCCATCCCACACAAAGCCTTTGAAAATTTCTCACCACCATGTAATCTACATATTAGCCTAATAGGACTACCTGGTGTTTTCAGCTTTCCTGCTTTTCTTCTTTTCTTCAGCTATTTTTTTAAGATTGGAATTCTTTTTTCCCCCTTCCTCATCTTCATCATACCTATATTTTAAGGTATAGTTCAAATACTTCCTCCTCTGTTGAACTTTTCTTGAAATTCTCTCTGGCCCCCATCCCTGGAAGGAAATGACATCCCTCTTTTTCATTTGATTTTATAGTTAAGATCTTAAGCTTTTTTTTTTTTTCTAATTGTATTTAATCCTTCATTCTCCTAGAACATAAGCTTCTTGATGTTGAAAATAAAATCTTTCTATCTTTGTAGCTCTCTCATCACCTCGTACTGTACACATAAAATACATTCAATAAATGTTTGCTATATGACTGATGATAAAATTGGAAAAGATTCAGCAGAAATAAAGGATGTAAAAATAGGTTGCATGAGTGTTAAAAAGAATTAAAATATATGCCTTTGAAAACCGCAAGTTGTCATCTTTGTAAACACTTTCACATTAATTATTGCTAAATGTGAAGAGTTAGACAGAGAAAACATATTGTACCCAGTTTTTGAACATAAAAATATGCACCTAACATTCTTCAATCTTGATACAACCAGTAGTAGTTACTGAACAGCCAGCCAGCAATCAATCTTCATCTTGAAAGCTCCTACTGTTGTGTGGAAAACATCCAGATTTGACTTTTGCCAAAAGTGTTCTTGGCAAATCTGGATCCCAAGAGATGAATATTTAATTACTGTGCACTATACATAATTTAGTGGAAAAGAAAATGAATGTTGAGATATTTGATTTAAGTAAATGATACTTTTGTAGGTTCTACACTTCAAGGCTTTGGGTTACCACCTCCTCTATTCAACTTTATTGGTGATTAAATGACCTTATCCTTAATCATATTCTCCTATTAACTTGTAAAATCTGTGAGGGCAAAAACTATTTCTTAGGCAAACTTCTCTTTCCCCATCATCCGACACAATGAGTTGTATATTTTTCTTTTTACAGGTTTTCCTCACAGAACAGGAGTAGGATAATGAAATGTTGAACTAATTGTCAAAGTGCTGCTTCTTTAGGTGATCCCTTTATGAAATTCAAATTAGTCCTTTGAGTGAGTCAAAGGAAGGAACACACTAAGTTGAAGAATGCTAGATCACTCTTCTGTGTGACCTATAAAAGTCTCTTCAGAGTGAGTCCAGAAGAGGAATTCAGATATTTATGAGAGATGGATAGAAAATACACAGAACTAGAGACATGGGTGTCAAGAGAACCTGGGGTGGTGAAGGTAAGACATGGGGCAGGCAGGGGATTCTGGAAGCAAGGCTACTTGGACAGATTTGAAATAAGCAATGTCAGGATAGGAGCTCTGTTCCAGAAATTCCTCCAGATTAAGAAATCTGAGGCATGAATCCTGTATTTCTTTTTTTCCCTTTGGGTTCCCTCATGAAAGCCTGAAACCTTTCCTTTTGAGCATTAAAAAAAAAGCATATTTATCTTTCTTTGTTTTGAAATTTTGCATTGTCATTGTATACAGGATTAACTATAGGCCTTTGTTAATATGAATATAATCATTGGAAATAAAATAGGAATTGAGAGAAAATCCCAGAAAAAAACAAAGGAATATATCTCATTGAATCAACAAACATTTTTCAAAAGTCTACTGTGTGCCAGGTTTTCTACTAAGTTCTGGGGATATAAAGAAAGGCAAAGGACAATCCCTGCTTTCAAAGAGTTCTAGACCTAATGGGGAAGATAATATGCAAACAACTATGTACAAAGAAGATATAGACAGATGATTTGGAAATGATCAATAGAAAGGGTGGGACAGAGAGGATGTGTTTTGAATGTCAAACAGAAGGTTTTTATATTTGGTCCTGGAGGTAATATTGAGTTTATTGAGTGAAAGTGGAGGTATGACATGGGTAGACCCATGTATTAGGAAGATCTCTTTGACAACTGAGTGAAGCATAGACTGGAATGAGAAGAGACTTGAGGCAGAAAGACCAGCCAGGAGGCTATTGCAGTAGTCTTTTTCCCATTGAGGTACTTTGCCTAGAAGCTCTCTCTGGCTGGTGGCTCATAACTACAGATGATAAAGAGAATTACAAATCACTTAGAACAACTTTCTAGGATAGAGGAGTGTTTATATTGGTAAGCCTATCTGGGCAAAATGTCAGTAGGAAGATAGAGCAAATAGGACTCCACAAAAACTGCATATACATCATGCTTAATAAATGTTTGGTGATTTGGATTAGCAGTAAAGATGGATCAAAAATGAGATCAAAAGAGGAAAGTGTTTGCTTTTTCTGGAAATCAGTTTTACAGATTTGTATGCATATGTAGATATAAATCAGAAAGTTTTCCAAATTTGTTCATTTCAAAATCTTTTTTGCTCCTCAGCATTTCTAAAATTCTTTCTGTTCTTTCATGAAAAATAAGTACATCAAACATTTCTGTTAAACTATCAAATACTCTTCAGACATTTCTGTAAAATTATCAAAGTATTCCTACCTTCTGGAAATCAAGATTACAATATTTGTATTTGGCAAAGATCCTTGATTTAACTATGGGATAAAGGTCACGTTTAGCATCTGGGTTTTAAACCTTGTTTGTGTCAGAGAGTTTCATTTGTGACTGAAAATAATATGCTAGAAATTAAAGGATTAAATTTCCAAAGCCTGGAAGATTATAAAGGGGGGGGGGAAATAAAAAATTGAGGATTGAGTTCACTAAGGATGTTTTTTTGTGTCCCCTTCTGTCAGTGGAGTACCTTTTACTCAGCTCCAACTTCTTTGAATTTGAGGTGATCTTTGATTCAATTCAATAAGAATTTATTAAGCCTCAACTATATTAAAACCACAATGCTAAGCACATGGCAATAAGAGAAGAAAAAGAAATTAAAGGAATTAGAATAGGCAATGAGGAAACCCAATTATCACTCTTTGCAGATGAAATGATGGTATACTTAGAGAACCTTAGAGAATAAGCTAAAAAACTACTAGAAGCAATTCACAATTTTAGTAAGTTGCAGGATACAAAATAAGTCCACATAAATCATCAGCATTTTTATATATTACAACAAAGTCCAACAGCAAGAGATACAAAGAGAAAATCCATTTAAAATAACTGTCGATAATATAAAATATTTGGGAGTTTAACTGCCAAGGCAAAGTCAGGAACTATATTAACACAGCTACAAAACACTTTCTATGCAAATAAAGTCAGATCTAATCAATTGGAAAAATATCAAATGCTCATGGGTAGGTTTAGATAATATAATAAAAATGACAATAGTACCTAACTCCCCAGGAATTGTTTTACACATCTAGAAAAAATATTAACAAAGTTCATCTGGAAGAACAAAAAATCAAAAATTTCAAGGGAATGAATGGGGAGAAAAAGCAAATGAAGGTGGCCTAGCTGTGTCAGACCTAAAACTATATTACAAAGAATGTTCTATTTAGCTGCTGTATAGATGAAGAGAAACATGTTTTTCACTCTTGCTTTGTTGTTATTAATTTATCTCAGTTATATTCAACTTTCTGACCCTATTGGGGGCTTTCTGGACAGAGATACTGAAGTGCTTTGACGTTTCCAGCTCCAGTTTATTTGACAGATGAGGAAACTGAGACAAACTGGGTTCAATGACATGCCCAGGGTCACGCAGGTAATAAGGGTCTAAGGAGGGATTTGAATTCCAATCTTCCCTATTCTGGACCCAGCACTATGCACTATGGCGCCACCTAACTGTCCCAGATTCACCATTGCTAACAGACAACAAATGTTGCTAAGAGCCTAATATATGCCAGACATATGCACAAAAAAACATTCCCAGCTCTCAAGGATCTTAGGTTTTAGGAGTGAAACAGATGCATAATAAAAGCAGAAATGTAAGCTTGATGGTGGAAAACTGGAGCCTTGTCACTTTAGCTCATCTTTTGTTCTAACTGAAATTCATTTATATGCTAAACGAGAGATTAGATTTGGGAATATCAAACCCTGAAAATAAGATTTGAGTTGAGTTGAGGGTGATCTGTACCCAGACCTCAGGTTGATTTTTGCTTAGGGGCACTTTGTCTGGATCTTGCTCATGGGATTTGGAGCAATGGCCAAAGAGCTCTCAGCCTCCCCTTACCAGAGAAGACCAGTGCAGTGATACTAGACCATCTTATCACAAGACCATCTGAAATGAGCAGAGCAGTGCCCTGGGAGGTCCCAGGAGCTGGTAGCAAGGAGCAGCACCCAGCAGAGAGACTCCCTGCCCAGCAAGGCACCATGAGGCCAGTAGAGCAACACCCAGCAAGGGATTCCTGCCCCCAGAAATTATGACAGATCATTGGAGCTGTCCCCCCAGGGGACAGCACAAAGCCAACAAGACCATTCACCCAGCAGGCATCGGGACCAATGAGAGTGGCACAAAAGACCTCAGTGATCCTGAATCTTGGCAGTGGAACCTGCCTCTCCATATGTCTGCCCCTGGCTACACATGTCTGTGTGCTCTTCCTGCTTGATAGCTCTGCATACCCAGGTTTCCCACTGACAGCGCATGTGTTTGTGGGAGATGATGATTTAGGTTTATAGAGGAAATGTTCTGTTGCAACTTTTATTGCTGTGCTATTTCATTAAATGTTTTGAACTAATTATACCCTCTAGTAGACTAGAGAAAAAGTAAATGAATTCACAGGGGGCTTGTGAAGCCACAGTTTCAAGTGGATAACTTAGGGCTACATAGAAAATCAATTCTAATGAAATTTCAGAGATTAATTGAGAAAGTAAAATAGATTGGAGCCAGTCTGGGATGAACTTCAAGTGCTGAGTCAAGGCAAGTCAACCAGCATTTATTAAGTACTTATTGTGTGCCAAGCACTGTGGGAAAAACTGGTAATACAAGAAGTGGAGAGAAAGAAAGTCCCCAACCTCAAGGAGTTTACTTTACATTTTATTGGGGGAAGACAACACATAAAAAGGAGCTAAAAAGTAGGGTGGGGAGCTGGCATGGAGGAAGGAGTGGTGGGTGAGGGTATTGCCCAAATTCAGGACAAAGTCTAGTGAGTCATTTGTACAGCCTAGGGAGCAGCGAAGACAGGTTTGACCTGGGCAGCTTCCTTACAAGGAGAGCTGAGGGAGGAACCGATCTGTCAGAGGCAGAGGCCCCCTAGGCAGGAAGGTCCTGCCCATGTAGGAAGCAGTCCAGAGCAGAAAGAGCTTTCTGTGGCTTGATAGAGAAAGACCTATGGAGATGCATCAGCTATATACCTGAGGAAGAAAATCTAGTTTGGGGTTATATTTTATCCTAAAGGTAAGAAGCCACTGAAGTTTCATAGTGTCACAGAATTAGAGAGGTGGAAGTACCACAGTAGCCACATACTCCAATCCATATGCAAAAGATTGTGGGTCAGTTATTTCAGTCATGTCCTGTTTGTGACCCCGATGTGAGTTCTCTTAGCAGAAATACTGGAGTGATTTGCTATTTTCTTTCCAGCTCATTTTACAGATGAGGAAACTGAGACATATGGGGTTAAGTTACTTGCCCAGGGTCACACAGCTATTAAGTGTCTGAAGCCAGAAGATAAGTTCTCCTGACACCAAACCTAGCATGCTATTCAATGCGCCACCTGGCTACTCCCGTTAAGCAGTTTAACCTTTAATTATACATCATGTTATATTTTTAAGGCTTCACAGAGGACAGGACACCTGAGCTAAGTCTTAAAGTCTTAAAGAGAGAAAAAAGTATCCCTGAGTCAGGAAAGCCTAGTGGTCCTGCTTGATTACAATTCAGGTTAAACTGTCCCAAGAACATCCACTTAGAGTCTCCCCTTCTACCAAACTGCCTTTGCCAAAAAAAGGACTGTCGTGGTTTGAATCCACCCCATTTCCTCAATCCCAATGTGGCAGGCTACTAGTTGCCCAATATGTTTATTAGGAAGATGACTTGGGTCACTTTGTGAAGGATGATTGGGGAAGAGAAACACTGTATTTAAGAAGATGAGTCCAAAGGCCTTTGTGGAAGTCCAGCAGAGGGATGATCAAGATCTGAACTGGTTGACTTGGTGGTGTCAGCTTGAACAGATAAGAAAGATATGTTAAGAATTAGTACCAAGGTAAAACAGAAATGATTAATCAGGCAGTTAAGTAGATGTCAAGGGCATGGGAAAAGGAAAAGGAAAAGAAGAGGTACGGAAAATAGTGGGCAAGCAGGGAGGAAGGCTGGGTCTTACACATTTGATGACGAATTGGATTGGGGACGCATTGGGGATGCAGTGAAAATGTCCAGGAGGCAGTTGAAAATGTGTTTCTGAACTTCAATGATGAGGTCAAGGCTGGATATTTGAGGAGAATCTGCATAAACATAATGAAGTCAAGGCTGCAAATGAGATCGACTATGGGACTGAGAAAAGAGGCCCAACTTGCGGGTGGAAGGACACCTCCATTTAGGAAATAGAAGGAAGAAAGTAAATTAGAAAAAGATACCTAGAAGGGATGATCAGATAGGTAGGAGAATCAGAGTAGTAGAGTATAAAATACATCTAACTAAAGTAATTAATTATCAGGAACAGGTTAAAAGGGGAAGATGATGATTTGATTAAGAAAAATGTATAATCTCAAGATCTATTGCCACGTGAAAGTGCTGGCTGAACATGAACACTAGACATTTAACACTTCCTACTGTGTGACCCTGGGCAAGTTACTTAACCCCAATTGCCTTAGAGAAAAAAAGGAAGGAAGGAAAGAAAAGAAAAAAGAAATCCCTCTGCCTTTAGGCTCTGAGGACACTTGACCAAGAAGCTAAAGAACTTTGCACTGATAGAATTTGGAAGCTTTTGAGAAAGACATTTTGGAAGCCCTGAGCATTTCCCAGTGAGATTCTTTGGGCACCACAAGCTTCTGCCTCATTAGAACACTGGACCTGCCGCTTCTCCAGTTAGGTCAGGTTTCTTGAAAAGCCCTCCACCCCTCCACCCCTGATGGCTCCCTGGTGACTGCTCAGATTACCCTTCAGCCCAACCTCATCCAATCGCAGGCTTGACCTGCCACCTTCCTACTCTTGGCTTGATTCCCCTGGGCTTTAGCCCTCAGTCTTTGGCTCATCTGCCCAATCCTCCCTCACCTGCACTCTAGCCCTTCCCCTGCCTCCTACAGCAATGCAAACACCAGCTCCAGTCAGCTCACCCCAGCTGACCTGCCATGATGCTCATCCTCAGTGGTCTGTCTGTCAGGCAGGGTCAATCAGCTCATTCTGGGGCAGCATGAAATACAAAATTTATGAAATGTGCTGTTTCCTCATGTGAAATCTAAAGTCTATGAAATGTACATAAGACATAAAAACACCATCCTTTCTCCCTCTCTCCTCCTCTCCTTCCCTTCCAGTGTCCCTTAAAAATGACCAACAAACAATGTCCTACCAACAGATAATTAATGGAAGAGTATCTAAATCATGTAGTGCTTAATAAATGCTTGTTGATTGAATTTCCATTCATATTTTTTTATTCTTTCCTGAAGACATTAGCTCTCATGTTAAGTTTTGTATGTTTTTATTTAAATTTGCCTAATAAAAAGATGGGAGACTCTGAGAGCAAAGTGTTGCATACATTGTCAAACATTATTTAATTTACAGAAATAGTTTTTCTTTGTGTGAGGGTGCGTGCGGAAGTATATCCAAAAATTACTGTGATAGAAAAACAAAAGACATTCATAAATCTTATTAAAATTAAAACCAATAGATTTTCCACGATTAATAGCTATTTATCATAAAAATGAATTCCTCTGTTTGCCAAACAACCCTTTGAGATCTGTTTAAATTTTGACACCCACAATCAGGCTTTCTTTTCCTGTCACACCTTTCTCAAGCTTTTCTCTTTATCATAAACACTTGTTGACTGCATCTCTTTCCCTTTGGAATTTATTCCCCTCAATTCCTTTCCTTCATAGGTTTTTATGCCATCACCCTTCTCTACATCTGTCATTTGTTTTCTTCATTCAGCCAGTTCTGGCTACTTCTGGTCCATGAAGTCTCCGTAGAAACCACAGCAGAGGCAATGATCTCTAAATCATATTCTGCATTTTAGGAGAGTCGGATTTAGTAAAAGCCTTGGGGAATGGCATTCTTAGTCACAGCTCAAAAAAAAAAAAAAATCAGGTTTCCAGCGACGTCTTGAGCATATTTTTCTGTCTGAAAGCCTCTGTCCAAGCAGACATAAGGGTGCTCCCACCACCAAAGAGAAAGCTCTGTTAAGGGAAGAAGAAAACTGATCTCAGCTATTGAAAAGAAATTACTTTTTTCAAAAAGGTCTTGTCAGGGAATAAAACACAGAAATGAGATTCTAAGAAAAGATGTGGACTTCCCTTTCCCAGAAGTCTTTAAGGAAAAAAAAAAAGCCAGGGGCAGCTAGGTGGCACAGTGAATAGAGAACCAGTCCTGAAGTCAAGATGACCTGAGTTTAAATCTGTTCTCAGACACTTACCACTTTCTAGCTTTATGACTCTGGGCAAGTCACTTAACCCCAATTGCCTCAGGAGGGGGAGAAAAAAAGGAAAAAAAGCTGACTTTCCAGCTTAAACCCAGCTCTTCCTCTTCTCACTTGTGTCTGTTTAGTAATCTGGATGATATTTTGTTTTGGAAAGTGAGACCACAAAGGAGTAAATTGGCATTCTTTCCAGGATAAATGCCAATATTGGTTAGATTTCCTGGACTCCAAATCCTACCTAGTATCTCACAGTTTACAAAGGTAGTTATTCAGAAAGTAATCTATGTGAGTTAAACTGGTCATGTATTGGTGGTATGGTCTATAGTCTTGATACATAGGATTTTTTGTTTTGTTTTACTTTTTTTTTACTGACTGAAGACTACATGATGAAGAAATAAGAAGCACACATGGAATACCTTTCATTTTCTCATTGGCACAAAGGGATTGAAGGGGCCAAGGCCCGCAGGGGGTGAAATAATACTTTTCAAATGTCCACACATTTGAAAAAGAATGTTTGGTCAGCCTTCTGCTATGCTCAATCTGAATCCAAAAGGGTCCTAGAACCTGAAAGAACTTTATCTTTCCATCCATCCATGGCCTTTTACTTCAAGAACCAAATCCATAATTGCCTGCATGTACAAGGTAGGGGAAATCTCCCATGGAAATGCTGGCAGGATGAAGGAAGGGCAGCACTGCCCAGGCAGACTAAAACATGCAAACATACTTCATCTCTGAAAATAAGAAATCTGGTAATACTGTTAGCTTTTTGTAAGTTAAGATATAATGAATAACTGTAAAAAAACGACCAAGTCTGGAGAGACTTACATGAACTGACGCTAAGAGAAATGAGCAGAACCAGGAGATCATTGTACACGGCAACACAAGACTATATGATGATCAATTCTGATGGACGTGGCTCTCTTCAACAATGAGATGTTTCAAACCAAACAATGAGATGATTCTTCAGTGGTGAAGAAATCCATCTACACCAGAGAGAGGCCTGTGGGAACTAAGTGTAGAAAACAACATAGCATTTTCACGTTTTCTGTTGATGTTTGCTTGCATTTTGTTTTCCTTCTCAGGTTTGTTTTTTTTTTCTTTGTAGACCTTATTTTTCTTGTGCAGCAAGATAACTGTATAAATATATATACATATATTGGATTTGTCACATATTTTAACATACTGGACTATCTGCCATCTAGGGGAGGAGGTCAGGGGAAGAAGGGAAAAATTTGGAACAGAAAGTTTTTCAAGGGCCAATGTTGAAAAATTACCCATGCATATGGTTTGTAAATAAAAAGCTTTAATTAAAAAAAAAAGATATAATGAACAAGTCATTTGACTTAGCCACTTAGGAATAATTCTTGATCACAACAATCCATGAAGAATGTATTTCTTCTTTCTTATTTCGTGTAATCAGTTTTTTAAAACCCAATCTAAGACATATAAAAAAAACCACTTGTTATGATTATTTGAGGTAGTGGGTTATATATGGGTCACTGAAATCTGAACAGATCACAAAAGACATAATCACTTGGATTGCATAAAGCCTCTGCGTGGACAGGCTACTTCATAGTCATCCTCTAGTGTGATATCATGTCATGGAGGATACACAGGGTTTTGGAACCTCCACCAGAAGAGTCCCCTCTGATGGGTTCCCCCTGCCAAAAAGGCTTCTTAGTGTGGCCTTGGCCACTGGCTGGTCTGCTTTCTGAGTGCCAGCCCAGTGTGAAGGGGCTCCTCTTTGGAAGTAGGACCTAAATCTTTCATTTATCCCATATTTGTTTGTGCTTAGTGATTCAATTCCCATCTCCAGTTCCCTCATTAGATTGTGAACACCTTTTGGGGAAGGAACAAAATTTTGTTTTCTTTTGTTTTGGTTTGTTTTTTTTTTTTTTTTTGCCTTTTTTTTTTTCCTCAGAATGCCTGACATATCGTAGGTACTGAATAATAAATATTTATTCACTTGATTTGGCCACTTAAGGGTGAAATTTTGATCACAACAACCTACAGAGAAGGGGTCACACAGTTTTAAACCACCTATAAACTTTAATGTATTGTCATTGCTACAAATATGAAATCCTTATTACTGCTAGAGGAGCTGAAACATATCAATTTTGTTAACAAAATTAAACATGAAAAGCAGTTATAGCAATAGAAGACTTTCTTTGGCAAGGCAAAAAAAAGAGTTCATGGAATTGGTTTTCTCATGCATCCAAAGAAAAGCAGAAACATTTTATGGGGATATTTGGGATTGATGGTATTAATAAGTAATTAATCAGCCAACAAGCATTTCTTAAGTTCTTACTATGTGTTGGGCATTGGGCTACATTAGAGATAAAAAAAAAAACTGGAAACAGATCACAATTCTCAAAAAACCTTTCATTCATGTGCTTATAGAAGTATATACAAAAAAACATTTAAGTTAGATAAAAGGAAACCCTAGGAAGGAAGGTGCTGACAGCAGATGGTGTCCCTGAAGCTGATACTTGAAGGAAGCCAGAAATTCAGAGAGACGAGATGAGAAAGAGAGGACATTAGAGGTGGGGGGGACAGGCCAAAGCTTGATAGTGGGAGGCAAAGTGAGGAACAGCTAGCAGGTCAACCTGATAAGACCAGAGAATGAAAGGCACAGGGGAAGTAATGTGTAGTGAGGCCGGGGAGATAGGTAAGAAAAGGGGGGGGGGGGGACACAGGAGAAATGCTGTGGAACCAAACCAGGCAACAGACTGGACACGTGGGATGAGTGAGAGTGAGGCACTGGGAGTGATGAAGAGGCCAGTCCTTGGCAAGCAGCCCTAGTCCATTGCCAGGACTGTACCTGGCACCTCTCCATCATTGCTCAATCTGCCACGCTTGCCTTCTCCTAGTCTGGCTTTCAGAGTTCAGGGTCTCCTCCACACTATATTGAGCCTTAGAAGGAGGATTTTGTAGAGGGCGTATGGACTAGAAAGGAAAACAGAAATTTGAGTTACTTTTGAAAATATGTCCTGGAAAGAGAACATAAACCATAGAAAAGGATACAAGTAGGTAAAAGGGAATAAGCAAAATATATCATTGCTGTAGAGGGCTACCAGTGTGAATGTTTGTGCCTAAATGATCTATCTGGTACATTTAGCAAATCTAATTTGTATTACCAAGTACTTTATTTAAAAGTAGAAAAAAGAGATTGGTAAGATCATTACCTGTTGCCATCCCCAATCAATGTAACTCAGTATCCAAATGTCCCATTATCTTCTTCTCCATGCATCCCAACTACCCAGTGTTATGCCTAAATTACACTACAGTCTCCCACACCACTGAGGCAGGAGAGGACATATCAGAACATTCCACTTTAAAACATATAGTCCCTCAAGCAGTAATTGAGTGGTAATTTTTTTTATCTTTTATTATTTTTATAAGCACTTATTATTTCTCCAATCCACTCCCCACCCCCACACCACTGAGCAATATGAGAAAAAGAAAGCCATTATAACAAATATGTAAACTCCAGTTAAACAATTCCTCTATTGGCCACGGCCAAAAATGTGGGTCTCATCTTACACTGAAGTCCATCAACTCTCTGGCAAGAACTACTTTCTCTCTGATCCTCAGGAACATAACATTTATCACTACATTGATCAGAATTCTAAGGTCTCTCAAAACTGCCTTTCTGAATAAAATCACTGTCATCATATAAATTGTTCCAACTCTGCTCCCTTCACTCTGCATTATTACATAGAGATTTTGCCAGTTTCCTCTGAAAACATCCACTTTGTTGTTTTTTATGGCTTAATAAAATTGCATTATATTTACATGCCATAAATCCTTATCCATTCCTCAACAGGTGAGCATCCCCTTAAGTTCCAATTTGGGGCTACTTCAAAAAGAGCTGCTATAAATATTTGTGTAGATAGATAGATATAAATATGTATATATACATATACATATATATACACACACATATATATACATGCATATGTGTGTGTTAAATATAGTGCATATATGTATAGATTTATATGTATGTGTATAGATATATGTGTATATTATATATTTATATACATGTGAATGTATGTGTATATTGTGTGTATAGTCTTTTCCTCTTTTTTGATCTTTTGAGAATATAGGCCTAGTTTTGGTATTTCTGAATCCACGGGTATATAAGCTGTAGCCACTCTGTGGGGCATGGTTCCATAGTTCTGCTTTCCAGAAGGCCTGCAAGCAGTAGTTGTAATTAATGATGAATAATTATGTTTTGCTCTTAAAAGGGGAAGAGACAGTGGGGGTCTGAAAGCTCTGCAGATCAGCCCATCCTTTAAAACAACAGCCCCACAGGGGAGAGAGGAATTCCCCCTCCCCCAAAGTTACATAATCACCATTTGCCTTTTCTGACATTTGCTGACATTTTCAGAGAGAAGCTGGTTAAAATTAGAAATAAGAGGAAGGGCTGGTCATTGTTTTCTTCTCAGTTTAAGGTTATTGATGTTTTGATTCATTGCTCTGATAATATAGCAACATAGGGGGAAATTTTTATGCACATATCATATATTCAGACTTATTGTCAACATTATTCAGGTTCTCAGACGTGACATTTTCTGAGTTGGTTTTTGTTTGCTTTTTGTGTGAATAAAAAGTAACTCTAAAAAAAAGAATCATAGAACTGTGACCACCAATCTGTACTTATAGGTACTTACAGTGTTTACTCATGTATATGTATATCATATATAATATTTAGACAAATCTTTGTCTAAACCTAGTGTTAGACTATAAATTTATCCCTGCTGTGACCGAGTCTCTGAGGTCTTCTCCATATTTTATTTCTAAGTCCCATGAAGACCCTGTGTGGGATTGCCCTTGATTTGACCTGCAGTCTCTAAAGTCACAGATGCTTGTTGTGGTATGAGATTTCAGAAGGGCCAAATAGGCCAACATGATAGCGTAGTCAATAATGCTGTCGCTGTTGATATCAATGATTGTCCTTGGGAAGGTCTGGTAACCCACAGGAGAACACTGAGCTGTTTGTTCTGCTTCCCAAGGTTGTCTTTTAGCAAAGTGAATACAAAAATGAAACAATAATATCATGTACATGCTCAGGATAAAAGTATCCAGTGCTGAAGAAAGGTGAAATGTGATCCAGAATCACCAAAGGAGTTCATCAGCAAAGTAGGGCAGACAAAAGAAGTTACTATGTAATAGTAGCATCTGACTTATTATTTATAATCAATGGTTCAGTAGTTAATGCATACAATAAAACTATGGCATAGCATCATTAATACTTAATTTGAATTGTTATATAATTTTTTCTCTATTTTCTATGTTGCTTTTTAAATGGAGATTTGCCCCAATGTAACTAAGAGATTTTGCTGCCATGTAACTAAGAGTTTGAAAAAGCAAAGCCACATCTAATATAATTGTTACTCTCATTGTTTTATATGAGCCAATTTAACTTCAAAGCAAAACTTGTATTTTTGAGTTTATAGTGGGAATATTTCAAGAAACTCTTTGTTTTTATCTAAAACATTTTTAAAGCCATCTATTTTGGTATTTTGTATGGATCATACAGTTGACTATAAAATATTCCATATTGCTTTATTCAGTCAAAAAAGGTATTATTTTATATATGGACATCTATAATATGTATTTTATATCTGTCAAAACATAATAATAGGGGCAGCTAGGTGGCACAGTGGATAGAGCACCAGCCCTGAAGTCAGGAGGACCTGAGTTCAAATCTGGTCTCAGACACTTAACATTCCCTAGCTGTGTGATCCTGGGCAAGTCACTTAACCCCAAATTGCCTCAGCAAAAAGAAAAAAAAAGATAATAATAATAAAATTAACATTTACATAGCACTTAAGTTTTGCAAAGTACTAAAAGACGTAGTAGATAGTTGGTTGTAGACTAGGATTCAGGTTGTCCTGGTATGTGACCCTGGCAATTCACTTAATTCAATGCCCCTAGACAACTGGCTAAGATTAAAATTTGCAGAGAAGGTTCCAACCTGCATTGAGTAATAGAGAAAGATCCTTCTTCCATGGAAGCTCTCTGTGCCAATGAGATCATAATTCTAAGGTCTATCACTCTAGAATTTGAGAATTGAAAAAGGACTGTATGTACTGAAGGAGTTTTAGATATGAAAGAAACTGGAACAAGCCCAAGTCCCTTACTTTTACAGATGAAGAAAATAAATACCAAGGAATGATTTGCTTAAAGTCACACAGCTACTTAAAGGTGGAGCTGGTCTAAAATCTAGGTCCCCTGACTATTCATCCAGTACTCTTTCTACCAGATAAGTTCAGTGATTGCATTTCCTTCTCCACAAAACAATAGTTTGGATTCAATGACTTAAAATGTTCCTGTTATCTATTAGATCCTAGATATTGAAACAGGGTGCGTTCTCATGAGAAACAAGGCATGGTAGCACACACCTGTAATCCCCAGTCACCAACAAAGCTGAGGCAGGTGGAGCTTGTGTGCTCAGGAGTTCTGAATTGTAGTGAGCTAAGTCAATCAGGCACAAAGTTCAACATCAGTGTGATGATGTGCCCTGGGGAACAGAGGAACACCTATTTTAACCAATGAAGAGATTAGCTGGCCGAGGCTAGAAATGGAGCAGACCAAAGCTCCTATGCCCATCAGTAGTGGGTTTGGGCCTGAAATACTCCTTGCACCAGCCTGGGTGAGATGGGGAGGTTTCATGGTGCTCTGTATTTTAAGTTAGGATCTTGGAGTTTAGGTATGGTAGAAGAGAATCTGAATGTTGAAAATTATGTGATCAGTTAATTCTTTGAATAGACACATGTATATGTATATATATATACATATGTATATATAACATGCACAATATATGTTTATGTATTTATGGGTGAATTAAAAAACTCAGCTGACCTATAAAAATATGAGTATGTGTATGTTTATATACATATACAGACACATAAGTATATAAATACATGTACATACATAAATGCATGTATATATATTTAAATTTTTATTTTCAGCTCCAATTCTTTCCATTCCCTTCTCCGCCTATTGAGAATGTTTCATATTTTTTTTTAAATGCATTGGCATTCAAGACTTCCAGATGTTTGGGTCATATTTAAAACATCAGTACCTGCTTTCACTTCATTACTTAAGCAGCAAAAGTGATTCTATTCTGTGAAGAATTTTTAGGTAATTCTATTTCAGCTGTTCTCCCAATAGCAAAATGAAGCCAATAATTTTGTAGGTGTTGTTGGCATTTTGTTAGAGAAGCCATTCAGTACATATAGAACACTATGTCTCCTATGATTTTCACAGAAAGACAGTTTGATGGCATATTAAAAAAAAAACTTTGCATAATACTCTCAGGAGTCAACTTATTTTCTTCTTGGTAAAAAAATCAACCTTAACAATATATGGCGCCATTTTGCTCATCTCAATAATCTGAAACCTTTCCCAAAAGAGCTTTTCTAGTCCTCTTTGAAATGGGTGAGCAAGTTGGGCAGGACATTTTCTATTAGCACCTGTCTTAAAAATACCAAAATTAGAGATGGCCATCTGGCTTTCATAATTCATGATAGCTGTGAAATAAGATTTCACTAATTCTAAATAAGTTTTCAGGCCTTTCTAAAAAGCTGCTTGATTTTAAAAACTTTGTACCTTTTATAGCCAAAAGGAGTGGGGCTAAGTGGATTGTGAAAGGGAACTGGATACAACATCCCCAGAATGGGTTCTAGTTGTTGTATCCTCATGTGTGGAGTTATGGTCTTCAAGCCTGGTTCCTTGAGACCTCCAGAATTTCCTGTCACACCAATACTGTGTTCTAAATCCCTCCAGGGCCAAAGCTTCTAACCAAAATAATAGGCTTCTAATGAAGATCCTGTGGATACTTTCCTCTCTGCCTGGATTGAGACCTTCTGCCGTAAGGTTCCCAGACCTAGAGAGAATGATGGTAGCCCACAGAGTTCTTAAGCCTCAGCTCTCTACCCATTGGCCAGGATACCTGGCTCACGCCAGTAAGTAGCTATAAAAGTGTTCTGCCCTTGTATGCAGAGAAGACAAGTCTGGAAGGATAAGCTTCAATTTTAGGTTTCCATTTGTGCTTGTACATTGGACACACAAATAGGATACCCAGAGAGAAGGAGCCCATGGATGCCCTCTATTTTCACAAATTGTTTTGTGACAAAAATGATGGCAAATTAATGAAAACATAGATGACGTGGGTTTTGTTAGCATGAGATGTTTCTCTTCTTCTTTGGCAGAGATTAAAAAAAAAACCTCTTTAGGTTTTGGTATAGCAATTAGGGAAGTATTATTTCATTACCCTGATTTTATTTTCAAAACTACTCCCTTCACATGTATTCTGTGTGGCAGTAAGCAGTATGAGAACTAGTGAACAGTAGATTTAATATTGACTTTGGAACTGACTTGGACTATGGTAGTGATTTGGTTCATATATATTTGGGTTTTGTGAACTTTATATTCAAAGAAAATGGTGTGTTTTTAGCTTTTTAAAAGAAGAGTGGTAAATAAAAAATTCATTTTCTTGCTAAGATTTATGCAGTTGAGTACATTTGATTTTTAAAGGATTCATGTGAACAAAGTTATGATTTTTTTACTTGTTTCTGAATTCATTTTCTATATTTGCATTGTTATAAGGGCCTAATGAAAAACAATGCTTGGACAAACAAAAGAGAAAATTCTTGGGTTTTTTCCCAGAATTTATAAGCTGAAATTCACACCAAGGTATCTGTAATGGAAATCTCCCTCAGTGCTCCTATCCTCTTTGGGTAGGGATTAGAACAGATAACCTCAACTGGTCTCAGTCTTGGAATTCCATTATTCTATCCATCTATTCTTGCATTTGTGTCTAAGTAGTGTTAGGTCTCATTTTTCCAATCCTAAGTCTTTTTATAGCTAAAAATATCTTCACTGACATTTCTAGAACATTTCTCTACATAAAAGGGCTTTTTTAAAAGACACCTTGTCACTTTTTAAATGTTTAATTTCTGTTGTATATAACTATCAGCCCACAATACTCATATATTCAAATCACCTCCCAAACTTTCTTGCAGTATTTGGCTTTTGATCTAAACAAACAAACAAACAAAAAAATACAAACCCCAACTCAGGCAAGAATGAAAATAGTTCATCCCTGATCAGCTTGTTCCCCAGAGAACCAAGGCTATCTTCTCTCCACCCACCCCCCCTTTCCACTCCCAAAAGTAGATTAACTGTTCAACTTTAGATCATGTCAGGAGGCTCTGAGCTCTCCAGTGATTAGGAATACAATCAATGTACAAAATGCCTAAATCCTGGAAGAAACACACACAAATGATTAGTTGAAAAACTTGGATGAACTCTGAGAAATAAAGCATTCTTGAAAATATTTTCATTGCAAAAAAAATTGGGGGATTGTAAGCCATTTTAAAATCCCTATTTTTTTATTACCTTCAGGACATTTTTTTAAATTTCCCATTTCTATATTTTAAAAGTCAGGAAGTTCTGATTATTATTTATTATTCATATATATAATATATATTATCATTATTTATTATCCTGTTAGGAACCTTGTGTTCTGGTTTGGGGCACATATTTGAGTTTCTCCTGCTTTCTCCAAAGGCAACACTTTTCATTTAGAGCTAGCTTTCATTGTGAAGAATGTTTTCCTGGCACCAAGTCTACTTCTGCCTCTTTGTCACTCCTTCCTAGATCTGTCCTCTAAATCCAAATAGAGTAAGTCTGATCTCTTAAGGTGACAATTCTTCCCATTCTAGGAGACACATCCCTGCCTTCTCATGCCTCTCCCCCAGCTTTCTCTTCTCCAGATTAAACACATCCCCAGTCCTTGAACTCAACCTCATTTGGCATGAGCCCCAAGCTCTTTACTGTACTCATTGTCTACCTTGAGTGGGTGCTCTACAGTTTATTCCCACCATGGTTATTTATAACACCAAGAACGGAACATAGTTATTTGGATGTGACCTTACTTGGGCAGAGTGCAGTCCCCATAGTCCTGTGACCCCATAGTCACTGTGGATACTGCATCTCTCAATGTGACCTAAGACTACTTTACTCCTCCCGACTCCTATGGAACTTGAAGCCATTGCCACATTTAAAACTTATCCCAATTTCAGGTCCCTACCTTATATTGGTGAAGAACATGGCTATCAACAATGTATATAAAATGAATATAAAATGAGCTGAAGAAGGAAATGCTAAACCCTTCTTCCTCTTCCCCACCCCCCACCTCCCGCCCAGTATCATGATGAATGAAAACCTAAGAGTTTCTTGGTAATTAATAATCAATTTTATTATTAGCCATTTATTAGCTAATGATAAATATGGCCAGTGGTTTATCTCAGTAACCAAAGACAAAAGCATGTAGAAGCTGATAATCTTGATATGCTTTTAGAAAGGGGGGAGCCCCTTACAATTAGAAAAAAAAAAGGTAGACATTTTAATGAGGACGTGATCTTGATGTCTTCAAATTCTCCTGGTGAGAATTTGGCTTCATAACATGAGACTTAAGCTGCCTCCAACAATCTGGATGGAAGAATATATCTCTACCCAAGTGACTTTGGTTGGTTTGCTCCTTCAGGAGTTGGGTTACCCTAAACCCCAATGGAGGGGTATAAGGATTATTCCCTAAGGGTAAGAATTCATCTAGATTAGATTAGGTTTACCCTCTATACAGAAGGAAAGTATCCTAGGTGGGCAAGGTGCTGGTTGAGATGAAGGACCAAGTATCCTGAGGATTAGGTCAATCTCATTTATCAGCCTTATCCCTCAGAGGCTGGCTGACTGATCTGCAAGGGTTGGTCCCTGAATGAAGAAATAAAGGAAATAGAAATGTAATCCTAATTTAATAATTAGTGGTTAATATGATATAAAGAAAATAATTTCTCTCAGTATATTTGCCAAGAAAATCTAAAATAGGTTCAGAAAGAGTCAGCCATGACTGAATAATAAATATAGCTACCAATAAAAATAGTAGGGAAAGTGATAATAGTCATTACTCTTGTATTAAGTACAAATAAAAAGAGACAAACAGACCGAGAGAGAGAGATGTAGAGATAGAGACAGAGAAATCAAGAACAGTAAAAACCAGAAACAAAAGCAGAAACTCTCATCCCTAACCAATTGCAGAGATTGCAATGTAAAAATGCCCAATATAATTATCTAGGCACCAGTCCATAAGCAAAATAACAATAGAGACCAAAAATTATATTTTGATAATAATAGCTAGTATGTATGTAGGACTTTATATTTGTTAACACATCTGATCCTCACAATAGCTTTGTGAGGTAGATGCTATTATTATCCCTATTTTACAGATAAGAAAACTGAAACACAGAGATTAAATGACCTACCCGGGATCTCACTAGTAGTAACTCTTTGAGGCAGGATTCAAATTCAGGTCTTCCTGACTCCAAGCCCATAATCTATCTATTGGGCCACCTAGCTGCATTAAAAAAAAAAAAAGAAATGGGTTTTTCAGCTCCAACATCCATTATGATTTTTGATTATCCCAATCTCTTTCTCCTTCCTGTTGCTCTGTTCCCATTGTACAGAGTAATATTTTATACAGCCTTATTCCAAATTCAGAGCTGGAAGAGACCTAAGACTCCATCCTAATCCACCCCCTGCCATAACCATGAGGATGCAGCTTATCAAAGGAATAGATTTTCATGCTCTCTGAGCCCAACTCATCTCTGCCAATCCTTTCAGAGACTTATAAAACAAGTATGTGTGTGGTTACAACCACATCCTCTTCCATTTGTCTGAATTAGTTCTCATTCTTCCTTACAATGCAACATTGTTAGGGCCAATTTTTTTTTTTTTTGCAGAGATGCATTTTTCAATCAGTCAGTGTAAACTGTTTATCTTTGAGATGCTTCAAGTCAACAAGCATTTATTAAGTGCCTACCATATGCCAGAAACCTTGCTAAACTTTGGGATTAAAAAGAAAAGCAAAAACCATCATCTTCAGGTGTCTTTAAGATTGAAATAAGTTTTAATATGGAAACATAAAAAATTTAGCATGTGATATCTACTGTCTTTCAGAACATTTGATCCAACTGATTTTTATCAATTGTTGTTTCTTGAGCAAGACACTCCATCTCTCCACCCCAGACATTTTCACTGGTTACTTCCCATGTTTAGAATACTCCCTCATCTCTGCCTCCTTCAAGTCCCACCTGAAATCCCACCTTCTATAGGAAGCCTTTCCCAATCCCCCTTCTCTCTGTTGATTATTTCCCATTTAACCCATATTTGACTTATTTATACATAGTTGTTTGCTTGTCATCTACCTCATTAGATTGTAAACTCCTCACTGTGTTTTGCCTTTCTTTGTATCCCCATCTCTTAGCACAGTACCTGAGACATAGAAGCACTAATTAATATTTACTGACCAGTTAGTTGGCTCATCTGACAAGAGTCCGGGTGGCATAAAGAACTCGAGAACAATTTTGTAACAGCTGTAGTAGGAACATGACAGTTTCAATCCAGAAGGGAAAAAAATTATCATGTAGCAATGAGGATGCAATTGAGATTACATAATATGAATCCGTAATGTTTTGGACAGTATTCAGCAGTGAGAGATTAGGAATAGAAAATGCAGATGGGGCTGCCCCAAGCTTGAGAATTGTCAGGATATTAGATCATAACATAATATTGATCATGGGGAGCAATATATTTCCTTATAATAAGATCCATTGTCTAAGTCATGTAATATTCCATAATATCCTGGAATAAAAATTTGTTTCACTTCTATATGCTTCTAGATAAGGTCCTCCTGGGAAATTCATTAAGTTTTCTTTCCCAGATTTTTGCCATTTATATAACATTGACATTCAGTGTGTATAGTAGCCAGTTAGTGAATTCACAGAATATTTTTTTCACTTCAAAAATATAGCAGGGTGATACGTAAAGTGAGCAGAACAAAGAGAATATTGTGCATGGTAATAATAAGATTATGTGATGATCAACTGTGATGAACTTGGCTCTCCTCAACAATGAAGTGATTTAAGGAATTCCAATAGATTTGTGATGGAAAGAGCCATTTACAACCAGAGAGAGAATTATGAAAATTGAATGTGAATCAAAGCATAGTATTTTCACCTTTAAACTATATCAGATTGCTTGCTGTTTGGAGTAGGGGGTAGGGAGAGGAAAAGGAGAAAAATTTGGAACACAAGGTTTTGTGAAGGGGAATGTTAAAAAGTATCTTTGCATGTATTTGGAAAAATAAAATGCCATTAAAAGGAAAAATATTTTTCAGAGGAATAGGAGATGAAATGGACGATTTTGATTGCATAAAATTAAAAAGGTTTTGTGCAAACAAAATCAAGACAATCAAAACTAGAAGAAAAGCAGGAAGCTAATGGCAAAAAAAAATTTATGGTGTGCTTTTCTGGTAAAGATCTTTTTTTTCAAATATGTAGAGAACTGAGCCAAATTTATAAAAAACAGGAACCATTCCCCAATTAATAAATGGTCAAAGTGTATGAACAAGCAGTTTTTAGAGGAAGAAACCAAAGCTACAAATAATCACATAAAAATACTCTAAATCACTAATTAAAGAAATGCTGATTAAAACAACTCCAAAGTACCATCTCATACACATCAGGTTAGCTAATATGACAGAAAGGAAAATAATAAATGCTGGAGGGAAAGTGGGAAAATAAGGATACTAATGCACAGTTAGTAGAACTGTGAACTCGCCTAATCATTCTGAAGAATAATGTAGAACTAGACACAAAGGGCTATACAACTGTGTATACCCTGTGACCCAGCAATACCATTACTAGGTCTGTATCCCAAAGAGAACAACAAAAGAAAGGAAAAGGATCTAAATGTACAAAAATAGTTATAGTATCATTTTTTTTGTGGTGGCAAAGAAGTGGAAACTGGAGAGATGCCCGTCAACTGGGGAATGGCTAACAGATTGTGGTATATGAATGTAATGGTTTACTATTGTGCCATAAAAAATGATGAAGGGAATGGTTTCAAAAAAACCTAGGAAAACTTATAGGGACCAATACAAAGTGAAGTGAGCAGAATCAGAAGAATAATAATAGTAGTATTACATAGAATAATAGAAGAATAATAGCAATATTGTAAAGATAATCTGTGAAAGATTTAGTAACTGACTTCATTTCTTTATTATTTTTTTTTTGCTTTGGGGGCAAGGAAGAAGGACATAGTTAATGAAAAATACATTCTGTGTCCTTCATACATATAATGAGCAAAAATATATGAGGGGAAACTGGAAAATATAACTCTTTAAGAGTTCTATAAAAGCAAAAGCGCTTGTAGTGTTATTAAATTAGACATGCAGGAGGGAGAATCTGTGAAAGAGTATTATCTTCCAAGAGTCTATACAATTCAATATGAATTTTGAAAAGTAGTTTCAGGGTACATTTAGTGAATATTTCTACAAGACCAGACTAGAAATATTTTTTGGAAACCTATCCCCTCGGAAGCACCAAATATCAACAGAACATGTGACAAGAGACTGATAAAAGAGAGTTGCCTTTCTCCATTCTATTATCTCCCAGAATGAATGGCAAAGCATATCCTACAAAGTGAATTTCTTGTCTTAGAGATAGCTGTTGTCATGGAAAGTAATGAAGATGGTAGGGGTGGGAACTGTTCAGCTCTAGTGAATTTGGTGAGCTCTGCAAATGGCACTGACTTCTATAGATAGTTTGGCCAGGCAAAAAAAAAAAAAAAAAAAATGAAGATGCTGGCAAAAAATAATAATAATTCCAGTACAGCAACTGAAGGCCATTTTCTGTTAAAGACATCAAATCCCTAAAACCTGCCTTTTTCATGGTCTCTTGACTTACCCCTTTGGACTCTGCCCTAGCTCCTGATAGTGACCCTGTCTCTGCTGGAAGTATTCCTCATTCAGTCCCTCATACCCTGATAATAAAATGCTTCTAGCGTTGAATTATATGGTCTTAGTTCCCCAACTAATGATGTTAGTTAGCCAATGAACTTCATTGACTTCTCTAAGGCTTCAGTTTTTTAATCTGTAAAATGAGAAGAATGAACTGGATAATATTAAAAATGTCCCATCTAGCCCTAAATCCCACTATCATATGGTCCTTTTTACTTCATACTCAGATTTCACCTCTACCTCTTTCCCAGGAAATCTTAGTAAAGACAAAAAAAAGAGCACCTTCTTGCCCTAACACCCATAAACCAATAACTCTTGGTTAAGCACAGCTCTCCCTATGGAATCTGTTCTCTCCTTAATTCTCCTCCAACTGCGCCCACCTCATCCAGTACTTTTCCAATACCTCCTTATCACCCCCAGCCAAGCCTAATATTTCTGTTCTCTTTTTCAATCTTTCTTCTATTCTTATGGAATCCTCCACTTGAGGGTTCCATAAGAACAGAAGAAAGATGCTCTGATGGAGCAGAGTCCTTTCTAAAACACAAGTGCTGATGAAACTGGAGACCTGCACTATTCCTTAGAAGCTCATGCTGTTGGCATCTGATCCATGACATATTTCACATCTTTCACACACTGTACCTTTCCTCACCAGATCCAGGAAACTTTCTAAGAGCTCAAATCTTGGGGGAAACATCCTAGACGCATCTTATGTTAACCTCCCAATTACATGTGATACTATATAATTCAGAATCCCCATTTTGATAAGGATATTTCCATTCCATGAAACAATAAAGGAACTCAATCAGTTAGTCTAGTGTGGTTAATACAGGCCTACAAAAACTTGCATATGCATGGTACCATCTCCCAGGGGCACACATGATCTTTTACTTCTACAAAAATCCAGAGGAAATGGGAAAAAACAGGCAGCAGCTCCAAGGTAAGAAAAGAGGAGTTTCAAGGTAGATGGACAGGTCTCCCTAGCTCCAGAATCCACTGCTGCTCAGGCTGTGCATTTTCATCTGCAGGCATATAGAGGCCATCGGGGTCCATTCAGGAGTTCCTTACTGACTGGAGCACTCAGCCTACTATAAAAGCTAGTCTATATTTTTAACTGCTCCAGCCATGGAGGTGAGGGAGAGAACTACTACAATGTAGACTTAAGGTTTACCCCAGATGCTTGTACTAGTGCAAAAATATGCTGAAAGAAAATCATCACCAGTTTCTTACAAATAAACATAGATAAGTGGGTGGGTAGGTCGATAGACAGACAGAAAGAAAGACAAATAAATGGATGGATGGATGAATGAAATGGACACAGCCAGTATAGTTTATGATGTTCATTTATTTTCATTGCTAAGGGAGCCTACCTCTATCTAACTCACTAGCTCATTAACAAGGTCCCACTCCAGAATCCTAAGGATGATGCTAATTAGAGTTTGAATTATGGCTCATACCTGGTTTCTCTCCAGAATGGGGAGGGATGGGGTTTGAGGGTAAAAGTCCATGAGTCAACAAATATTTATTAAGTGTTGCTATGTATCAGGTACTATGCTAAGTGCTGAGGATACCAAAAAAAAAAAAAAAAAAAAGGTGGGGGGGAAGAGGGCAAAAATAGTCCTTGCCCTCAAGGAGCTTCCCATCTAATGGGGGAGACAACACGCAAAGAGTGTGTGCATCCGGGAGAGATACTAAAGGGACAGTAGAAATCAGATATGGGACAGGGAGATTACTTGTAAATAGAAATGCAAAGCATAAGAATCCGTGAACATTAGCAGAATTATTAACATTCAGTAGCTTACAGTTATGGGTGTAATCAGTTGGGAGACGATGGTAAGCCTTATCAGAATATAGAGCAGTTGTATAATACGGTTAATTAGGCATCTTGCTTCAGCCCCAGGCTTTACCTTTTTTCCAGTGGGGTGTGTGTGTGTGTGTCTGTCTGTCTGTCTGTCTGTCTGTCTCAGTCTCTTTTTATTTCTTTCTCTTTTTTTTTCCTCTCTCTTTTCTCCCTTTCTCTCTCGCCTTCTCTCTGTCTCTGTCTGTCTCTCTCTTTCTACATTTCTCTTTCTTCTTTTTCTTCTTCTTCTCTCTCCCTTCTTCCCTCCTTCTCAGCTGGAAGTTTCCCCTGCTACCAGCCACTGCTATTCTGGTAACATACTCTGATTATCAATGGACTCCCGTGGGACCTCCAGATATCCCAAACTCAAAAGGCCTTTGGGACAAATCTCTCTCAGAGTCACTCACTTCAGATTAAGAAAAAGTAGATAAAAATTTCTGCAGGCCCCTATGCCAGCCACTTTGGTCAGTCAGTGCTGGTAGAGTCATCTTTATATCAGGGAAGAGAAAAATGGTCCTTTACTTCTCACTAGAATCACCGCCATGCTGATCAGCAACAGCCATCAATATTGAGGCAAGACCTTCCACCAGCAGAAAGATTCAACTCACTGAAGGCTCAGATATTGGTTAGCATTTTTAGCAATAAAGTATTTTTCATTGAGATATGTGCGTTGTTTTTTAGATATAAAACTATTACTCATTTGATACACAACAGTATAGAGTAAACATAACTTTTATATGCACTGGGAAACCAAAAAAATCATGTGACTCACTTTATTGCTATATTTGCTTTATTGATATATTCTTTTTATTGAGATATTCACTTTATCATATTTGCTTTATTGTGATATTTGCCCTATTGTAGTGGTCTGGAGCCAAACCCTCAACATTTCCAGCATATATATGCTTGTAGTTAAACTCAAGGGAGAGGAGCAGGTGCTTATAGCATTCCCATGCCTTAGGAAAACAAGGGCTTTGGGAACAATGTCTTAGAAAAGTTAGTGACAAATTTCCTCAGTGTTTCCATCTCTACTCTAACCTGGAAGACAAACAACTTGGTTTGTGGATCTTGTCCAGCCAGAGTCTAGAGAAAGTTTGGAAAAAGTCCCTACTCCAACACCCAAGAAGAAGGAAGGGAATAAGCATTTATTAAGCACCTACTATATACCAGGCACTGGCTAAATGTTTTACAACCAAGAGCAAAAGCATGGTAAAGAAAGTCCCGTGGAGGTGAATCAGCAACACAGGCTAGAGAGGAATAAAGAAATGGTAACTCGACCTGCTCCTTAAATCAGTTCCTCATAGAACTAACTAATTAAAGAGGCCCCAGTGGCAGGAGGGTAATTTCAATATGAGAAGCAATCCAGGGATAGAGTGAGCTATAGTCATAGAGAAAAAGTCACAGAGAGACAGAGCATTAGGACAGCCTGGAGAGGAAGAATTCAAAGAATATGGAAACAAAGACAGAACAAGTGAAAAATCAATTAAAATATATATATATATATAACTGGTGGGGGGGGCAGCTAGGTGGCGCAGTGGATAGAGCACCAGCCCTGAAGTCAGGAAGACCCGAGTTCAAATCTGATCTCAGACACTTAGCATTCCCTAGCTGTGTGACCTTAGGCAAGTCACTTAACCCCAATTGCCTCAGCAAAAAAGAAAATATATATATATATACACACACATCTGGGGGGGGGGGCAGCTAGATGGTGCAGTGGATACTGCACCAGCCCTGAAGTCAAGAGGACCCAAGCGCAAATTTGGCCTCAGACACAACACTTCTAGCTGTATGACCCTGGGCAAGTCACTTAACCTCAATTGTCTCAGCAAAAATAAATAAATAAACATATATATATATATATATATAAACACACACACACACACACACACACACACACACACACACACACACACACCTCTTAGGGTAGTTGAGTTAGGGGCAGGTGTGATGTAACTAGACCACTAAGAAATTTGAGTTATTTTTCCCTACAGATTCTCATGTTCTGGTTTTTTCTACCCCTTTTTAGCACAGTACCTTCTCAAGCCCTGAAATATAAGACATCTGATAATTAGTTATTTATAGTTAAATCTTTCAAAGTTTCCAAACCTGGCAGCTTTGGGCTAAGGGAGGCTTTTTATTGAGAAGCAACCTGGCATAGCAGGAAGAATTCAGGAGACTTGAATTCAAATCATGACTGACATTGTGTGACCTCCCAGCGCCACATCTGTAAAATGGGCATAATGATACAATAACTTACTTCAGAAGGTTCTTGTGAAAGAAGTGCTTTACAAACCTTAAAAATCTGTAAAAATAAATGGGACTTCTTATTATTACCTGAGATCCTTATATTCTATACCATATACTGGAATTCTGTGATTACAGTAGGGTTGTTTTCTATCATTTTTCATTGCATGTAAATAGTATTTTCCCTACTTTGGCATTGTACATAAGGCAATTTTTATGAGAAAATGCTTTCTAACTTCTAAGCAACTGCCAGACTTTTAAAATATAACAAGATTATTGCCTGGGGACAGTCTTTATGTGTGTGCTGATTAGTTTGTCTCATTTTAATTATATTACAGTCTTCTAAAGGGCAGGAGGCTGTTGTCTAATTTATATTATAATCCCAGAATCCTTAATACAGCTCTTTTTAATTTTTATAAGATGAGAAACTGCCAAAAAAGAAATTGACAGTTTTGAAATATTAGAATGGTTTTTGTAAACTATTGAGGGGAGAGGGGAAATCTGTGGGGAGAGTTTCAGAGTAATGAATGGAGAACAATATATTTTTCAGGAAAAAGAGACCAGTTGGCTGCTCAGCCTGGGTTTTGCTTAGTGGCAGCACCCTGTGGTTTAATAGGGTCACTTCAGGTTGAGTAGGAACCTCTGAGCTTCACAGGCTCAAGCATTCAGCATCATCTGTGTTAGTGACCAAGAGGTTGAATTGGCTGCCAGACAGGCGTGAAAGAAATAGGTCTGAACAAGAACTGGCCCAACTCCAAGCTGTGAAATCTGATAACACTCTTGTTGGCTTAAAGGAAACTGGAAGAACTATCTCTATCCCTTCCTTCCATAACCTTTACTGATAAGGATCATGGGGAACATTCTAAGGAAGGGACCAAGTATAGTGATGAATTAAAAGGAATAAGAGAGCTTTTTCCAAGACACAAAGTGATGTTGGACAAAGAACAGTTTTAGGAAAAGTGAGGCAGAAGAAGAGATGGGATGATGGTACATAATGATCAGAGGAAGAAATTTCAGAATTCAGAATCTTGGAAGTGGTAGCATTTGGGGTAATGGTGGGGTCACTTTTTAGAAAGCTGAGGAAGAATGAAGATGGGGACAATGGGAAAGAGGCTGATGAACTAGAAGACCAGAGTATCTGAAGAGAACTCAGTATTAACATTTAGGAGCCCTACCAGGAACACAGAGCAGTAGCTTGAGTGCCAGGAAGATTCATCTTCCTGAGTTCAAATTTGGCCTCAGGTACTTACTAGCTATGTGCCTCAGTTTCCTCATCTGTAAAATGAGCTGGAAAAGGAAAGGGCAAACAACTCCAGTATCTGTGCCAAGAAAATCCCAAATAGGATCAAGAAAAGTCGGACATGACTGAAATATCTGAACAACTATGAACATAGGAGTTTGGGGTGAAGAAGACTGAACCAAATCCCCGTCCAAAAAAGAAGGAAAGTGACCAGAGGCTGGGAGATGACAGCAATAAGAGGATAGTTTAAGAGGATACAGAATGAACCCCAGAGGAGGCAGAGTGGGTCTGGGCATGGCAATGCCAAACAAGGCTTATACCAACTTCTCCCCAATTCAAATGGGGGGTCCTGAAGAACAGGAACCGACTTCCTTTTCTATTTGTATCCCTAGCATAACACACTGTGTGACATGCTGTAACTAATTAATTATGGCTTTCTCATTCATTCATGGCATGAAAGAAGGAGCAACCACTCCTGGGTGGCCAGGATGTGGTTTCATATGGAGAAAGCCAGATTTCTCTAGGTACAGGAAATTCAGTAATAGGAGAGGAAAAGATCAAAAATGAAGGAGAGTTTGTTATGGAATTTACAGGATCTATAGTGGAAGGGACAAGTAGAGAATAGTGAACATTAGGGATTGTCTTAGGATGGAGGGAATAAGAACTGGACAGGGAGGAGAGTATATGAAAAGATAAAAAAAAGGGAGTTTACCCCTCACAGACAGTGATTCTAAGTTATAGGCATTAGTGAATAAGGAAAGCAGTTTAAAGTGCCTGTTCATTGCAGTACTCAATTAAAGCAAAAGAGGGGAGACTTCATGATAATGGTGATCAAAAAGATTCTGTAAAGAAACAAGCTACTAATATAGGACCACAGTATGGGTAGGAAGCCATTTGATTATTTTGTTCCTCTCTCTCCCATTCTTCAAAGGGTCTGGTACAAGAGCTAGTTCCATTTTTATGGCACTATAATACTCCATCCCATATATCATAACTCATTCAATGATTCCCCAGTAGACGATCATCCACTTAGTTTGGTGTTACTTGAAAAAGCGGCCATAAATATTTTTGTATATCTGAGTCCTTTTCCGCTTTCTTTTGTCTCTTTGGAGTATAGATTTAGCTGTGGCATTTCTATAGCATAAGCACAGTTTAATAACTTGGGGGCCATAGTTCTGAATTGCATTCCAAAATAGCTGGACTAATCCACAACTCCATTAATGGTGCATTAGTGTGTGTATTTTCCCCAAAACCCTCCAACATTATCATTTTTCTCTTTTGTCATCTTTGCCAGTCTTATAGATATGAGATGGAACAACAGTTTCTTTGATTTACATTTCTCTAATTATTAGAGATTTGGAGCATTTTTTAAACATAATTGTTAATAGTTCAGATTTTTCCCTTTGGAAATTGCCTATTCACAGTCTTTGACCATTTATCTTTTGGGGAATGACTTAGTCTTATAAATTTGAACCAGTTCCTTATATAGCTTTTGCATATGAGTTTTTTTTTTTTAAGAGAAACTTGCTGCAAAGATTTTCTCACAGTTATTTGTTTCTTTTCCAATTTTTATTACGTTAGGTTTGTTTGTGTAAAAAAGTTTTGATTTTATTATGATCAAAGTTATCTATTTCTCCCCTGTGTTCTTTTCTATCTGATATTAAATCTCTTTAAAATACATATACATGCATATATATATAAACACATATATGGACCATTTTAATGGTATAAGGAATTAAAATTCTGCAGCAGAATCTCTTTCCTAGTTTTGTCAAGATTCTTATTTCAAGACTTTATATACTAGAGTCATGTAAATTTTGATAACAGAGTTTATACATGCATATATATATATGTATATATATAAACACATATATGGACCTTTTTAATGGTATAGGGAATTAAAATTCTGCAGCAGAATCTCTTTCCTGGTTTTGGCAAGATTCTTATTTCAAGACTTTACATATTAGTCATGTAAAATATGATAACTTAGAGCTAAAATGACAATCTCAAAAAAAAACAACCCCTAACATCACTTTGCATTCTCACTTTTAGAAAACATGGTGATCTCATGTCCTTAGTCTCTCTTAAAAAACACCCTTAAAGGGGCAACTAAGTGGCGCAATGAATAGAGCATCAGCTCTGAAGTCAGAAGGACCTGGGTTCAAGTCTGGTCTCAGACACTTAACATTCCCTAGCTGTGTGACCCTGGGCAAGTCACTTAACCCCAATTGCCTCAGAAAAAAAAAAAAAAAAAAAAAACACAACACCCTTAAAAACAACTTTAAGACATGTCCTTCAACATTTTACTTAACCTTATTTATTTTTAAATTGTAATTGATTTTGTTTTTCCTCTCACTTTCATTTCTAAATATCTCTACTGTACATCCAGCAAGTCATTCCTCATAACAGAATTTTTCTTTTTCTTTTTTTTTACTAATACTTTTTATTTGCAAAACATATGTATGGGTAATTCTTCAACATTAACCCTTACAAAGCTTTCTGTTACAAATTTTCCCCCCTACTCCCCACCCCTCCCCTAGATGGCAGGATATCCACTACGTGTTAATTATGTTAAAATACTTGACAAATCGAATATATGTATACATATTTCCACACTTATCTTGCTGTGCAAGAAAAATCATATCTACTAAAAAAAAATCTGAGAAAGGAAACACAACGCAAGCAAACATCAATCGAGAGCATGAAAATGTTATGTTGTGGTCTACATTTCACATCCCTCTCTCTGAGTGTATATGGCTTTCTTCACTGAACAATTGGAACTGGTTTGAAACATTTCATTGCATAACAGAATTTTTCAAAAAGAAAGATTAAAAGAGGCAGCTAGGTGGTGCAGTGGATAGAGCACCATCCTTGAAGTCAGGAGGACCTGAGTTCAAATCTGGCTTCAGACACACTTAATACTTCCTAGCTGTGTGACTCTGGGCAAGTCACTTAACTCCAATTGCCTCAGCAAAAAAAAAAAAAAAAATTAAAAGCAATTCAACAAAAGTAAATAAGATATCATTCCTGGTCTACATGTGGAACACCCATAGTCCCCCATCTCTGCAAAGATGGAAAGAAGGGATACTTCTTTGGGGCCAGAATTGTGATCCCAACTGCTGCAAAAGGTTTGGGGAAGGAAATGAGATGCTTACCTTGATATTAACAGGAAACAAATGACAAGAAATCTGTTTTGTGGCTTTCAGTCGATGTGAAGTTTCCAAAGGCCTCAGAGGACCAAAATTCCCTGAGCATCCCTAGAAGCAAAATCTATTAAGTACAGCTTAACTGACTCCCCAAGTTTAATGTGCAAAGAACCAGATAGTCTAAATTCATCTTGTCTCTCCTTTCAATATGCTTTCTGCTTTAATTTATAATATTTCTACTGTTTCTAACATCACATCTAGGTCAAGCATTAGATTATTGAATCTAAAAAATACCCGTGGCACATGTAATGAAGGGATAGGAATACACAATCCCATTTCTAATTCTGGTTTTGCTGTTCCGGGAGACCTTTGGCGTGCAACCAGATTCCCTGTCCCTGTTTCTACAAAAGTGGTATTATCATCCTTATTCACAAAATCCCCTAAGATCCTTGTTTGAAACAGCCCTTTGTGAGGGCTTAGAAAGCCAGGACTTTATCTCTGTACCTGATCTAGCCCTCTCCCCAGCCCAACCAGTGCTGTGTGTTCCTGCTTAATAAATACCTTTGGCTGATGATGGTCTTTGAAAGACTATAATTCAAAGAGGATTTTGTCCCCTTTTCTTTGTCAGGACCAACAGGCTTCCTTTTCCTAGCCCCGGTGCTGTTTGCCATCATTGAAAGTGCACTTTGTTCTAGAACTGCCATATGAAAGATTAGAATGTATCCCAAGGCTGCCTGGACTCTTCCAGAGTAGAGAGGAAATCATGTTCTAGCCGAGCTAAAGCCGACCATCCCTGCTGAATAAATGAGTGTTGTTCCCTCTTCTTTTATATACACAGGCTCGCTTTTCATACATGCGGATGAAATACCTTTTCTTTTCCTGGCTGGCAGTATTTATTGGAAGTTGGATTATATATGGCCAATATTCTACTTATACAGAGCTATGCAGAGGGCAGGACTGTAAGAAAATCATAGTAAGTATTGATCTTTTATGATTTAGAGTTTATTGAATAGCCTTTTAATAGTCTAAACACTATTTAAATAATTGTCCTTTAAGTCATCATTTTCAAACCATTTTGCTTACTGGAATTTTGTTTTGCCGAATTGTCCTAACAAGGATTTATAAATTATAAGAAGTCTTATAATTATTGGTAATTTGGCATAGTACATAGAGAACCAGCTTTGGAACAATGCAGACCTAAGCTCAAGCTGTACTTCTGACACTTACTGGCTCTCTGGCCCTGGGCTTAACTCTTCAATACTCCCAGACACTTCTTCAGAATTCTAGGTTGCAGAAGTGTCATCCTGCATGGACGAAGGAGGAATCCTCAGGAGTACTCTATGTTGATGAAATCCCAGACCCAGCCTTGTCCTATATCTACCTTTTTAAAAAAATACATGAGATTCATTTTTACAATTAAGATAAAGGAAGGTATGATTATTCTCATTTTAAAAGGATTCTTTTGAGGGCTTCTGGGAAGATGGCAGAGAGATCTCGAAAGTAATAATAAAAATGCCAAAAAAAGAAATAATTGCTAAAGTTCTCACAAGAAAATTAAAACTTAGCAAAAAAGAAATGAGCCTGTTGAATACAAGTTATATACATATATACATAAATACAATAAAAATATCATGTAGTCAGAGAGGTAAAGCAAAAAGCCCCTAAAATGCACACTGATATTTCAGAATTAGCACTGGAAATGGCATAAGAAATCCAAAGAGACTTAAATTGGGAACTCCAAGAATTTAATGATGTAGTTAGCACATCAGTCACAAACAGGAGCATCTGAGGACTTCACCCTCACAGGGAATTCCTCTTGGGTCGTTTGGGAAACCTTAGTTGCAAGAAGTCATGAAAATGATTTTTTTATGCCCAGATTCGTAGCAGCCCCTTTGTGGTCACCAAAAAAAAACTGGAAACAAAGTCAATGCCCATAGATTGGAGAAATGGATGGACAAATTGTGGCATAGAAATGTAATGGGATATCACTGCACTGGAAGTCATGATGAATATGAGGATTTCAAAGAAATGTGAAAAGATTAATTTGAACTAATTCAGAATTAAAAAAACAGCAGCCCAGAATCAAAAGAATAGCATGCAAAATGACTAGACTAATTTAAATGAAAACTATTTAAAAAGACAGCTGAATGAAGATGAACTGCAGTGACCAGCATTGGTCCTAGAGAAAGGAAGGGGGATACAAAAAGCATTTGTATAGAACCTACTATGTGCTGTTAAGTGCTTTATAATTATCATCTTGTTTGATCCTCACACCAACCTTAGGAGCTAAGTCCAGGTCCTGTATCTCCTAATCTCAAGTTCTTTCTACTGCACCACTATATATTGTTGGCTGACCCAAGAGATAGCCTGTTACACCTGGACAAATTCTAAGTTGGTACCATCTTTCTGAGGTATGATTTAACAACATATAATGACCTAAAACTTAATCGTACCTCTGACCCAGTGATCCCACTTTGTATGAGGATTACATCAAAAAAATGACATATGTACAAAAATATTCAAAGCTTTTAATTTATAATTTTGAAATAACTAGAAACAATCTTATTATTGGGAATATAATTATTGGGAATGGCTAAAAAATGTTGCCATATCAATGTAGTAGAATACAGAGAAATATGAGAAAACCAGAAGGTAATCCATATTGAAGAAAATAGAATTAGAAAAACAAACATTATATGACTTTTTTTAAGCATCAGCACCAAAACTTTGTAAGTTTAAAAAAAAGAGATTGTGATGGATTACTTGCTGTTATTTTGTTAAATCTTAGTTCTTTTTTAAAATGTAAAAAGTTTGAATTTTATGGCTTTTTTATTCCTTATTTCTTTTTAAATTATTTATTAATTTTTTAAACAGCAAGGCAGCATTTAATAGAACCCTCAGTGAACAACAACACAGTTTTACTGCCAACTCTTTTCTAACCAGAGTTTAAAATCTAAATTACATATTAAAATTTTATTTCCACACAACTTTCAGGAATATGTGTATTGCATAAAGTAAGGTGGAAAGCTGATGGTGCAATGGAAAGAACACTGGGCCTGTAGTCAGGAAGACCTGAATTCAAACTAGTCTCAGATACTTACTAGCTGCATTATCCTAGGCAAGTCACTTACCCCTGTTTATTTTAATGCATTGGAGAAAGAAATGCAAACCACTCCAGTATCTTTGCCAAGAAAATTCCAAATGGGTCAAAAGAGTTGGACATGACTGAACAACAGCAACATAAAGTAAGGTACACTCCAACATAAATATTCAGAACTAGGAAGCATGTACCTTTCCAATATAGTTTCATCATGCTTCCTATTGATCAAGTATCTCGAAAGCCTCTCTCTTCCACATCATTGCTTCAAGTCACGTGATAAAATACACTATCTCTTTGCCAATAGGACAGCTGATATTTGGAGTGTTTGCCAAGATATAGAGCAAATTTCATTCCTTGTTTTTTAATAACATCTTCAAAGGGGAACAACAATAAAAGTCTATTAAGGAATTATATTTTGATTAAAATGTCTTGCAGTCACAACTGTTCTAATGACATCTTACATGAACACTTTTCAAAACTCTTTCAAGCCCATTATTTCATATTAAATAAAGATCATTTTCATGGTAGACAGTCTGTCAATCATAAAATTAAGCATCAGATTCCTGAATTAGCCAGAGAGAAAATTTTAAGAGGGAAAGGAATATTACGGGAGAGATGATAGAGACAGGATGGCCGACTCAAGCCATGTCCATCCAGTCTCCCCTGGGCAGATCTGTGATTCCCAGGATTCTTCAGGGATATGGAGAAAGAAAGGAAGGAGGCAATTGCCTGTCAAAAATTGAAGAATGCCCTGAGGTTCCCGTGAGGAAAGGAGTGTGGAGAAAGCAGAAATAAAATATGCCTAATTTCAGTGAGCCGTAGAATAGCAGTTTTATACAGCACTCAACCTATTTGCAAGTTTTATTTCACAACTTCTAGATAATGGATTTAAAATGAAAGAGAGAAGCTGCCCCCAGCTTCTGGTGTTAATAACGTCACAGCCTTCTAAACACTTGGCACATCACATGAGCCCAGCCACTAACTGACAGCCAGTGACAGAGCTGGCAGATCAGCCTCGCCAATGCAGCTGGGCACCCTGAGGCTGAAACGGAGGCTGGAATGTGCCAGGTGAGTCCAAGAGCTCCTGAACTACCAGTCCTGCAGCAGCCATCATCCAGGGGAGCAATGGCTGTAGGGAAAGGGACCCCCGTCCCCACCACCGCCAGCACAGGCCAAAGCCATTCTAGCTGAAGCAACATGACGTGTGAAGGAAGCAGCATGTGCCAGCTGGGTCAAACCTACGTCCTCTCAGAGCCCCATGCCTAAGAGCTCTGAAAATGGCAATGCCGCCCAGACCACTGCTCCTGCAGCTAGGCTGACCCCAGAGCCATAGTCCGAGGGATGTCCTGTGGAAATGGGATTTGGCTTTGGCTCCAACAGATTTTGCAGCCCCCCTGGCCTTAGCAGCAACCATCAAAGGTCATTCAACTCTCGCCACCATCATCAAGTGGTTCAGTAGCGCAAAGAGAAACAGTTTTAGGAATGGAAAAGACTTTAGAGAAGATGCATTATCAGCTGCTTTGCTTCTGCACCAAATGGATCCCTGGGTGATTTCATCTGCTCTGCAATTGAACCCCCCCCCCCATTCATGTTATTTCCTTCCTTTCCCCCCACCCCACACACACCCTAGAATGAAAGTTCCTTAAGGACAGCAACTGTTTTGCTTTTTCTACTTGAATTCCCAGAACTTAGTAAGTGCTTAATAAATGCTTTTCTATCCATACTTCCTGGAAGTCTCTCTTGAAAGGGTCCAGGCCATTGTCTTCACTCCTGAATTTTTGCAACTCCCAACTAGTCTGACTGGTTTCAGTTTTTCTTCACTCTGTTCCTGCACTTTGTGCGGGATTTAGGGGAACAGTGGACACGCCTTCCCCTGTAGCAACTCACATTCCCTTCATGTGTCCATCACCAGCTGATGGACCTTCTTTAGGTGATCATCTGAAGTCTTCCAGTCTGGACCTCCTGTCCTAGAATCCCTGATAAGGCCCTGGGCCTGGACTCAGAAAAATCTCAAATCCCACTTCACATACATCCTAACTGTGTGCCCGAAACAAGTCACTTCAGCTGTGTTTCCCTCAATTTCCTCATCTGTAAAATGGGGATAATAGTAATAGCACCTACCTCCCAGGCCTATTGTGAAGGTCAAATGAGATTATAAAACACTTAAACATAATATGTGCTATACACATGTTAGCTATGATTATTATGATGATTCTATTATTCAGCAGCACTGACTACTATACCACATTGTATGGCATTCTCATATGATCAATTAGCAAGCATTTATTAAGCCCTTACTAGGTGCTAGGAATACAGATTTTAAAAAATGAAACATTCCCTGCCCTCAAGGAGCTTACATTCTATTCCATGTATACATACTATGTGTGAGGAAATATATGTATATATAATATATAAGGGGTATCCAGATCAGTGTTTGCAAGGTAACTCAGGGAAGGAGCAGCTTCAGAGCTCAGGAAGGGCTATGCTAGAGTCCAGCTGTGTCCCACACAGGAGGAAGTGACCAGACAAAACCTTCTGGGGATGGGGGACAGAGGCCCCAAGAAATGAAGAAGTCTCATTTCCCCAACTACACTCTGAGCTTCTTGAGAACAGAGACTTGGCGACTGAGAGTTCCCTTTTATCCCTCCTGGTACTCGGTTTTGTTATCTTGCTCATCGCTGACTCTTCATGACTCCATTTGGGGTTTTCTTGGCCAAGATTCTAGAGTGATTGGCCGTTTCCTTATCCAGCTCATTTTCCAGATGAGAAAACTGAGGCAGACAGGGTGAAGTGACTTGGCCAGGATCACATACCTGGTGAATGTCTGGGGTAACATTTGAATTCAGGTCTTCTGAATCTAGACCCAACATTGTCCACTGCACCACCTAGTGGTGCCAGACAAATAAGAGAGACAAGACAGTTGTGGCACTGAGATCAGCCTGCACAAAGGTCCAGACTTCCCCTCTTTGGGCCAAAGGAGTCTCTAGGGTCCACTTCCAGCTCTAAAGATCATGATCCTATAAAAAATTTACAAGGAGGCAGGACATAGAAGTTAAGCAACAAGCATTTGTTAAGTGCTTACTGTGTACGAGGCATTGTGCTAAATGCTGGGAATACAAATACAAACAGAAAGACAGTCCCTGGCCTGAGACACTTAACATTCTCTACCTGTGAGACCCTAGGCAAGTCATTTAACCCCAAATGCCTTAAAAAAAATTTCCCCAGAATTTTTTTTAACTTGCAAGGAGCTTAGATTCTAATGGGAGAAGATAGCACACTTTGCTTAGTGGTAAATCCTATCAGGAACTCTATGATGGGTTAAATGGCCTGGGAAGGGCTGGAGAGATTAGAAAAAATAGATTATTTTATTATCTCCTTGGAACAAAGAGAAAAGACTATATAGACCTAGAAAAAAAGGCAAGAGAATTTTACAGTGCCCCAGGTTTTGAAGTTTCTCCAAGATGAAGTTTCTGAAGAATAAGAAGTTTGACCTTCAAAAAGGCAAACTGTATAAAATTTTGAGAAATAAAGATAAATCAAAATACTTGAGCCCAAGCAACATGACATCAGAAACAATGTCCTTCTGAACACCTGAGCCCCGGCCAGATCAGAAGCAAACTATATAAAAGGGAGGAACAGAAAGATTGGCTTAATGTGACATAAATAAATCACTATTTTGGAACTTGAAAAGATAAAGCTTTGGGATTCAAAATATCCTTTTTTCAATAGGCTTGCTTCTACAAAAGTAGAATATCTGAATTATTAACTTAAAACAAAAGCACTTGACAGTGGTTTCATAAAATATCTCTATAGTTATATATAATTGGATGTTAAAATAATCATACCAGCTTACATTTATGGGGTATTTGATTTTTCCAGCCACACTGTGAGATAAGGAGCACAGATATGCTTCAATTGGTAAAGAAACTGAAGTAAGCCACAGGAAAGCTGACTTCCCACTGTCAGAACTGGGATTTGAACAGAAGCCTGTGGATTCCTAGATTAGCACTTCTCAGAACATTAGCCTGATTTCTTCCAATTATGAGCTGTGTGACATGAGGCAGATTACATTAGGTCTCTGGTTTTCTGTTGCCTCTATTTTACAGATAAGAAAACTATCTGCCCAGTACTTTTGTGGGGATGAAATAAGGCATTTTTACGTTGCTCTTTGTATATGAAGATGATGCTATTGACCTACCACCAATAGGATGTGGGATCTTTGATTGGCTTTTCCATTAATGGTATTAGATGTGTAGTCTCATGTACATTTATTTATCTCTTACCCTATGAGACTAAATGCAAGCACTTGGAGGACCACACGCCGAGGCGCACAGCCATGAGTCAAAATGAAACAACTGACCCACAAATCGTGACCTTGGCCCAATTTACGGGAAGAGTCTTCAGCTGTAATTAATCTATAAGGGGCAACATGGCACAGTGCATTGAGCACTGGACTTGGAAAGACTTGATTCAGATTTTGCTTCAGATCCCTAAAATCTAGCAATTCACCATATGTCTCTAACCTTCATTGTTGTTATGATTGTTCAATCGTGTCCCACTGTGGGTGACCCTGTGAACCTTTGTCCATGGGGTTTTCTTGGCAAAGATTCTAGAGTGGCTTAACATTTTCTTCTTCATTTTACTCATCTATAAAATGAGAATAACGATAAAGCATCTATTTCACATGCATTTGATATCTAATGAAGTAATGCATGCAAAATCCATGTGTGTATATGTATATATATATACATGTATGTGTGATATAATTATTATTCTGGGATATGGCTCTGGCCATGTTTTAATCAAACAGAAAAAATTCCTCCTGGTAGGCAGCTGTGAGTGAGCCAGTCAGGGTTCTGAGTATAATTTGAATGAACGAATGAAAAAAACATTGTTAGTGCTTACTGTGATCTAAGCATTGTGCTGAATGCTGGGATAAAATATATAGGTGGGAGAGTTACTTCTCTCAAGAATCATACATCCTAATGAGAAAGACATACAGGGAGTGTTGATCAGGATTGTTGCTTTGGTTTGGGAAATGACAGGAAAATGTGGATGGACCCAGAGGAAAGTTGATGGACATGACTTTTTCTATAGCATTTGATTCAAGTCCCAGAGCTGTAAAATAGAAATGGGTAAGGAGTAGCTGGGCAGTGGTGACATGGCAAGGCAGATAGGCAAGGTAGCCAAAAAATGGCTGCTGTGGAATAGGAGGCGCATATTTCAGGTATTTCAAGAGGTTGTGATTACTAGAGGTAGTAATCTGAAAGCTGAGCAAACAGTATCTGTGGCAAGAAAGTTACCAGTGGGTTAAGAGTCGCCTTACAACCTGTGGAATAGCTTTCTTTCTACCATCCACAGTTTCCCTCCCATACCCACATCCACTCTCTTCCTGTATTTCATACTTGCTCTCCACCAGCCCTCCATATACCTCCTCCCACTTTCCTTCTTTTCTCTTCCTCTTCCTCCTTCTTTCCTATTTTTTCTGCTCCTTTCTTTGCTTCTTCTCCCTCCACCCTTGTCCTCCTACTTTCAAACCTTTTATTGACATAATGGAATGTGAGGAGAGAGACAAGAGACTGAGTCAGAGAGAAAGTAGTTGTTCCATCTCAATAAATAAGATAATATGGGTATATCACTTTGTAAATTTTAAAGCTCTATAGAAATTCACTGATAAAAATGGTGGTGATGATGATGATGATGATGATGATGATGATGATGATGATGGGGAGGGGGGGCTGGTGAGAAAGATGATGACAAAAATGAGCTCATCAGGTGCAGCCTCCTCCTTTGTGTTACAGATGAGGCAGAGAATACCTAAATTGGGTCTGCCATTTATAACAGAGCCAACACTAGAACTCAAGTCTGGCGACATCCAATCCACTATCCTCTCTATTATACCATACTACTTCTCTTACTGAGCAAAACTGAATGTTTCCTTTTATTCATCTGCAAACCAAGTAATTAAATATATTGATCTACCCAGACCAAGCTCTCAAGTCAATGTGATACACTGGAAATCATTCAGGATTTGTGTCCAGTAGAACCCCTCCACTCCTGTAAAAAAAAAAAAATTTACATATTTTAATGTATATAAAACACTTTGAAAAATAGTAAATGCCCTTGAAGCTCTCATTATTATCATGAGCCTATAGAACCATGTCCCTCTTACTTTTCAATCAATTAACTTCTCTGGTTCATTTCACTTCTCTATTAATTGATGGTCTACATCAGAGGTTCTTAACTTTCCTTGTGTCCTGGATCCCTTTAGCAGGCTAGCAAAGTCTATAGATCCTTTTTCAGAAAACTATTTTTAAATACATAAAATACAAGATTACAAAAGAAATCAGTTTTAGTTAAATAAAAGTCAAGAAAATATGAATTTATTAAAAGCTTACCATGTGTCAGGCATTGTGCTAAGTTCCAGGGATATAAAGAAAGGTCAAAACATCCCTGTTCCACGGGAGCTTACAGCTTGATGGGAGAGACAAAATGCCAACAATAGTGAACTAACAAGATATCTAAAAGATAAATTAGAAAATTAGGGGGATGGGGCAGCTAGGTGGTTCAGAGGATAGAGCACCAGCCCTGAAGTCAGGAGGACCTGAGTTCAAATCTAGTCTCAAACACTTAACACTTTTTAGCTGTGTGACCCTGGGCAAGTCACTTAACCCTAATTGCCTCAGCAAAAAGCAAAAAAAAAAAATTAGGGGGATTGGGAAAGACTTGTAAAAGGTGGGATTCTACCTGCAACTTGAAGTAACTCAAGAAACAAAGATGAAGAAGGGAAGAATTCTAGACATGGGAAACAGCCAATGAGTGTGAACCCAGGAGCTGGAGGTCTTGTTTATGGGACAGCCAGGAGGTCAGTGTCACTAGATCAAGGAGTACATGTTGGGTAGTCAGGTATAAATAGTCTGGAAGGAGGTGGGCAAATTATAAAAGGCTCTGAATGCCAAATAGAGTGTCGGTATTTGATCCTGGAGACAATAGGGAGCCACTGGGGTTTATTGAGTAGAGAGTTGTCAGTAGAGATTGGTCTTGGTCAGTTTGACAGTTGAGTGGAAGATAGATCGAAATGGGGAGAGACCACCAGAAAATTATTGCAGCAGTTCTGGTGTAAGGTGGTAAGGCCCTGTACCATCACCAGGAATGAAGTGACTATGTCAGAGGAAAAAAGGTGTAGAATCAATAGGATTTGACCACAGATTGGATATGGGGGGAGGACGTTAGAGTGAGGAATCAAGGATGACCCCCAAGTTCTGAACTTGGCTGGCTGAGATGATGGCACCCTCAAGAATAATAGCAAAATTAAGGAGAGAGGAGTGGTTTAGGGGAGGGGAAAATAATGAGTTCAGGTTTTAATCTATTGTGTTTAATTTTGACACTTGATCCCCTCTTCTCTCATCTATCTCCTGTTCTCCTCCATCTCGATCCATCTCGTTCCATCTGGCTCTTCATCCAGGTCACATCTTTCAGGGGACAAGGAACAGGCTGTATTAAGTACCTATTAAGTGCCAATAACTATGCTAAGCACCTCACAAATATCCCCTTCTCTGGTCCTCACAATAACCTAAAGAAGCCGGTGCTGTTATTATCCCCACTTTACAGTTGAGGAAACTGGGGCACACAAGGTTAAGTGACTTGCCCAGAATTACAGTTAAATGTCTCAGATGAGATTTGAACTCAGATCTTCCAGACTTCAGGCCAGCTCTCCATACCAGCTGTCTCTGAATTCTGTGCTAGCCTTATTTCTCTTCTCCCTCTATATTATTATATTTTGGATTCAATTACTCCGTGCTATGCTGAGCAGAACTACTTATGTCCTAGCCTCTCCTAGCCTCCAAATTAGAATCTCCAGGGGCCTGTTGGATATCTCAAACTGAGCATCCTGTAGACATCTTCAGTCAATAAGTAAACATTTATTAAGTGGCTACTGGATGCCAAGCACTGTGCTAAGTACTGGATAACAAAGAAAGGCAAAAGGCAGTCTCCTTCTCAAGGATCTCACAATCTCTGAGGGGGAGACAGCGCACAAACAGCTCTATACAAACATCCTTTAGACAAGATAAATTGAAACTAGCCTACTTCATGTAGCAAGTACCTAATTGATTTTTATAACTGGGAAAGGAGGGGTATGATTGGGCATTCAGATATGCCAGCTACATTCCTGACACGTAGAATTTATAATAGCTTTGCTTCCTGATAGGATTTAATGGATTGGAAAAAACCAAAAACAAAAAAAACTTTGTTTTGATCAGGGGACTAAGGGACTTAGCTTCCTAACCAGTTCTGAGAAAAGGCTCGAAGTAGGGACAAATGTACTGAATTCTATGAAATTGGAGGCAAACTTACCAGTTTTTCTTTAACAGAGGGATCACTTTTTTCTAGATTGTAGCCTTTCCTTTTCCACCACAGTTTTACTTATCATTTTGCCTGCACGTCCATTTTCCTCAAACACCGCAAGTAAAGGGTTTTGCAGCTTGTTGCCTGAGTGGATAGGATCATAACCCTCCTTTTTTTTTTATATTCTGTGGCAAATATTTCATCTCTTAGCATTTGGGGGGGAAAAAAGATCAAATGTAAAGGGTCTTTTTTCTCTATGTGTAAGTCTCCAAAGCTGAGCAAGACAGATTTAGTTAATTTCTCTGGGCAGTTTCCATTGCAAGCTAGTATGATTCTGCTAAGGATTGTTGATATGCAGAAGGAGGTACGAGTGTGTACCTTAAGTGAACTTCTGCGGCTTCATCATGAGCATTCTAATGAAAGCTCAATTGGCTCCATCGCCCCCAGCTTTTATTACGGATTCCTCTATGATTCAATTACTGGAAAATCTGGTGTGTTTGCTCCAGTGATTAGTCTTAGCTTCATGTATATTTAAGTCTTGAGATATTCCAACCACATCTTCCATTATATGGAAATGAGTAACCACATTTCATCAAATTTGTATTTGCTTATCATTAATTATTATTTGATTAGCCTGGGTTTCTTCAGCATTGTGCATTTATATATCTTTAACATTAGCTGAATTGCCAGGTTTTCTTGTAAGGAAGATAATACTTAAAAGTCAGATATTTAATAGCTTTTTTTAAAAATTGAGGGTTTTTTTTTCTTTGATGACAACTAAGTATAGATTCCCAGTCTCTCTTTTATGTGTTTTTGAAATACAGATCAATTTTTACTCTGTTTTGATAAGTCTAAATGTTTTCCTCAACTCTCTTAACTGATGGTATCAACAATAATTTAAAAAAAAAACTTCAAAGAAAATTAAGATTAAAATTCATGGGGAGGTAACTCATGACCCAGAATGGATATATCAGGGTGACATGAATCCTGGTTCAATCTTCAACACTTCTTAGCAATCACATATTATCATTTTTTTAGACTGTGTTGCCATCTAGTGTTTTCCCTTGGAACATCAGAATTTAGCTGCAACAGAAATTAACTTAAAGGACCCTAATCATCTATGCAACTCTTAGTCCTACAAAACACAGACTATAGTTATAGGACAAGCTTTAATTATTTAGACAAATTGCACCCAAGCAACTCTCCTTCTATCTCTGGTGAGCCCCACCTCCTCAAAGGAACTCTGGGTTCTGCGGCCTCACAGTACCATGAGCCAGGGCAGCTCCAGCTCCACAAGAGAAAAGTTCTGGGGAGTTTGCTTCATTTTGCATATTGTCTTCCCTCATTGGATTGTAAACTCCTAGAGGGCAGGGACTGTTTTTCTTATGAATCCCAGACTTTAGCCATGAACAAGGCACAGATTAGGCATTTAATAATTGTTCATTAAGTTGAATTAACTACTAGAAAGGCAATGTCCTAGAATCCCAGAATGCCACATTCCACATAACCTGCAGTATAAGTGAAGGGCCCAGTTCTGCTCCCCAAAGTCCAGGAGCCTGTGTACCACCATCTTGGGGATATCATCAGGCTTCTCTGGGGTGAACTCAATCCCGGAGTCTCTCTGCAACTTTCCCTGCAGAGCTCATGATCTCAGACTCTGCTCTGCTACTATATGCAAGCATATAGCCCAGGTAAATTATCCCAGCTGTGACTCAGTTGTCTTAATGAAGTGTGAAGAGGGTAATGGGAATAACATCCAGAGTCACACTTTATCAAAGCAGCCTCAGGAATGAAAGGATTACAGAGGGCATTCCCTGACTCTTCGTGCATACCTTTTGAATGTGTTTGTATGTGAGGGGGGGAGTTAAATCTGAAATCTGAAAACCCCTATTTCAGTCACAGCTCTGACACTTACCTTTAACAAGTCAACCTTCCTGAGCTTCAGTTTTCTTCTTCTTTTTGCTGAGGCAATTGGGGTTAAGTGAGTTGCCCAGGGTCACACAGCTAGGATGTGTTAAGTGTCTGAGATCAGATTTGAACCCAGATCTTCCTGACTTCAGAGCTGGTGCTCTATCCACTGCGCCACTTAGCTGTCCCCTGAGCTTCAGTTTTCTTATCTGGAAAATGGATTAATAAAACTTGTGTTTCCTAACTCAAAAGGGTCACTGTGAGAATCAGACAAGAAGATGCATGTGAATATACTTTGTAGCCCATAAAGCACTAATGCTTTATTCTGATTATTTATTTAAACTGAGCAAATGTGTTCCCAATTTGCAAGGTCTCTCGTTTTTTTTTTTTTTTGTTTGTTTGTTTTTTTATTAAAGCTTTTTTTGCACATGTGGTTCCCTTTCCCTCCTTTAAGATCTCTTTGGAATATAGACCCAGTAGAAACAGTGCTGGATCAAAGGGGGTGCACAGTCTGATAGCCCTTTGGGCATAGTTCCAAATTGCTTTCCAAAATGATTGGATCAATTCACTACTCCAGAAACAGTGCATTAGTGTCCCAGTTTTCCCACATCCTCTCTAACATTCAGCATTCTCTTTTCCTGTCATTTTAGCCAATCTGACAGGTGTGTAGTGGTACTTCAGAATTGTCTTAATTTGCATTTCTCTGATCAATAGTGATTTAGAGCACCTTTTCATATGACTAGAAATGGTTTCAATTTCATCCCAAAATTGCCTGTTTATATCCTTTGACCATTTATCAATTTGAGAATGGCTTTAATTCTTATGAGTCAATTCTCTATATATTTTAGAAATGAGGCCCTTATCAGAACCTTTGAATGTAATTTTTTCCAGTTTATTGCTTCCCTTCTAATCGTGTCTGCATTAGTTTTGTTTGTATAAAAGCTTTTGATTTAAATATAACCAAAATTATCCATTTTGCATTCCATAATGTAGTCTAGTTCTTCTTTGGCCACAAATTTCTTCCTTCTCCATAGCTCTAAGAGGAAGACTACCCTTTGTTCTTCTAATTTGCTTATAATATCACTCTTTATGTCTAAATCATGAACCCATTTCAACCTTATCTTGGTATAGGGTGTGCAATGCCTAGTTTCTGCCATACTAGTTTCCAGTTTTCCCAGTAGTTTTTGTCAAATAGTGAATTCTTATCCCAGTAGCTAGGATCTTTGGATTTATCAAACATTAGATTACTATAATCATTGATAATTTTGTCCTGTGAACCTAACCTATTCCACTGATCAACTATTCTGTTTTTCAGCCAGTACCAAATGGTTTTGATGACTGCTGCTTTATAGTATAGTTTTAGGTCTGGTACAGTTAAGCTACCTTCATTTGCATTTTTTTTCCAGATGAACTTTGTTGTTATTTTTTCTAGATCTGTAAAATAATTTCTTGGGAGTTTGATTAGTATAGCAATGAATAAGTAGATTAATTTAGGTAGTGTTGTCATTTTTATTATATTAGTTCAGCCTACCCATGAGCACTAATTTCTCTTTGTATGTTTTTACATATGTTTTGTTATGTTGGTAACATAAAAATGCTGATTTATATGGATTTATTTTGTATCCTGCAACTTTGCTAAAGTTGTGAATTGTTTCTAGTTGTTTTTTTCAGTTGATTCTCTAAGTATACCATCATATCATCTGCAAAGAATGATTATTTGGTTTCCGCATTACCTACTCTAATTCCTTAAATTTCTTTTTTCTTCTCTTATTACCAAAGCTATATAGATTATTTAGTTTCCAATTAATTTTTGGTCTTTTTTTCCTGGCCCTTTATTACATGTAATTTTTATTGTATCATGTCCTGAAAAAGATGCATTTACTATTTCTGCCTTTTTACATTTGATTTTGAAGTTTTTATGCCCTGATGGTCAATTTTTGTGTAGGTTCTATATACTGCCAAGAAAAAAGCATCCTCCTTTCAGCTTCCATTTAATTTTCTCCAAAGTAAATTTCTTCTAAATTATATTTACCTCTTTAACTTCTTTTTTATTTATTTTGTTTTGATTTATCTAGTTCTGAGAGAACAAGGCAGAGAAACACCATTAGTATAGTTTTGCTGTCTAATTCTTCTTGCAGCTCTCTTAACTTCTCCTCTGGGAATTTGGGTGCTATACTACTTGGTATATATATATTTAGTATTGATATTACTTCATTATCTATGGTACCCTTTAGCAAGATGTAGTTTCCTTCCTTATCTTTTTTTAATTAGATCTATTTTTGCTTTTGCTTGATCTGAAATCAAGATTGCTACCTCTGCTTTCTTTTTTTACTTCAGCTGAAGCATAATAGATTCTGTTCCAGCCTTTTACCTTTACTCTGTATGTATCACTCCGCTTTAAATGTGTTTCTGGTAAACAATATATTGTAGGATTCTGGCTTTTAATCCAGTCAGCTATCTGCTTCTGGGTTTATGGAAAAGTTTATCCCATTCACATCTTATTTCCCCCAAGTTATACTTTTCTCTTTACTTTCCTCTTTTCCCTCCTCCCCAGTATTTTGCTTCTGACCACCACCTCCCTCAAACAGCCCTCCCCTTTTACAGCCCCTCCCCCTTTCTATCACCTTTTCCCTTCTACTTCTTTCTTCTATTAGCCTCTCCTTTTCTTTTCCCCTTTCCCCTCCTACTTTCCTATAGGATGAGACAAGTTTCTCTGTGAAGCTAAATATGTCTGATATTCTCTCTTTGAGCCAAATCTGATATGAGTAGAATTCACATAATGCTCATCCCCTTCCCTTCTTTCCCTCAATTGTAATAGGTTTTTTTTTTTTGCCTCTTCATGAGATATAATTTACTCTCTTTTACCTCCATTTTCCTCTTCTTCCAGTACAATCCCCTTTCCACCTTCAGTTTTTTTTATATTATCACAATAAAATCAAATTTTGCCTGCACCCTCTAAGTATAACCATAACAGAAATACAGTTCTCAAGAGTTAAACATATCATCTTCCCATATAGTGATGTAAACTTTTTAAAAGAAAGTTATTTTTTTTCCTTTTTACCTTTCTTATGTTTCTCTTGAGTTCTGCATTTGAAGATCAAATTTTCTGTTCAGCTTTGGTCTTTTCATCAGAAATAAATCGAGTTCACCTGTTTCATTGAATATCCATCTTTTTCCCTGAAAAATAATGCTTAATTTTGCTGGATAGTCGATTCTTGGCTGCAATCCAAGTTCCTTTGTCTTTTGGAATATCAGATTCCAGGCCCTTCAATCATTTAAAGTGGAAGCTGCTAGGTTCTAGGTGATTCTGATTGTGGCTCCTGGATATTTGAATTGTTTCTTTTTGGCTGCTTGCAATCTTTTTCTCCTTGATCTGATAATTCTGAAATTTAGCTACAATATTCCTTGGAGTTTTCATTTTGGGGTCTCTTTGAGGAAGTGATAGGTGAATTCTTTCAACTACTCTTTTACTCTCTGATTCTAGGACATAAGGGAAGTTTTCCTTGATGATTTCCTGAAAGATGTCTAGGCTTTTTTTTCGTCATGATTTTTAGGAAGTTCAATAATTCTTAGATTGTCTCTCCTAAATCTGTTTTCCAAGTCAGTTGTTTTTCCAGTGAAGTAATATTTTAACTTTTCTTCTATTTTTTCACTTTTTTTATTTTGTTTGGCTGATTCTTGATGTCTCATTGAGGCATTCACTTCCATTTGTTCAATTCTAATTTTTAGTGAATTATTTTCTTCAGTTAGCTTTTTTTTGTCTCCTTTTGCATTTGGCCAATTGAATTTTTAAATGAGTTGTTTTGTTCATTGGATTTTTTTTTCCATTTCACAAATTCTGTTTTTGAATGAGTTGGTTTCTTTTTCAAATCTATTTTGTAAGGAATGTTCTTCAGATAGTTTGTTTTCTTTTCCAAACTCTCCTGCAACATTCTCATTTCTTATCCCCATTTTTCTTCTCTTTTAAGATCTTTTTTGAATTCTTCCAAAAGAGCCTTGTGAAATGGGGACCAACTCATATCACCCTTTGGGGCTTCATCTGGAGATGATTTGCCTTTGGTGTCCTCAGAGTTTGAAATCTATTCTCTTTCTCCATAAAAGCAATGATCAGAGCTCTTTTTGCTTTTTTGCTCATTTTCTAAAGTTTGAATTCTGCTCTTAGGGCAAAGGGAAGATTTTCCCAAGCTTCTTCTATAGGTGACAGAAACTTTTCATGGCCCTGGGCCAGTCCCGTTGATTTCCTTCCTGTGCTGGGTAGGCATGACCAAATCCCATTATTCTGGAATTCAGAGGCTCACTATTTGTCTTTTGTATTTGTGCTGGAGGTCTCACAGCTAATCTGATCCACTGGCTCCTGAACCGGGAGAGTAAGCAATACTGCTGTATTTTGGCTAAGACCCTCCCAGGAGATCCCTCAGTGAGCAGATGCCACACTACCTTGGGTCACTGTGTTGCCCTGCTCCTCTTCTCCCTTCCCACCCCACCCCCAATTGCAACAGATCTTTTGGAAGTTCTTCCAAAATATCTGCTACTGGAAATTTGTTACTCTCCAAATATTTGTGGGTTCTGTTACTCCAAAAGCAGTTCCAAGGCTTGATCTGGTGTTGATCTGAGGGATATCAGGAAGAGCTCACATAAAGACTTGTCTACTCTCTGCCATTTTGCCTCCAACCCACAATATCTCTCATTTCACCAATATGCTATTCAGACAATACCCCTAAAGCCAGGCCATTCATTTGCTTTTTTTCCTGTTTTCAGAGTACAGCCTGGCTAACACAATCAGCTTTTAGCCGTGTTAACTCAAGGACACCACCTGGCAGTATAATTTAGTCATGGATGGCTAGATTAGGTTAAAGGTAGCCAATATTAATTTTTTTCCCCTTTTCTGCCCTTCCTCTTGCTAAAATCACATCGGGCTAAAAAGGAAGGTTTTATTTTTAGCAGGTTATAACTACGTTTATACTTTAGTTTACAATCACATTGATTATTTGTCCTCTATCAAAGAAAATAACAATTAACATTGAGGACATACAAGCAAACCAAAATTTAGGTGATCATTCTGCTGAGCTCTTAGCCTACCATTAGATGTTCCAGTTGGGATAGCAGCCATTAGTTATGTTGTGAAGGTAGAAGCCCAAATATAAACAGATACAACCTATTTACTAATATGTTGGTTTGTTGATAATCCATAGGCATGAAAACTCAGGGGTGTGGAGGGGAAGTACAGCTTAAAACAAAGCTATTTGTAGACAGAAACTATGGTTTAGTTTGGGTTTTTTTAATATCCAAAATATTGCCTAGTACTGAGGTAAGTAGTTGGCAGCCCTGGCGTTCATGCCACCCAGGATACATGTCCCTCTCCGAGTATTGTCCTTAGTCTGCTTGCTGGGTCTACTATGGTATTCTGCACACAGTGACTATATATATACAGTGCCCCAGGACATCAGACACAGTCTCTGCCAACAGGATCATTTTAATTTCAGTTCTTACTCTGCCCCAGAAAGGAACATGAGCCCTCAAAATGCAGTTTGTCTTGGGAAATTAAAATGTTAATATTAATTTTAATCATTCTAATTAAAAGACAGATATTAAAAGGCTTTCTTTAGGGATTTCATCATGGTAAGTGAGCATTAAAAATTGGGATAATGGGGGCAAGTGAAAAGATGGCAGATGACAAATATGTGGGGGGAAAATCCAAATCATTAATAATTAGAGAGATGCAAATTAAAACTGAAACTTCATCTCGCCCTTATCAAGCTGGAAAGATGATGAAAAAATGGAAATAATCAGTATTGAAGGAAATATGAGAAGACAGGGAAGCTACTAGTGGAACTGTGAGTTGGTACACCTCTCCCAGAAAAAAAAAAAAATTGGAATTATCAAAGAGAAGGAAAGAACCTTAGATGCCAGGATATTTGTAGTAGCACTTTCAGAATTGCAAAAGCCAAAGCAGATATTTATTACTGGGCCAAGAGCTGAGCAAGTTGTGACATATAAATTTAATGTCCTAATAAGTTAGTATGACCCAGCCAAGTCAAACCACCAGTACCAGCACCTCCCTCATCACACCCTTAGACTTTGATAGAGATGGCCAAGGACCCTAAGCCCAAGAGCCTTGGAAATAGCAGCACCCTCCAGACCACGTGTGGTCTGGCACCTACAGCCATTATTGAGGAGAGAATTCTATGGAAAAGGGGGAAGGGAAAAAGGAAATAAGCATTTATTAAGCACCTACTATGTGCCAGGCACTGTACTAAGTGTTTTACAAATGTTATCTCATTTGATCTACAAAACATCCCTAGAAAGTAGGTGCTATTATTATCCCCATTTTAGAGATAAGGAAACAAATAGAGGTCAAGTGATTTACCCAGTATTACATAGCTAATAGGTGTCCATGGCCACATTTGAATTCCGGTTTTCTTGACTCCAGGTCAGGCATTCCCACCACTGAGCCACCTAGCTAACTCAGAATGGGCCCAACTACCTCATCACCATCAGTAACAACTACTGACCACAGATAGGCACAGGAATCCCCAAAATGGAATGGAACGGCAGCAATTTACAATTAGAACTAAGAATTGGGCTACTTAGCTCACTCAGATATTGAGTTTAAATATCAATTTCAAAAGAATTATAAAGAAATATTGGAGCAGCTAGGTGGCGCAGTGGATAGAGCACCAGCCCTGAAGTCAGGAGGACCTGAGTTAACGTCATTTTTTTTTAAAAAATCACTGAAGAAAGCAGAGCACAGAGAACACACTGACCCTGATGATCTAAGTGAAAAAGTGGCAAAAAGAAATTGGATTCATAATCATTTTAAGTGACCAATCTTAGTCCAAAAAAAAAAAAAAAAACAGATGAGGAACTGTTTGCTTAGTGAAAAACTGAGGGACCATGGGTATGGAGCCTTGCACACAAAATCAGTTGCTTACTTGAGGTAACAACTCTATTTGTCTCAGTTTTCTCATTGGTAAAATGAGATGGAGAAGGAAATTCCAAATCTCTCCAGTATCTTGGCCAAGAAAATCCTCAATGGGGTCACAAAGAGTCAAACATGACTGAAAACAACTACACTACTGTAGATCCTTTCTTTCCCTCCCTCCCCCTTAGGAAGAACTGACTTTTTCTTGTCTGAGATTTGGTTTTTGGTTGCAAAGAAGGGTTTCATTCTTTGTAAGATTAATATACTGGGAAATGACTTATAGAAGATAAAATGTATCCGTAAAAAAAAAATTTGGCAAAACACATTTATACTTAATGTGATTACTGAATGATTTGCCCGAGGTACCTCATGGAACATAAGTTGTGTTGTTCATTTGTTTGCAATTCTGTTATTTCCAACCTAACTCTATCTGCTCAGCTGACACCTGGAAGAATGGAAGCAACACAACTGATATATAAAAATTCATTAGCAAAGAGTGCCCTCTTCTGGCAAAATTATGTATTTGTACAGATGTGTTTTCAATTCTGTCAAAGTCTGTGAATGACAGTGTCAGCTCCTTGAGGACAGTCACAGAGCTATTTTTGCATCCCAATTTAGAGCCCAGCATAAAGTAGGCACTTAATGTTTGTCCGATTGTTGTTGGATGTTGAAGTCGGGCTAGAAAGCACCATGGAGGTATTGAACATTCTCTCCTACAAACTAACTTTTGTTGTCCTTAGTTTTTTGTTTTTTGGGTTTTTTTTTTTTTAAATGGTGCTCACAGAATATAGAACTTAAGGAAAGAATGGTCCAGGCCATCTTGTGTAATCCCCCCATTTTATAGATGGGGCAGAGAGATAAATGAAGACATAGAAATACTAAGGAGCAGTAGGGCCCAGATTTCAAAATAAGATCTCCTAAGCTCAAATTTAAACTTTTTTTTCTTCTCTCAAGTCAACAAGCACTTAGTAAGCACTTATTGTTGTCAGACACTGGGCTAAGCCTTGTGGACACAAATGCAAGCAAAAATTCAGTCTCTGCCATCAAAAAGCTTACATTCTACCTAGAGAAGACAACATATAAAAAAGAGGGTTGAAGATTTATAAAAGAGACCAATTTTTAAATTTTGAAACCATAATAATTAGAAAACGTTTTGAGGTTCTCCAATACCTGCAAATTGCCCCCCAAAAATTGAAATGTACAAAATTTGACAATGATGAGACTAGGAAAGCAATCACTCTTCCACTTTTGAGGGAATTGTAAATTGCTGCAATATATTGAAAAGCAAGCTGAGAATGTGCAAGAAGAGACACAAAACTAATAATCATCATTCTTGTCAGGAATAAATCTGTTGAAGAACTTTACCCTAAGGTGGTAATAAAAAGGTATGGATACCAAATATGTATATAGCTGCTTAATTTGTAACACTGAGGCAATAACAACAAAAACCTCATCTCTAGAGAGTGAATGTTTTGTAGAAAAATTTGGAACATACTATCTCAATGCAATACTGTTCTACCATTAAAGTGACAAATGAGGAATACAAAGAAGGAAAGATGAAAAGTAATTCAATAAAAACAGAATTAGAGTCTATTTACTATACAACACTACCTCTTCCTGGTTATTATAATTCATAATTGCAAGATGTTCTGAAAAAATCAGTATGTTAAGCAGCCTGCCTGAATAGGGTAAACTTCTCATTTCCAGCTAGTGAGTCCTCTGTCTCCCTCCCCCTCTTTTTGCCCCGCCAATTTGTTGGTGAACCATCTCATTGTTTTTGTCATCTAGTTCCCAAGTCTTAACTTTTTCACTTCTTTTTCTAGATGTTCAGCTTCATTAGTTATAAACTTGATTTGGGAATTTTGCAGGCATCCACATCAAAGTCAGAGGCCTACATCAGTGGATTCAAAATTCAAATAGGAACTAGGCCATTGTTCCATACATAAGGATCTGTCACTGTATTTTAACTTAATTTTTACATGCAATGTAAATTGTCATATTGTATTTTTTAGTTATTATATTAAATATTTCCCAATTACATTTTCATCTGGCTGGAGCTGCAATCAAGAATATAGGAGCAACATGGAGCCTCAGACTGGGCAAATACCTCTGATCTGAAATAAGGGTCAGCCAACTTCAACCTCTCCTTTTTGGTACTGCTCATAGAGAAACGTTTTTGCATTTTTTAATATAAAACTTTACTTTAAAATATTAAAATAATTTTTAGCTCACAGATCATGCAAAAACATGTGATGGGCTGGATTTGGCCCTCAACAGTAATTTTCCAACTCCTGGCCTACATTTTTCAAACTCTATTTTCTTTACTTTTAAAAAATTGGGACACACTAATATACCATTGGCAGAACTGGGAATTGGTCCAACAACTCTAAAAAGTAATTTGGAATTAGGCTAGGAGAACAAAAATACCCCTATCTTCTGACCAAAAGAACTTACACAAGAAAAGGTCAAAGATAGAAAGAAAGATCCAGGATATGCCAAAATATTTATAGCAATATTGTTGATTGATACATTATATAAACTTATATATATAATATATAAACTATATATAAATATATAAACTTATATAAAATATTTCAAAATGAGCTAAGTAATATATATATATATGTAATATATAAACTATATATATAAACTAATATATAAACTATATTATATAAAATATTTCAAAATGAGATAAGTAAAACCAGGAAAACTATAGAACGTGACTGCCATCTTGTACATGGAAAGAAAAGGAAAGGAAAGAATACTGTGTATTTTTAATGACAAAGTTTGGCCCACCAAGCTTGTTATGGGACAGTCAAATTAGGCAGTGCTGGGCAATGAGCACTCTCAGAGCAGCCACCAAGGTGCCATGATTAGGTGGGAACCCAGGGAAGAAAAGAGGATGCCTTTTGAGAAACTGAAGGGAAGGCAGTGATTGCGCACTAGCAACAGATATTACAATATTCAAAGTTATCTTTGGAGCTATCTGGGAAGAGAATTCTTATGGACAACTGAAGCCTTGCTTAGGATTTAGCAGAGATCACAGGTAATACATGGGTTTCTTCTGTTCTCCATCACCCATGATCATAGATGGAGAGCTAGAAGGAACCTCTAAGGGCATCTAAGACAGTGGTTTCAAACTGAAATGGAAAACCATGCATGAGAATCAAGTCCTTGCCAAAGCACTTGCTATGTAACTTCCATATCCTTCTGTCTACTCACGTGACTGTTACATGGACAAAGTCTAAGTCTTCAGACTCACGATTGTGGTTATGTTTATATTGCTCATCTCAAAAAACCTCTCCAAATATAAATATCCATGATGGTGTTACAAGTGTTGCTTCCTACACAAAATTTCCTATTCTCTCTTCTTTGTTTTCTAGTGTGATAAATATAAGACCGGAGTCATCGATGGACCTGCATGTAGTAGCCTTTGTGCTAAAGAAACTCTTTATTTTGGAAAATGCTTATCGACTAAACCCAACAACCAGGTATGGACTTTTTGAATAAAAATTCCAGTTCCTAAGTGGGTTGTTTTTGTTTTCTTTTTTAAATTTTGCTAGGAGACACAGTACTGGAACTGAAGTCAGAGAGAGCCAACTTCAAATTCTGCCTCACACTTATTAGCTAAATGACCTTAGGCAAATTGCTTAGCCCATCTCAGCCATGGTTTCCTCATTTGTAAAATAAAAAAATAATAATAATAATAACGCCTATCTCCCAGGGTTGTAGTCAAGATCAAATGCACATGACTTTTATGGAAAAGTTTTGCATAACTTTACATGTATCTTCTCAATGGGAAGGAGGAAGGAAAGGGAGAGAGGGAGAAAATCTAGAACTCAGAGTTTTAATAACAAATATTAAAAGTTGTTTTATATGAAACTGAGGGGAAATGAAATAGTAAATATTTTTTTGAAAAAAATCAAATGTGGGGGCAGCTAGATGGCACAGTGGATAGAGCACCAGCCATGAAGTCAGGAGGATCTAAGTTCAAATCTGGTCTCAAACACTTTTAATACTTCCTAGCTGTGTGACCCTGGACAAGTCACTTAACCCCAATTGCCTCAGAAAAAAACAAATAAAAAAAATCAAATGTGTTAAGATTTATAAGGCACTTAATAACCCTTTGCTAAGGGTTATTACTACATAAATTCTATTGTTATTGTTATACCTATTATACCATATTTTAGCCACTATTACTATTACTATTATGCCAATATTATATATTATTTTACAAGAAAACACAAATCAGTTTTAAAACAGTAGTGGCATTTTTGTTATTGTCTAAGCTACATTATAGTTTGTTTTTTTTAATTAAAGCTTTCTATTTTCAAAGCGTATGCATGGACCCTGGGCAAGTCACCTAACACCAATTGCCTCAGGAAAAAAAAAAACTATATGCATGGATAATTTTTCAACATTAACCCTTGCAAAACCTTGTGTTCCAATTTCCACCCCTCTTCTTTCACCCTCTCCCCTGGATGGCAAGTAATCCCATGTTAAACATGGTAGAAATATTCAATCCACTATATGAATACATATTTATACAATTATCTTGCTGCACAAGAAAACAAATCAAACAGGAAAAAAATGAGAAAGAAAATAAAATGCAAGGAAACAATCAATAGAGTGAAAATGCTATGTTGTGATCCACACCCAGTTCCCACAGTCCTCTCTGGGTGTAGATGGCAAGCTACATTATAATAACATTGACAAAATGAAACTAAGACTAAAGCTAGTCACTGAAATAAAATTAAAACTTTAAACTCCATACAAATTATTTAGGATGATTTGTCTTAAACATAGAATCTAACTTGTACCAGTCTAGACACTTCCAGAATAACCTAGGTGCCCCTAGGCAGGGTAGAGTGGAAGGTTCCTTATATAGGCCCTATTTTTCCAGTGGTAGACAAGTTCAGATTAATAAAGGATTTCTAAAATATTGCATTAAATAAAGTATTATTTAAATATTGCAAATTTTTTTGTGTGTTATAGGTACTGTGGGAAAAAAAAAAAGTCAGCAAGGATTTTATATCACCTTGGGTTAGGAAGTGAAGGGAAAGAAAACACAAATATGCAAATTACTCCATAGTGTAAGACAGGAGCTGATTAATGCAATTAGAGAGGTATCAGTGCTATGGGGATCCCAGAGGAGAAGGTGCATCTATTCAGGGAAGGCTTCATAAAAACTGTGGCATTTCACTGGGGCCTTGAAGGCTGGAAAGACATCTTTTGAAAGACATCATTTCAATATTCTAAACCCTGAGAACAGCATGGGTCCAGGTCAGAATTGGGCATGTCTGGCTGGAATGAAATTATATATAAAGAGTCATGGTAGAGAAGCTGGAATGTCTTGTTTGGGCCACAATGGGGAGAGGCCAGAAATGTCAAGTTGGCAAATTTGGACATTATTCCTCTAAATATTTACAGCTTGGATCTAACAAGTCTAACGGCCTTGAGAAAGATAGAAATGAGAAGAGAATTTATAGTAGTTATACCACTGTAGTGAGGACAATTAGGTGACCTAGTGGATAAAGCTCTGGGCTTGAAGTCATGAAGACCTGAGTTCAAATCCAGCCTCAGATACTTACTAGCTGTGTGTTCCTGGGCGAGTTAACTTCACCCTATTTGCCTCAGTTTCCTCCCTGTAAAATGAGCTGGAGAAGTCAAGGGCAAACCCCTCCAGTATTTTTGTCAAGAAAATCCCAAGTGGGTTCACAAAGAACATTGACTCAAACAGCAAACCATATTCTAAAATGAGTTATTTTTCAGAGCACCCTATTCTAGTGATCTGTCCCTCTCCTTTGTTTAAAGTAGCCTACTACATTTTCATTTTTTTATCTTGATTTAAAAAATGGAAAAGAAACAAAAGCAAATCTTTTTAACAGACACACAAAATGTGTCATATATAGCTTCAAATTTACTCTAAAACCCTTGAATTTGCTTCTGTAAAAAGGAATAGCTTCTCTTGCAGGCAGTATTAAATAATGAAAATGATCCATATCCCAATAAGTCCTTCCCAGTACCTCAAAATAATATAGTCTATATTAAAAACTTTAAATTACTTCTGAAATTCATGTTCACTTCCTTTTTGTTAATATATCCATCAGATTGACTTATTTGTTTGATTTTTTCCTGTGCCCATGAAGTAATATCACTATCTTGTCTTTTTTTTTTTTAAATAGTAATGGATTGAGAAATTTGGTAATAGCCACTTAATCAAATTATTCATTTGTATGAATCCAAATGCATGGTGGATCCCTTAGACTCTCCTCAAAGACTTAATAATAATAAATGGGGACTACTTTTACTTGGTAACTTATTCAGGTATGGGCTACACTAAATGACCTCAGAGATAACTGAGAATTCATATTCAGTGACTGACACTAAGCTGCATTGCCCACACATGCAGAGTGGAGCTAAGAAACTGACTTAAGCTTCTCAATATGTCTGATTAGCAATTCCCTTGTTAACGGTCTTTCCTGTAAGGTGAAGGATTGAAAGGCACTCATAGGATTAGAAGTACGAAGGTACTTCCAGGAAGCTTTTCATGGTAACAGGTAATATTGTCTAGTGCAAGCATTTTAGATATTCATCACTATGGGGAAAAAAATGATTTGGCGAGCTTCACATGAAAAACACTACATCAAGCACTAGAAAATGGGAGAATAATAAGAGATTGATATCAGCCAGGCTTCCAGAACTTGATCACTGCTGCCTACATGAGTCATCCATCTTTTTCCTAGTGCTCATGTTCATACCTGTAATACTGGCTAGATAGGTGGTAAGTTCTGAATATCCAGATTAATCATTTTCAATATTCACATTAGGAAAGGAGCTGTAGAATTCCTAAATATTACAGAGTACTGTGACTGGCAGACCTTTGTTTCAAATGAAATGTATTGCAAATATGGGAACTTGACACTGATTGCTATTTTTTAAAAGTAGTCAGTGCTGCTCAAATATATGATGCCCAAGCACAGGGAGCTCTCTCCTAAGGCAAGTGCTGTGTGGATAGGAGGAATAAACATGGGATGCAGATGAAACTCTCAATCTGTTATTTTCCCTATAATCAGAATAGGTTTCAAATCCACACTGAAAATTCACATTAGCATGACAGAGCTATATCAAACCAGGTCAAGAAGCATTTATTAAGCACCTTCCATGTGCCAAGCACTGTGGTGCTAAACACTGGGAATATAAACTCAAAAATCAGTCCCTGACCCCAAGGAGCTCCCAATCTGCCTGCTAAACAGAGCAGAACTGCTTATGACTACGAATTCTTTTAGCTTTACTAATTTCTCGCAAGATTGCTAAAGCAATTGGAAACCACTGCAAATATTTCAACAATTTGTAATTTCATTTTTGTGATTTTTGTGAAGGACAGATCACAGCCCTTCAAAAACTCAGGAAAGAGGGCAGCTAGGTTGCTCAGTGGTTAGAGCACCAGCCCTGAAGTCAGGAGGACCCGAGTTCAAATTTGACCTCAGACACTTAACATTCCCTAGCTGTGTGACCCTAGGCAAGTCACTTAACACCAATTGCCTCAGCAAAAACTCAGGAAAGAGTCTTCAGGTTGAAACTGTAGTTCTGGTGCCAAGAGGGATTCTGGGCAGAGAGATTGACATAGTCATATAGCTTCAATCCAGAGACCAATCACAAACTCTGGAAAGACTTCCCTACCCACTGTGCCCAAAATATCATTTTATATGTTTTGAGGAAGTATTTCCCATCTACAACCCAAAAAGAAAAATTTGTGATTCAAGTCCAAACAATTCTTTGTTGGTAAAGAAAGGACAAAGAAAAGAGCATTAGCATTTTCAGAGTAATGTGTTTATGTGTGAGCCCAAAAGATCACCCAGCTTTTCATGTTTTTTACATAGATGTATTTAGGCGTTTGGGGAAATCTACAGGGTGTTGTCAAGTGTCAGATGGAACAAGCCCCTCACCTTGATTTTGGGACCGAGCTGGAACCAAGAAAAGAAGTTGTTTTATTTGAGAAGCCGACTCGGGGAACAACGGTCCAGAAATTCAAAGAAATGGTGTATAGTCTCTTTAAAGTAAGCATAACATTTATAAAATCTTTTTCCCTCAATTCTGTTTGGTAAGAGAATTTCTAGCTGTTTTTTCCTAAATTTCTAGGATACATTTTCTGATTCTGATTGGATATCTTTACAACTAGAACTGGAAGGGACTTTAACTATTACAATCAGAATCCCAAAGAATGTAGCTGAAATTATCCTAGTAATGTGTTCTTGGCCCATATGGCTCAGTCTAACCTTTTTGGGGAGGAGCTTTTTTGAGTTTCTTCAAGCTGAACTCATCCAGTGTAGTATTCAAGGAAAATGTTGACAACTGGTGTTACAGGTTTAAACGATATGGAAGCGATTTGTGGCAAACAAGCGAAAGCCACCTCTGACTATAAAATGTACACAATGTAACACAAGATAAGTTTGCTAATAAGATATTTTCCTAGACCAAGTCACAGTTGTTTTGGGTTATTTTTTTTCTTTCTTTAATTTTATTGTCTGAGGTGGGAGAACAGAGAAGTCAAGATTTGGGTCAGCTTTGTTTTTTCTTATTTGAAAGACTTTGCTAATTAGCTGGGTGAAACTATCCACATAATACATGCTAATAAAATATCATAAATACCAAAGATTTAAAATTAAAATTCTTGTGCTTTAAGGATCTGTAATGTTCTCAAAGTGGTAAATATTGCAATTACATATCAGTGTGCCAGCAAGGTGAGTAGCAGAGGCAGTATGATGGTGGGCCTGTAATCAGAAGCCATTGGTCCAAATCCTCACTACTTACCTCACTAATTAGCTGTGTGAACTCAGCTAAGTCATTTAACCTGGGTCAGCCTCCATATGCTAATGTCTAAATGATTGAGTTAAACTCAAAGGCCACCAGGGGCTTTTTCTGCTCTTAATCTGGGATCTTATGCCTTAAAATCAGGTATTCAAGATTTGCTATGGCCAAAATGAGTCACCTCATGGGTGGCCAACTTCCTGGTAATCAGTGGAAGTTCCTTTATTGAAACAAAATTAAAAGTAAAACTGTTTTGGCACAGGATTGAAATATATCTAGTATGGGGGCAGCTAGGTGGTGCAGTGGATAGAGCACCAGCCCTGAAGTCAGGAGGACCTGAGTTCAAATCTGATCTCAGACACTTCCTAGCTGTGTGACCCTGGGCAAGTCACTTAACCCCAATTGCCTCAGCAAAAAGCCAAAAAAAAAAAAAAGAAATATATCTAGTATGGCTCTAATACCAAAATTTAATCCTTTCCAATATACATGATTGATTAAACATGATTTTATATATTTAGAAATTAATCTCTGAATACTGAAATAAGACAAGCTAGCACTGTGGAAAGCTGACAGAACAGTGAATTTTTGTGGTAAAAACAGCATGAAACTTGTAAAAGACAAAGTACAAGTATGGTTTTTAACATCTACCTCTCTGAATGTGACAGCTAGATAGTGTAGTGGATAGAGCACCAGCCCTGGAATCAGGAGTGCTTGAGTTCAAATGTGATTTCACTTAACACTTCCTAGCTGTGTGATCTGGGCAAGTCACTTAACGCCAATTGCCTAGCCAAACACCCTTCTTCCCCTGCCCCCCCCCAAAAAAAATCTATCTTGAGATATGCTTTGAATTTAAACGCTGTCCTTATGGTCTCTCTCAGTGAATGTCTTATATTCCTATAAAAGGGAGGTGAGAGGTGAAATTCTATTGCTCTAATAACAGGATGAGTACTCAGTTCAGTAGAAATGACTTCTCAGTAGAGAAAGAAACAAGCATTCATTAAGCTTCTCTTGTATGCCAGGTTACCATGCTTAGCTCTTTACTGATGCTTAGTAAACAAAAAAAGCTAAAAGAAAAAGCTGAAAAACAGAAGAAAGTAATCAAAGAACCTCTTCTTATAAAGATAAGTCCTTCAGGCCCATCTCTCACCTTCCACATCTACCCATGCAAGCAAGAAAAAAAAAAAAAAAATGAACCAGGTAGCAACATTTAGGTGAGGTCCAAAAGGAGAACAGTGATGAATACTAGGTGTCTCACTTGTATAGCATTTTAGATAAGGCCATTACATAATGAGTAATAAAATGGAATTATCTCAGATATTTCAAAACTCAGGGGTGGGGGTGTGTGTGTGTGTGTGTGTGTGTGTGTGTGTGTGTGTGTGTGTGTAAACCGTAGCAGTTTTAATGATTTGCTTTAAATGTGGCTAAAGATTCTTGTCATTACCAGGCCAAGTTGGGTGACCAAGGAAATCTTTCGGAGCTGGTCAATCTCATCCTCTCTGTGGCCGACGGAAACAAAGACGGCCGGGTTTCCTTGCCTGAAGCCAAGTCCGCATGGGCCCTTCTTCAGCTCAATGAGTTCCTGCTCATGGTCATCCTTCAGGACAAAGAGCACACACCAAAGCTAATGGGCTTTTGTGGAGATCTCTACATGATGGAAAGAGTGGACTACACCTCTCTTTATGGAATAAGCCTTCCCTGGGTAATTGAACTTTTCATTCCCTCTGGTTTCCGGAGAACCATGGATCAATTGTTCACACCCTCATGGCCTAGGAAAGCTAAAATAGCCATAGGACTTCTAGAATTTGTAGAAGACGTTTTTCATGGTCCCTACGGAAACTTCCTCATGTGTGACACCAGTGCCAAAAACCTGGGATATAATGATAAGTATGATTTGAAAATGGTGGACATGAGAAAAATTGTGCCAGAAATGAATCTCAAAGAGCTAATTAAAGATCGTCACTGTGAATCTGACCTGGACTGTGTTTATGGTGCAGATTGTAGAACTAGCTGTGACCGGAGCAGGATGAAGTGCACTTCAGAAGTGATCCAGCCCAACCTGGCCAAGGCTTGCGCCTTGCTCAAAGACTACCTGCTGCGTGGGGCACCCGCAGAGATCCAGGAAGAGCTGGAGAAGCAGCTCCAATCCTGTGTTGCCCTCACAGTCACGGCGAACCAGATGGAAATGGAGCATTCTTTGATATTAAATAACCTAAAGACATTACTGTGGAAGAAAATTTCTCATACAAATGATTCCTAGTTGATATCTGACATGGGAAACTTGCCACTTTAAGTCATCTTGACCATTAAAAAGAAGCCCCTTTTCATCAATGTCCCTTCCAACCCCTTCCCAAAAATTCAACATCCTGTGCCCAATCCCTCCCAAACCTTTTCGAAGGCTTAGCGGAGGTCAGAGCCCATGCTCTCTAAGCCACTGTCACAGATGAGGGTCTTCTATTTGTACAGTTTACAAAATTTTACATAAATTTCCACTTTTTCTAAATCCTGTGAGGGATGAGGGGCAGAATGATTCCCACTGTATACTCAGGAAACTGAGGCTGAATGCTGCTAGTAAGTGGCAGCCAGGATTCTGGGTCCCAGTTTCAGCTTCTAAGTCCCTGGCCCCTTCATGGTACCAGAAGTTAGGAGAGATGTGAATACAAGAACCTCTGTTCTGTTTCTCAGACACCTGCTTGTTCTTCACTCCTAATGCTGTGAAAATCCTCATTACATGTGAATACCCATGTTAATGACAATGGTTTTTGCAAGTAATTCTTTGTAAGCCAAGAGGCCACTGCTGGAAATGTGGTCAAATCCAAGCTGCTGTTTTAAAAATTAATTTAACTTTCACATAGTTTACTAATATTTCAGCATGGCAGAATTTGCACATTAATGGGAAATTTAAATTGCTAAGCAGATAAATTAAATTCTTCTTTGGTATAAACAGGTAGAGTGGGACTTACCTTCAGTTTATTTACATTCTTACCTCATTCACATCTTGAATGCTCTTGTTCTACTAAATTACGGTTATTTCCTCTAGTTCTACATCATAACTTTGGGAAAACGGGAAATGGGAAATTTTTTTTAAAATACCAATACACAACAGTTATTAGTCTGTTTTTTACATCAGTGAATTACAAAGCATTAGAAATGGAATGGTTATTTAAAAGGGTACTGTAACGACCAGGGTTACAATTAAGCTAAAGGGTAGGCTAAACTTACCTCAACAGGCATTGAACGTCTTCGGCTCCCAGCCTCCACTAGGAGAAACTTCACAAATCACAGGACACGGAGATAAACTTATCTTACTTTATTGAGCTCTGCACTTACATGGTTTCTTAAGCTATGCTAATGGTGGTCTCACAACAGTCCCCTTATACACTCTCTTTGTCCTTCCCCGCCTATGCCGCAAGCGAACCAATCATGTCCCATCCCGAAGGTCTCTGGTCAGAGCTGGCCTGCTATGATAGGACACTGGCCCGCGAGCCATTTGCAGGTCGTGTGCAATATGCAAAACATCTATCACGCGACTTAGGCTCTATGGTCCTCCGTCCCGCGGTGTTTTTGCCACATCAGCACTGCCCTATTGACAGTGTCATACCACACCCTGTGCTCAGCCATTCGGCCCCCAGATGGTCATGTGCGTTCCTGCTGGCTATAGTCACAAGGCACTTACATCTCCCTTTTCTTGTTTAGCGGGAGACCGCCTAAAGGAAGGACATCCACTTTTAATTGAGTGAGACTGCCCGTCAACATAGAAAGACCGCATTTACAAAAGCAATAGAATAATACAAATCCAAGCAGTAAATATATGGCAGAATACATAAAGCCTGAAATAGATGACCATGAAAATTTCTGTTCTACCCATTGAATAAAGTCCTTTGAGGAGGTAGAAGGCATTGTAAAATTTACAGTAAATTAACGTATGTCGTGTACTAACAGAGCAAGTTGCTGAATATCCGAGGTAACATTTTCAGACAAAAAATACCCTGCCACGTGTAACAAAACAACACACACACACAAAGCGCGCATGCACACACACACACACACAAACACAACAATAAAAGACAGAATTCTTTACATAGATTTAAACCAATAATCCTTAGCAAAATGATACGAAACTGTCTTAGTTACAGTAGAATAATAATACCACCGGTGGAGGGAAAAATGAAAAGACTCTCGAATGGGAGTTTGATTCTCTTTGCAAATTGTCTCTCTTATTCTCTGGTTTTTCTTCCCAGCCCTGTTATAACTGAGTTCTTTGTGAGGGGGCATCAGGTTTCAGCCCCTGGCGATGGTCGCACTTGGAGTTTGTTCGGTTTAGAGTATTTGTTGTTTCCCCCATGAGCATCACTGGGTAAAAAGGCCTGGAGAGCTCCTGGTGTTGTTAACGTTTTCTGTTCTAGATCGGGGGACGTTTCACTAGTAAAGCCATTGTCCTTTTATGTCACGAACACGTTCATGAGCTAGAGTCAGTAGTGTCCGGTTCTTGTTTGATGTCATCACAGGAGCCATCGCTAACAGGACACAAACACCGAGCAGGAATCCAAGATCCATCCTCCCATTTCGCACCTTCTGGAATGACAAGAACATACCCTGGCCTACGGGTTATTATCCTACCTGGCCCTTGCCAGACACCTTCTGGAGTCTGCCATATAACCTGACTTTGATTTTTTACTAGCTCTTCTTCAGGGCGTTTAAGCTCTTTTGAATTGGAGCACCAAGAATGCCAAAATCTCATAGCAGGTGTTAAATGTTCCTGATCAAATTTCAAATAATTGTAGGTATAGATAGCAGTGTCCAATAGCCCTTGTGTGATTTTTCGTCATGGATTAACCCCTATAGGGTCCTTCTCTTCCTTTTCTTGTTTTTGAAGGGGACATTTCAGGGTTCTATTAGCCCGCTCTACTATGGCTTGACCCATAGGATTGTACGGAATACCCGTAATATGTTGTATTTGAAACCCGGCACAAAAATGAGAAAAACCCTTAGAACTATAAGCAGGGCCATTGTCAGTTTTTAACGATTGGGGAACACCTGCTATAGAAAAACAATGATATAGGTGATTAATAACATGCTTTAAAGCTTCACCAGTTTGCAAAGTTGCCATAAGAAACCCTGAATGTGTATCAATGGAAACATGAATCAACTGGTGTTTCCAGTGTGTAACATCCATTTGCCATATTTCATTTGGGCTTGAACCTTTTGGATTATGGGCAATCACCCGTGGAGATGGATGATAAGGTACACAGGCTAGGCACCTTTTAACTATGTCCCTAGCTTGATTCTTAGAGATACCATAAAGTCTACGGAGAGATCTCATAGATAAATGAAAACGTTCATGAGCAGCAGTAGCTTCTTGTAAAGCAGACATAACATGTAGACACAGAGGACTTACTAAGGTATCTACAATCTTATTACCCTCAAAAATAGGACCTAGCCCTCCAGTATGAGAACGATATATGCATGATATATATATGTGAGGATAATTGAAGAAGCGCTGATTGGGCTTGAAACAGTAAATCACCAATTTCAGAAGCTCTATAATTTATATGGGCTTGTGGTAACATGACTATTACTCGATAGGAGTACTGACTATCTGTAATAATATTAAAAGGAGGTTGAAATCTATGCATTACTTGAATAATTGCCCATAACTCATTTTTCTGAGTTGACAAGAAAGGTGTGTCTAAGATCATTTTTATATTAAGATCCGGGCAATAAATGCCGGCACAATGATGTTCGGTAGCATCTGTAAGAATATTAGGACCTTCCACATGTTCATTGCTAATGACTGTTATGGGTACATTCAATTTCAATTGTGCAAAAGCTTTTAATATCTTTGGGATGACAGGTTGTCTTAAACTCAAGTAAGGAACTATATCTAACCCTTCTGAACTGTCCTTATATTGCACCATATTTGGAATTCCTTCTATCCAAATGACTGGTGGCTTTCCACATATAGCAAAACTTCTGGAAACAGCTGCTCTTAAAAACTCTAATAAAAGATCAATTTTATTCTCTAAAATCATTCCTCTAGTATTGGGATAGAGCCATTCTATGACTCCATGAGATTGACATAAGGCACCAAAAAAGGGATCATCTTTTAACACGATAAAGTCTATATGCTGATCACTTTGTATCCTAATGGTATGTGCTTGCATAACTCTTTGTATCTGTTGTATAGATTCCTTAGCACCATCAGTCCATTGTCTAGGCGATTTTAAAACTGAATCACCTTTCAATATATCATATAGAGGTTGCATAACTGATGGTGGAATAGGGACTGTATTCCTCAGCCATTGAATAGCACCTATCAATTTTTGAAAATCATTTAACGTTTTATATTTATCCAAATCTATTGTAGGAGGCCTTTTGTCAATCCTAACTCCATTAATAACATATCCTAGATATTGATAGCTTGGCCCTAATTGTACCTTTTCTGGTGCTACTTGTAAACCATGTTTTGCAAGAGTCTTTAATAACTCTTGTAAAACTACCTGCAATGTGGATTGATTTTTGGTAGCTATCAAGATATCATCCATATAATGCATTATAAGAACGTTTTGAAAAGCCTTTCTTACTGGTTGAATAACTTCATCTACATACCATTGACATAATGTAGGACTATTAGCCATACCCTGAGGTAGAACTATCCATTGATATCTCTTAGAGGGGGCAATGAAATTTATGGAAGGAACTGTGAAAGGAAATTTTTCTCTATCATTAGGATGTAAAGGAATTGAATAAAAACAATCTTTAATGTCTATAACTGCCACTTCATAATTCCTAGGTATCATATTGGGTAGAGGTAGACCAGGTTGTAAGGCACCCATAGGTTGCAAACTTTCATTAATCTTGCGGAGGTCTGTTAACATCCTCCATTTTCCACTTTTCTTTTTTATAACAAATACAGGAGAATTGTATGGGCTGAATGAGGGTTCTAAGTGTCCTGCCTTAAGTTGTTCCTCCACTATATCTTGCAAGGCTACCAGTTTTTCTGATGATAGGGGCCACTGATCAACCCAAATGGGAGAGGATGAATACCATTTCAATTCTGGTAGCACTATTACTTCAATGGCCCCAATTAGTTTGACTGCAGAGACATGTGCATTCCAGACATGAGATCACAGCCCCATAAGGAATTAGAGAGACCTGCAACCACTAGAGGGAGGAATCTACCTTCTTGGTCTTCTACTGTCCATCTCAAGAATCTAAGTGACTTGCTGGCTGTTTGTGGGCCTCCAACGCCTGTAATTCCAACTAAATTTTTCTCTAATTGCCACTGTCGGGGCCAATCTTCCCGGCGGATAACTGACACATCCACCCCCATATCTAGCATTCCCCCAAAAGGGCGTCCTTCTATATAAATAGAAAGTAAAGGCCTTTCTAATGCTATTTGTTGTATTAGTGCAATTTGAATCTCATCTGTCTCTTTTCTCTTTTGTAAGCCCTGTTTCTTAAATTTAAAGGAATACAATGTGGATTGGAGACGGGAATATAATGATCCCCCGGGTTCATAACCGTAGAATGAACTACATGGAGATCGGGTGAAGAACAACTCACTATTAGACATGATTTATCTATATCTCCTATAGGGACATTAACTGTGGAAAAGGGTGGCAATGTTATTGATTGCACTGAATAAACATCTTCCCACATTTTTATTGGCCTCCCTGGTTCTGCAGACGGGCAAAACCCCCCTCTTCCACCCCCTCAGGTTAAGCTCCACCGGGGCGCCTTGCTGGCTATCTGCCAACTCCGCCCCTTCTCTTCCTGCTTTGATTCTCTACTTGTTTTTCTCCTCCCTTGTCCTGTTCCAACTTCCTAAGTCCACCACTATTACCACTCCCTTCTTTTTTAAGTTTTCCTCCTTGATCTTCCTCATCCTCAGAACTTGAATCCTCCCAGAAAGAGTCTCCTGTCTGAGCACAAGCAGCAACGTTCGCCGTCGGGGACGGACCATAAAGAGCTGCTTTCACTTGGCTGTAGATAATAAAGTCAAGGTCTCTAACCGACCCAGGAATCTCCTTTTCATAACATGCTAACTGATTACTGACCACGATCCATCTACTACAATCTACTCCTGTAAATTCCACCCACGGAGAGACCGACCACAATAACTTTACAAATTTACGGCAGTCTTCATCTTTCACTTTCACGCCTTTCTATGTTACTAACGTTTTTATCTGCTTAGCATAAACCTCCATGTCACTAGGGCGAACAATGGGAATACTAAAAGACTGACCCATCGTTTCTAACTAATCCAACGGGGCTTCTTGCTCCTCTGTGAGCAAGGCTGTGAAGTCTTCTACCCTCCTTCAGGTCCCTGTTGGGCCGCCACTTGTAACGACCAGCGTTACAATTAAGCTAAAGGGTAGGCTAAACTTACCTCAACAGGCATTGAACGTCTTCAGCTCTCAGCCTCCACTAGGAGAAACTTCACAAATCACAGGACACGGAGATAAACTTATCTTACTTTATTGAGCTCTGCACTTACATTGTTTCTTAAGCTATGCTAATGGCGGTCTCACAACAGTCCCCTTATACACTCTTTGTCCTTCCTTGCCTATGCCGCAGCGAACCAATCATGTCACATCCCGAAGGTCTCTGGTCAGAGCTGGCCAGCTATGATAGGACGCTGGCCCGTGAGCCACGGGCAGGTTTGCAGGTTGTGTACAATATGCAAAACATCTATCATTCAGCCCCCAGATGGTCATGTGCGTTCCTGCTGGATATAGGCACAAGGCACTTACAAGGTACAAATTAAGACTGTCTTAAAATCCTGCTCTCCCACAATTCTAAAAGGTCTCTTCTTCACGAGCTTGCTCTGGGTATTGAGATGCCTCCAAACCAGGTACTAGATACAAAATATGCATAGGGAAGTTGTCATATTTGATCAACAGTAGGATCAAATATGGCTAGTTAACCTATTCCAACACTTCAAAGGTAACGAAGCAGTTGAGGGTAAGTCTCAATTCTATCCATTTTCTAGTTTTTGAGATGTGGCAGACATTTATTAAAATCACAAAATCTTAAGGCCTTTAAATCATTAACAAAAACACTAAGGTACATTGTGTCCCCAAATGGCACCCCACATTGCCTATGGGTATGCACACTGAGAAAGCCTTCACCCAAGTCTTTCCATGTACTCAGGACAAAAACATTAGCAGCAAAATGGATCACAAGTGCATCTGACCTGTATATACTTTGTTCTGGCACATTTTTTTTTTTTAACATATATACGTTTATTGGCTTGTTTCTTTAAGTTTTATACCACTAGTATATGGTGTTCTCCTGGTTCTGCTTGCTTCTACCTGCATCAATTCATGCCTTCCCATTTTTTCTGAACTTTTCATGTGTGTTGTTTCTTTTTTTTTTAATTAATTTTATTTTATTTGCATAACATATGTGTGGGTAATTCTTCAACAATAACCCTTACATAGCTTTCCGTTACAAATTTTTCCCCCCAACTCCCCACCCCTCCCCTAGATGGCAGGATATCCACTACATGTTAATTATGTTAAAATATTCTGGCACATATTTTCAAATCTTGCACACAATGACAATCTTTTTTGATGTCTCCATAAGCATAATGTTCTACTTTTGAAGGAAGAGCCAATGTTTGCTGCTGGAAGAGATTCCAAATGGAATTACTTGTGTCCTCCAGCTGTGTCTAAATTATACATGGTATGATCAGGCAGTGGACTTTATTGATCATGGCGTTTTCACATTTTTTTCAGTTTTCTTTACAGCTGTACAGTTTAAGGTCTTTTTTCCTTTCCACTAAGCATCTGGTTTCAATAAATGGCTGGAAGAATATTTCCTATTCGTAGCATTTCCTCATCTGTCACAGCCAAAAGGGAACCTTAATTTATTTTATAGATGGCCATCCAGATCTTATTCCTTGGTTGGCAAGCTAAATGCCATTATCTATGTTGCTTATTGTGTCCACTAGGCTATCAAGGTCACGTTAGCAGCATTAGGCTGTAAACATCATGTAGAAGCAGTTGTCAGTCCCATTTTGCTGCAGTCAAGTTCAACTAAGACTACAATATATTTTCATAAAATAAACAGGTATCATTACCACCATCTTAGAAAAAAGAATTCCATCCTCCTGGCTATACTGTATAAAGCTCCATTAAGAGACACGGTTGTTGTTCAATAAGTTTATTGTCAATCTGAAAATCTTCATAGAAAATTACAGATTTTGATGTTTTAACTGTCAGCTGCACGCTCTTGAGCTCTGAGGAAACTTGCCTTCTTCTGAGCAACTCGGTCTTTCTTCTGGGCAAGGGACATTTTGGGGCGATTCCATCTGCCAAGCAAAAAATGCAGATGATCAGAGTTCACAAGTGTAAACTGGTATCTTTGAATCTTTAGCAAACGCTCAAGCTCCTGACAGGGCAAACTGCAGTTTGTTCCACAAAACAGTCAGCACAACTGGTGGGCATCAGAATAGTCAGCACTCCAACCCCACTTACTTCTCAGGCATCCCATATGCCTTTTCTCTCTATTTACACGGAGGTCCTGAGCACATGTAGGCCCATCATTTGGCATTTAATTCCTTTCCAAATCTGTATCTTTTACCTCAGGACTTCTCTCCTCAGCAAGTGACCCTGACTGCTCTCAGGTATTAGTTCCCACACATACACTTTCTTTTGGAATTTTGCCTTTTCCACTTCTATTTCTTCCTCCTCCAACTTTCTCCCTGACTCATCATCAGACCTGTACGTAGGACTATTGAGCTCCTTTCCTTACTACCCACCCTTTTGACCCCTTGCAATCTGACTGACAATGCCAAAGTATTAATCCCCAAAGCCACTGTTTCCCTAGCAGCTTTGCCTCTCTCATCCCTTGGATTCCCCGACACTGAGCACTCCACTGGCTTCCAAACAAATTCTCACTTCCCACACACTTTCCCCACATCCTAATCCATAATTTCAATGTCATATCAAATCACTAGCCCTGAAGAGTCCCCTCAGCACCTATGCTAGGGATCATCTAATTACCCTCAAGTCTGTATTTAAACTGAACACTGAAACTAGTCATTTTTGCCCTAAACTTGCTCCTCCAGCATACCAATTTCTGTTAATGACAACATTGCCATTACCCCTCAGGAAATCAATCAGCTCATACTCTTCCTTTTTTTTCCCTCTCCACCATATCCATTCACTTGCTAAATCCTTTCTTTCAATCTTTCCAATCTCAAATCTTCACTTTCCCTCTCACCTGCCCAAGGTCTCACCATGGGCTTCACTGATATTCCCACTATGAACCCTTCCCCTGATGCTGCTACTCTTCTTTTTGGGCCCCAATTCACCTTTGTCTTCCAGTTCACATTTCAGCCAAACCAGACTCTCATAATTCCATCCCCTGCCACCCTGCCCTTTTCTACTTTGTACTCATGTGTATGCTATGCCACTTTTGAGGATTTCCTACCCTAGCCCTAATCAATGACTCCAGTCCCTTCCTTCCCCAAAGTCTAACTCGGGAGTCACCTATTCTATAAAATCATTCCTAATATTCCCTTCTTGACTCACTCACGTCACCTTGGAGACGTCTACTGTGGTCCCTTTGGTAAATTCTTAACCAATAAATTGAAAAAGTGCTCAATTATACCAGATTTTCAAGTTAAAGTAACATCCAGTTAGTTTTCTTGTCTTAGGATAGAATAAGGTGCCTGGAAAATTTCAATTCCGAGGCAAATAAACTTCTATCACCATAATTGCTTTTGCAAACCTGGTTCCCCTTGCTTCTGCAACGTCATGCAGAGCCAGTGATCGAGTTTGCAAATTCCTACCAAGGGCTCATCAGAAAAACCATTCAGTAGCAAAATCCAGTACGGCACTTTCACAGCACTGTACTTATACAAAAGGAGAGGCTGAGCCAGAAAGAAGGCAACATACCTTTTCTTTTTGACTTCCCTCTTGGGTTTCTTTTCATACACTGGGTTCTCCCGTATACCAGCATGAGCTTTCTTGTACATCTCCTCCATCTGAAATAAAGGGAGTCAAACAGTATTTGGTTTCCCTTCAAATGCCCCAGCCAAGCCTTATATGTCACTAAGTGCAAGTCTCATCACTACAACTTCAAAAAGCCTTTACTAATTTCAAACAGAAAAATAATTTGAGATATTCAATGGTTATTATCTGCTTAATCCTTATGCTCATAGAAAACAAGTTAATTTTCAGTGTATTCATTTTTTCCTTTTAATTCAAACCTGACTTGTATATGTTATGTATAGGTTAGAATGCTTCTTGTGAAAGTGAAATGTCTTTAGAGGCTCAGAAAAATAGTATTCTCTTTAAATGACTCAATTTTCTTCTTTCAAAGGGGTTTTGTTTTGTTTTAGGACAGTCCATTTATGAAAGGATTTTTCAAAAGCAGTTAAAAATTCAAGAGACTTTCTTCCCAACATAGAGAATTCTCAAGTCAAAATATTTTCAGACTGGATAAAAGGTTTAGTTCCTGGTCGATTATTTCAACCATACTTTCTAAATAAAGAGCAATCAAGCAAGGGTTTACTTAATAGTCCCTATAAGCCAGGAAGCAGGCTATGCACCAAGGATATAAAGACAGAATTGAAATATTCCCTCTCCTCAAAGATGTTACCATTCTAATCTGCCTATGTACATAGGGATATACAAAATACAAACCAGATACAAGGTAATCTTGGGGGCAAGGGGATTAGCAGCTTAGAGGTCCAAGAACCCCTCCCATCAGCAGATGGGAAGCTCATTAACCAAGTCCTGCAGGAGGCCAGAGTTTGGAATCATGGGAAAAGAATTAATAAACCAGATTCCTGATGGGCCAAGATTTCATAGTCATTAAACAATTCTATCCTAACAACACATCTCTTAACACATGAGTAGCTTTTAACGGCAGAGCTACTTGCACACTAAAAGTCCATTCCTTTTTGTCAGATCATCACTGATGCTCTTTGTGCTGGTACCTACCAAGTACCCAAGGGTGCAGGACGGGTGCACCAGACCTTTTCATTAAGGTGTTATGTTAAACTTCAGCTATTTCGGTATTCAGTTTACAGCTGACATACAATAGCTCACACTGATAAGCTAGAGAGGGAGACAGTAAAATTATCATTTCTATTTTACAGATGAAGAGCTTATGGCTTAGAAGTCACTTGCATCCCCACCCCTAAGCTAAATTCCTGCTTACTCTTGGCTATCTCACTATTTAATTTTGCCCATTCATTAAAATTTTAGGGTCCTTTTCTAATATAATGCCTAAGGCTCATCTATACCAGTATCTGTCATTCCTACACAGAGCACAGCATGAGCAAGGATCAGGACCCAGAAAATCTACTGTGAAGGCTAGAAGGGTAGCTAAGCTCTGCAAGATGACATCCAGGTTGGTTCACAGATTTGTCATTCACAAAGCACAAAAACCCTCCTGAAATGTTTAGAATCCTCAGACAACAAAGGTGACCACTACATTCACAATTCATTTACGAGTAACATACAACAAGGACTCTCAATCTTCAGAGACCAGTGAATGTAAACATTTCTGTAAAGTTAGATGGTCCTTCTAACTAACTGAAAAATAACCTCTCATTAGTGTACAGTTCACAAAGGCATCCAAAGACTGAGGCTAAGATCTGGTGTCAGCTACTTTTACATGTCAATGGTAAAAATATTTTACTTTCCTGAAACAAAGAGCAGGCAATTACTTGCCCTGCCCTTCTCCTGCCTACTGTCATAAACCACCTAGTCTGGTAAGCATCAAGATATGAAACACTACAATGATCAGATGAGTATTTTTTCTCCTATCCTGAGAATGATCAGGCCATACATACACACTAACAAGAAAAAGAAACCTCAACTAAGTTGGAAAATCTGTCAACCAAGCTAAGCTTTCTTTCAATCTCAAGTTTTACCTTTGCCTGAAAAAAAAATCTACCTGGTACCTCTTACGAATCCCTTCTTCCTCACATAACTTCACATATTTGGCTTTAAACACTACCTAATATTGGCAAGCTGCCATCTAGGAAATTGTGGCTGGCTCTCAATCAAGGGATTCTGGAGACTGAGGTCTCTAGTACAGCAGCCACTAATCCCCACCATGTTCTCCATGAATTATGGAGAATGCCTGTTTCAGGCAATTGTACCTAAATATTTAAGTGACCAAAGTCATGGCAGGCCCCTAATGAAAGACATCCCAACAAGCACCTCAGCAGTTCTCATTCATGAAGAGGACTAGAAAGAAACTAACCATGGATGAGTCTAGTACTATCCACACCATGTGCATCTGCCATATCAAGTAGTAGCAGCTGGCCCGAAGCAAACCATATCCCAATAGTTTTCATTCTAACAAGTTACTTGGGCACTGGGTTAAGGGGAAGATACCGTTTAATTCACATGTCACTTTCACAACTATCTAGTTCCATCTGCTCCCATTTTCCTTTTTAATTAAGTGTGCATGCTCACCTAGAAAAGTCCCAACCAATGCTTATAGGGTCTATTTATATAGCTACTTAACAGTTCTTTTTTCAAGCTATTTCTTCACTGCTGTTGATTTCCTTAAACAAAAGACTTCATGGCCTAATAGGGTCTGTTATGGCAAACTTCTTACCATGTCAGGAGTTATATTGTTCTTTATGTACTGTGAAAATTGTTTTTTGTAAGCATCTTCATCTTCTTCCATGAGATAGCGCATATAATCTGCAACATTTTGGCCCATAATATGTTTACGATGTACTTCAGCATTAAATTCTTTGCTTTCTGAATCATACCCAGGGAAGCGTTTGGTACTAAAACAAAATTTTAGAAATTAGTATTTTCACAGAATTGTTTGTATACAAATACTACACAATATCTGCCATCAGTCCCGTCTTGAAATAATTGCATCATAAGCAACTCAGTCAGTGGGATATCATCATTCAGCAGCTAAGCCCCAAGACTCTAAGGTGGAAATACAGTACAAAATTTCCAATGAAAAACTGTAAACAGACCTAAAACAATAAGGTCTAGAAAAATAAGGAAAAATAGCAAAATTTAAAACTGCTCAAGAGCTGGCTGAGATTCCAATATAAAATAAGACTCATCACAGTCCAAGATCTTTAAATATTCCATAAAATCTTTTCAAAATCTCACAATGTTGTTACACTATAAGCTAGTTGAAAATTTCTGCTCTATCAAGGAAAGCTATACCCAAGCCACTAAATATAAATTACCAAACAAATTCTCCAAATTTCCTGCCCTAACAAATCCTTAATTTTCCAACCAAAGTGGATCACAAATTTCAAAATAAAGAGATGTAGTGAGAATCTTCATTCAATCTTTCTATTCCTTTGATGGCCTGAGCATCTTTAGTTATTTTTATTCCTGGGGGGTATAGGGCAAATATTAAGTAGCTCTACCTCCCAAACCTCCCAAGGAAAACACTCTCCAAACCCATCTTATTTACCTGTGAGGAATAGATAGACCACCATCCACAGCTCCCTTAAGGGCCCCAAAGACTTTGTTTCCTGTGGTAGTTCTGGCAAGACCTGCATCCAGGTAGCAGGTAAAAGCACCAGGCTGACCATCAATGCTTTCCACATTGTATTCATCTCCGGTCACCTCTACCTGGCCTTCATAGATCTTGTCCATGCCAAATCTGTTAAGAAGCTATTGATAACAAAAACAACTAAATATTTCAATATATGGAACTAGAAAAAGATGCTCAAAATTTGCTTTATAATTTTTTCTTTAAAAAAAATTTTAATTTTCTGACATCATGTTCAGAGATTGCAAAATTTAAGCTTTCCTTTTTCACAAAGTCGTTTTATAGGCCCTAATCTTTTGACTAGCTGCAAACATCTCCTTACATATCCTACACCACTTCTTGAATGCTCTCTAAGCAAAATACCCACACAAATTCAAAATCAAAGTCTGTTAACACTATTATTCTATCTAACCAAAAGCAAGGGCAAGCAAGGGCTTTATCAGGCTACCTAATAATACTCCTTTCAACTCCATTTTTTGGAATTAAAATGCTGCCATCTAGGGGCTGATAACAAAACAGTAACCCATCTCCACATTTAATGGCCTAACCAAAGAGGTCTCAATCAAATCTTAAGATTTCTCATGTTCTGTAATTAGCAGGAAGGCCTCAAAGCCCTCAGTTACTCCTAGAATACCATTAATGAGACTGAGATTTTAAAGAACCAAACCAAATCCTAAGATATAAAATTATGCATATATTATAATAAACTCTTAACCAGTTACCTATGAAACACAAATGTAAACACCTGACTGAGGGGAAAAAGCCACAACCACCCCAAATATCAGTGAAGTTACAACATACCCTGCGGGCCAGCAGCAGGCCTGTACAATAAGCGGCAGCATAATTTGTCAAGCCAACCTTCACGCCATATTTTGGTAACTCATGGGCATAAGCGGCACAGACAATCATATCTCCTTCTATACGGGCATAAGCAATCTTAAAAAAAAAAAAAAAAAAAAAAAGGAAAAAAATCAGATTATTGTCCCAAAGGAACCACACTGTCATTGTTTAATGAAACATTATTCAGACCTGCAATTCACTAAGAAAACTTTCATAATAATTATAAATTAACATTACATTATAAATATAATAAAAGTGGCCCAAGAAAAGCTAAAAAGACAAGCAAATCACTATTACTAGTAATATTGATTAACAAAAAAATGCACCATTCATTTTTCTAGGCCACTATGGGATGTTAGCTTTCCTTATTTCAAGTTGCAATACCAAATGCTTGAAAACTTACTAAAGCTTACAAAGCACACATATAAAAGATTTTTCAAAAAGGATTCCAACCATAAAAGCTAGTGTTGCTAGACCTCAATGGTCAGAATGACTGGACCCAGTCAATAAGAAAATATTAATAATTACAAACATATGTAACAACAATTTATGTTAATGTAATACTGTAGTTACTTTGTAACCATACACCACCATCTTTTCTTAAATGTTTCATTGATATACTTGGTTTTTATATTAAGTATGAATGAGATATTTACAGAAATGTTTTGCAACCATAAAACAAACACCAGTTATTAAATCTTCCCCAATTAAACCTCCTGTAACAAAGTTTACCAAATATCAATCAATACAAGGACGATTTTTGGTAATATTATGTCCAAATAATATCAAACCTCTAGAAAAAGTGGCTATGTTTCATTTACTTGTTTTCTGGTACCATTTAAACCCGGATCTTGTTTATCCTCAAACTTCCAAGTCTTATGATGGATCCTATCTTACAAATAAGGAAACATACGCCATTTCTTAGCCCTCACTACTGTGAAATGAGGCAGTAAACCATGGTGATTCCCTAAATTCTTAGTTTTAACTTAAGAATGATACAGCTAGATTTAGAAACCAGTACCAGTCATCTCATGCTACTTCTCTACAAAACCATTTCTCATAGACTAACCTAGGTATGGTGAAAAATGAGAACTATCCAGAAAACACATGTATGAGAAGGAAAGTATTTGTCTTGAAAAGGAGTAAGTACCAAATAAATATTGAGATGATCAATGTTTCTCTGATATTACTCCCAGGAAGTTAAAAATTTGAAGCAGAAATAGCATGGCAACTTGTTTTTGTTATTCCTTAGTCATTCAGACTCTTCAGTTCCAAAAAGAGGGAGCAGCTGTGTGACCCTGGGCAAGTCATTTAAGCCCAATTGCCTCAGCAAAAAAAAAAAAAAAAAATCTATATTAAAATGAGGGAGGACAGTAGAGAGAATGCTTAAGAGAAAAAGAAGTGGTCAAGACTGGCAAAGATGATTTATAGTGAAGATAAAGGCAAGCAGGATGTTTCTAATGAAGAGGGGTGAGCAGAAAGTAGGCTGCAGAGAGCTGGGAGAGATGACTGGCCCACATCCCTACAAGGAGGACAGTCATCCAATACTTTAAGGAGAAATGGTCTGGACCCCGAAGTTTCTGGTCAGCATTTTCCCTCCTACTGCCCTAATTTTAATCCTGAGATTGCCAAGTCTCTGCTGAAGGGCAGAAAGAAACCCTGCTTTATGCCCACAATTTCCTAACCAATTCTACAAGGATGGAGCCCTGGGGGGCCGGAGGACCACTTGCCTGGCAGATGATGTCTCTGTTGGTGACCCGGACGATCATGCGATACTTGGGGGTGTTATATTTGTTCTTGTCCTGGATTACCAGGCGTTTCCGCGCATAATAATCAGTTTTTCCCTCTGAAAAAGAGACCTGCGTTAGGAGAGGTCCCCGCGGCTCAAGCGTCCAGGCCTCTGCCACAACCCCCATGAAATGGCCCTACCTCGCCTTCTCCGGAACTTCACCTGGTACCTCTTGAAGTAGGCCTTGTTCTTCACCACTTTGACAAACCCCTTGGAGAGAAAGAGAGAACCTCAATGGCTAGAAAGCGCCCCACCATGGGAGTGGGGGAGGAAGGTAAAGGGGAGTGAGGGGTCCCCACCGCGTCCTCCCCGCATTCTTAGGTCCAGAACCCCGGTCCGGGCCGCTCCTCCAAGGGGCTGGGGTCCACGAGAGGCCCCGGCCGGAAGCCCGGGCCAAGCACATGGAAGGCCGGCGGCGGCTCTTCGGAGTGCACCCAAACGGGATGCAAAAGGGACCTGAGCCCGAGGCCGGGAAGGGCCCCAGCGCCCTCGCACTGGTCGGAGGTCCAGCCCAGAATTCGTTCAGCCCCAGTCTCCAACAGGGGCAGCGGCCCCCGAGAACGGCAGGCCCAAGGCCCAGCCCTCTCTCCCCACCCTGGCGCGGTGTCCGTGACAGGCCCCAGCTCGGCCTCCTCGACACTACCCCCCACTCCCGACGAATCCCCCACAGCTCCCCAGGCTGACCCCGGCGCCCCCACGGTGCCCTCTGCCCTCCCCGGCTAGCCCGCGCGCAGCCTCCCGGCGGCCGCCATTAGGCCACGCTGGGAGCAGACTGGGCTGCCGGCCGTGACCGCTGTGCAATCGGAATCCATCCGTCGCTCAGGTGGCTCAGATGGGCTCCGAGAAGGCATGGGACTGAGCACGGGGGACCCCCAAGCTTCCCGGGTGCCAAGGTCCAGGGAGCACTCACCATCCTGCCGAATGAGACCCGCGCCCTCGGCACAGACCAGCGGGCCTCGCAGCGCTAGGGGAAAAAAAGGCCGGAGCCCGTGCGCAGGCGCAGTATGTACAGCCGGCGACTGACGCGGTGCTACGTGGGAAAGAGAGGCACCTCGGGAAAAGACTGAGAGGAAAGTCTTCTTTCTGCCCCCCAGTGGCGCGAAGGAGACTCAACACTCTCCTATCCAGTCAACTGAGCCACACGTGGATGTTTTCATTTGCTCCTTCCCACTGATAGTGGGAACGTGAAGATAGACTTTGTCTCCCTAATTTGTGGCTTAATTTTTTTTTTTCCACTTAGCAACAACAGCAAAAAAAAAAAAAAAGTATTTCTCTCCAACTCCAGTTAAAAAAAACAAATAACTTACAGCCCTTGTTCCAAATACACAGTAAAGCAAAAGAAATTCTTGGTTTGGCTGTGTTGCGGCGGGCTTCCCTGATGTTAGTTTCAGGGCAGGCTAGTTTGTTCTTGGGGGGCTCTTCCCCGGGGCCAGCCCTGGGTGATGGGCACCTGTCTTCCCGTGCCTTCCTGGGGCTCTTGTTGTAATTGGCGTTCCTCTTACTCATAATGTTTTCCTAGGATCGCTGAGTCAGCCATTCTTCCTTTGAAGCTTGTTCATATCCTTTGTATATATTCAGATGAATCTCTGATCTTATGGGGACAGTCCCTACAATTATCTTTGTTGTTGTTGAGGTTAAGTGACTTACCCAGGGTCACACAGTGTCCGAGACCAGATTTGAACCAGAGCCCACGTTCCTTTCATGGCACTGTATAGCTGTCCCGCTACTTATCTGTTTTAAATTAGTAAGAAGCTGGATTCAGGCTTCTCCAGTACCCCTTAGTTGCAAGATTGGGACGGCATCCTACCTGTGATCCTGAGGGCCTTGGCCTGGCCCTCTCAGCTCCCACTCTGAGCGAAATTCATTGTCCTTGGAGATGTGTGCTCCAAGACTCGTGAGCCGCTGTCCTGGGACTGACCGCCGGCCCCGGGCATACTGGACCTCGCCAGGGTGGGCATCTTGCCGCTTGTCCTGCAAATGGTCAACAACTCTCCGAGTATGAACGGCAAACTTCCCTCCTCCCCTAGAGTCCATATCCAAGATACTAACCCACTGAGTTCTTTCTGGGCAGCTTTATGGGTCAAACCTGACCTCAGTGTCCTCACTGAGCATCCCATGCAGCCATCCACCAGGATCCCGGACCTGGCTCACCGTCACTCCTCAGTCCTGCTTCCACCTCTTGTCCAAGCAACGACAATACCATTGCAAGTGAAAAGAGCGTGAGAACATGAGCCCAGTAAATGCACAGGGGGAAAGGCCATCCCTTATCATTACGTGTTACACACCCCCAGTAGAATGTGAACTCTTTGAGAACAGGAATTGTCTCCTATTTGTATTATCTGTACTCCCAAGGCCTGACAAAGTGCCTGGCGTGTGCTTAATAGGTGCTTAATAAATGCTTGACGGCTCAATTAGTTAATTGAAGATTTTTTTTAAAAGATGAGCCTTTGTTTCTGGGAGAAACTTTGGACTCTTTAATAAAGGTTTTCTGTGTTTTGTTAATTCCCTACATATCTTAGATATCAGACTTACATTTCATAGAAATTTCAATTTCAGACATTTCCATCCATAGAAAAAAAATGAAGTTTCACATAACTCAAATGATGTTTTATTTATTAGACTTCCTGCCATGTGGGAGGGGGGAGGGGAAAGGGGGGGAATTTGTAACAGAAAGCTTTGCAAGGGTCAATGTTGAAAAATTACCCATGCATATGTTTTACAAATAAAAAGCTTTTAAAAAATGATCTGTTTTAGCTTTTAGGGTCACCTCTTTAAGAATTCTCCTCTAAAAGTAGCTACAATGTAGGTAATCTACAGTATCAATAACTAAGAGAGGTATTCTGAAATTGACACAAGAAGAAATCCAATAAAGGAGTTAGCAATAAAATCCATAGCATTACCCAATTATAAAATATGATTAATAAGCCAACAAGCTACCTATCAATAAATTTGAGATGATAGCGGTTACGGAGGTGGCAGAGTGATAGAGTGTGAGTCAGGAAAATCTGAGTTCAAGTGTCCTCAGATACTAGCTGTGTAATCCTAAGCAAGTAACAACCTCAGTTTCCACATCTGTAAAATAGAGATAATAATAGCACTTACATCCCAGAGCTGTGAAGATCAAATGAGATAATAATTGTGAAAGCCCTTATCATAGTATAAGGCATATAATAAGAGTTATATAAACGTTAGCTATTATTATTTGTTGCAGTAGGAGCCATACATAACTAGAATATGACTCTTATTCAAAGGGGAATAGAATAATTGCCAAAATAAAAGCTAAACTAGATCAGTTATATGAAACTTTTTCCATGAATTGGGGAAAATATTTGCATAAAATATCTGTGATAAAAGTCTGACATCCAAGATTTGTATAGAATTAACCAAGTATTCAAAGGAATTAGAATCTACAAGAGAAACTGAGGGAAGGAATATATTTAAGGGGAGATGGGGAGGATGTGAGTACCAGAGAAGGGAAACATTTAGGTGAAGAACAATAGCTAAAGAAATGGAAACAATACAGCAAGATAAGTATGGAAACATATATACATATATTCGACTTGTCAATATTTTAATATAATTAACATGTAGTGGACTTCCTGCCATCTAGGGGAGGGGAGGGAAATAGGGGGGGAAATTTGTAAGGGAAAGCTTTGTAATGGTCAGTGTTGAAGAACTACCCATACATATGTTATGCAAATAAAAAGCTTTAATTAAAAAATAAAATAAAAAATAAAAATAAAAAGAGCAAAAAAAAGAAGAAGAAGAAATGGAAGCAATATTATAATTTGTCTGTACACATTTATGAAGTGCCTACTGTGTGCCAGGCACTTTGCTAAGCACAGTCAGGATTTAGAAAGATGTCAAAGGTAGTCACTGCTCTCAAGTAACTCACAATCTAATGGGAGAAACAACAAGCAAACAAATGTGTATAAAAAAGCCATGTGCAGAATAAATAAGAAATATTTAACAAAAGGGAAAGTGCTGTTGTTCAAAGAGGTTTAGAACAGGTTTCCTGGAGTAAATAAGGTTTTATTTGGGACTTGAAGGAAAACAGAGAAATCAGGAGATGGAAACGAGGAGAGAGCATTCTGATCATAGACTCAAGAGAAAATCCCAGATGCTCAAGATGGAGGGTCTTTTTGAGTGGAACAGCCAGGAGGCTACTGTCCCTGGATGGAGGAGCACATGCTCAGAAGTAAAGTGTAAGGAGATTATAGAGATGGGGATAGAGAAGAATGGCTGTTCTAAAGGGCTTAAAGTTAAACAGAGGATTTTGTATTTGATCCTGGAAGTGATGAGTGTCTGGATTGGGGGAATGAGCCGTGAGCCAACATATTCTTCAGGAAAATCTCTTTAGTGTCTGAACAGAGGAAGGACCAGAGTGGACAGGATTTCTCTGCTTGTTCATCTTTTGAAACAAATGTTGATGCATAGCAATTGCTTTCGTGTTGGTCTATTTTTTAAAATAAATATTCATTATTAAAATAGGAGATGACCAAGTGTTCCATTAGATGATACTTCTTAGCTTTGAACATATGATAAAATCAAATCCTTTATTTGCTTCTTCAGGGAGAACCTATGAGCCATCTTGCATGTAACAAAAACTTTCTTCTAGCTTTCGTTTTCATCTATATCAAGAACGTCAACAGCAAAATGGCAAAGTTCGAATTGGTTACTAAATAAGTTCATATTTAAGATTCTAACAGTTGGGGGCAGCTAGGTGGCGCAGTGAATAGAGCACCAGCCCTGAAGTCAGGAGGACCTGAGTTTAAATCTGGCCTCAGACACTTAACACTTCCTAGATGTGTGACCCTGGGCAAGTCACTTAACCCCAATTGCCTCAGGGGAAAAAAATCCAACAATTAAAGTCAAAGTTTATAGACAGTTTTACAACCCTGTTATTCTAGCATCCCTGTTGCCTTTTTCTGGTACTTGACCTCCATTAGTAATGTCTTCTACTCTTGGACCAATAACTTCAATCTTAGTATGACTTATTTCCCACCCTTCTTCTCACTTCCCAAAAAAGCTTTTACTTTTTCTTAGCAGAAATCAAGCTTTTCCTCCACCTGCCAGCCATCCCTTCACACTGCTGCTATCTTGAGTTCCCCACCTCTTTGCCCTAATTCCCAGGTACCTCCTTTTGAGACATTTTCCCCATTGAAACAGAAGCTTTTTGATGATAGGAGCTATCTTGCTTATTTATATTTTTATTCTCAGCACTTGCTACAGACCTTGACACATAATAAGCAGTTGATATATAATTTGACCTTCTATCTACTTATATCTACCTATGTATATCTATTTCTCTATCTACCTGCAATATGTTACATTTGGGTTGAAAAAATCAATTTTACAAGTACACAGTAGACATGCATGATTTGATGGCAATTTGTCTGAAACAAATCATGAAGTTCCAGTGGATTTCAGGCTCAGTCTGAGTCAATATGACATGGTAATTAAGAGACATCCCTGTGATGTTTTCAGGATGAGGAACTCACAATTCTTCCACCAATTCTATGTAGTTTATGGTCTACAAAGTAGATTGGAGAAGGAAAAACACCGAAAGGTTAGATGACTTGCCAGAAGACACCCAGCTAGTATGTTTCAGGACTTATTCCCAGTTGTTTCTGATCCCGAATTAGTCCAGTATCTGTTAGAATATAGGATTTCTCTGAAGGGATGCCCATCAATTGGAGAGTGGCTGAATAAATTATGGTATATGAATGTTATGGAATATTATTGCTCTGTAAGAAACGACCAGCAGGACAATTTCAGAGAGGCCTGGAGGGACTTGCATGAACTGATGCTGACTGAAACGAGCAGAACCAGGAGATCATCATACACAGCAACAACAGTATTACATGATGATCAATTCTGATGGACATGGCTCTCTGCAACAAAGAATTGTCTCAAACCAGTTCCAATTGTTCACTGAAGAAAACCATATACACCCAGAGAGAGAGAAATGAAGTATGGACCACAACGTAATATTTTCATGATCTCTATTGATGTTTGCTTGCATTGTGTTGCCTTTCTCTGATTCTTTTTTTTTTTTCTTGTAGATAGGATTTTTCTTGCATAACTTCTCAAGCATTTCAACATTATTAACATGTAGTGGACTTCCTGCCATCTAGGGGAGGGGAGAGGACTGGGGATAAAATATGTAATGGAAAGCTTTGTAAAGATCAATGTTGGGGAACTACACATACATACATTATACAAATAAAAAGCTTTAATAAAAAATTTTTAAAAAAAAAGAATATAGGGTTTCTAAATGCAATGTAATTTTAGTCTACATTAAGAAAAGCCTAGTTTTCAAGAACAGGAATTTGATTGTTCTGCTATATGCTGTCCTGGTCAGGTTATATCTAGAATATTGTGATCTTTTTAGGGTCACATTTATTAGGACATGGATCAATCCAAGGAGTTTTTAGCAGTTATTATGCCCCAAGAAATCCTTTGTGTAGACAGTAGTAGGGTTATGGAACCCAAATGAAGAACAATAAGTTTAAGGAGTTAAATTTTAATGAACCAAAAGCCAGAAATAGCAATAACATTACCAGCTGAGGCTTTGATACTTGCTGGAGGCTCCATCTAAAGTAGTGCTGGTATATAATAACAGCATTATGGGGATGCATGCAGACACACTTTTTCAGTTTATTCTTCGTTATTAACATATTCTCCATCACTTTCTTAAGTCTAGACAATCCAAAACAATAAATCAAGCCTTGTATGTAGCATTTGGAATTTCTGAGGTAGAAGTGCACACGCTGAAAATCAGCCAGCAAGCTTTATTCAGGTTGGCTCCAACACACCCCTGACTCAAAAACTCTAGAGGTACCTGGGGCTAGGTTGACTTTTTGGAAGGGAGTTTCTCTTGACACTCTATGGCTATAGATGTGTAATCTTACTTTGCCTTTTAACATGTAAAAAATATTATTTTATATTTTTGAAGCCTTGTGAGCCTCGCTGCTTGTAAGATGAACTGGTGGGTAACCTGTTGGGGAAACTCAAGATATTGAAATTCACATTCTTCCTTACCAAGCCTTCTCTTCTTCCTAAGATCTCTATTTCTATTGAGAATACCTGCATTCTCCCAATCACCTAACCCCCCCCCCAATCTAGGTATCTTCCTCAATTTTTTCCTCTCTTTTGACTCACCCATATCCATCCTTCTGACCCCAAGTGCTTTTATTGACTGTCCCCAATGCCTGGAACTCTCCCTCTTCATATCTGGCTCCTGGCTTCCCTGGCTTCTTTCAAGTCCCAACCAAAGTCATGCTTTCTTCAAAAAAACCTTTCCTTCCTCAATCTAAGAACCTTCCCTCTAAGACCATTCTCAATTTATCATGTATACATCTCATTAATAAGTGGGTGCTTGTATGTTGTCTCTCCATCCCACTTCCAGGCTTGAGCTCACAAAGAACAAGGACTATCTTTTGCCTTTCCTTATATCTGCAGCATTTTGTCCAGTGCCTAGCACTTAGTAGGCACTTAAATGCTAGTTGACTGATTGATTCCAGCTAACTGGAGGCAACGATCCAGATGAATGAGAGTCTGGCACTGTGTAGCACATCCAGGGAGAAAAGGGGATTATTAGACTTCTTTTTCTTGGTCCCAGGGAGCAGAACCAGGAGCACGAGTTGAACACTGAAAAGAGGAGTATTTCAACTATCTCTGAGGAAAAACTTTTCAATTATTAATGTAACTCTTGGCCCAAAGGACCAATTGTTTCAGATTCTCTCCGAGTTGATGGAGATTGATTACTTAATGCCTCTTGCTTGTGTGAGGGGCAGGTAGAGTTGGAGAAAGCAGGAGCGAAAAGAGATCTAGACTCTTCTGACTTCCAAGAGCTGTGGTTACAAACTCCCTTCCAGGGAAAAAGGAGAGAAAGACCATGGGAAGAAATCAACATGTAGAGGAGTTGGCAATCCCTAGTGTGCCCCTGTCTCTAGCTTGCTAAACTAGGGAATATATGAATATATAGATATATAGATCTGGAACCCACCCTCTCTTACTAAGTTATCTTGCCAGAGTGAATCATCTCCTTCCCTTGCTTCCTCCCAGTGGGAGAGTTCATTCATTCTGTATGTCTTTCTATCCCCGACACTTAGCACAGAACCTAACACTTGGTACACACTCAAATGCTAGTTGACTAGATGGAGACAATGAACCAGAATTTTTCTTATTTGGTAACTCTGAAGAATAAAAAGAAATATGTAAAGATTTATAGAAAAAAATTCAGAATAATAAAACCTGAACCAGGGTAGTATCTTACAGTGACCTTAACTTTGGGAATACAAAAAGAAAAAAAAAGGCAAAAATGAATCTTTGTTCCTAAGGAACTGATGAATACAATGACTGTGATGATGGTAGCTAACATTTATATGGCACTTATTATGTGCCACTGTGCTAAACACTTTACAATTATTATCTAATTTGCTCTTCATGACCACCCTTGGCAGTTTTGTTCTTCAGTTGTCTTCACCAGGTCCAATTCTTCCTGACCCCGTTTGTGTTCTCTTGGCAGAAATCCTTGACTGCTTAGCCATTTCTTCCTCTCCAGCTCATTTACAAATGAGTAAACTGAGGCAAACAGGATGAAGTGACTGGCTGGATTTGAACTCAGATGAGTCATCCTGAGTCCAGACTTGAAAGTCTCTGCACCATGGCGCCACCTAGTGGTCCTACCCTTCCAGGTAAGGGCTCATTGTCATCATCCTACAGATGAGGAAACAGACAAATCGGTAAGTGACTTGCCCAGGTTCTCACAGCTAGTGAGCATCTGAGGCAGAATTTGAACTCGAGGCTTCTTAACTCAATGTTCTACTGGCATTTTACTTACTGAACCACCTCCCCTTAATAATATAGCACTTTGGAGTTTGCCAGGCAGCCTTATGGTGCAGTGGATAGAGTGTGGGCATTCAGGCAAGATAGCCCGAGTTCGAATCCCGTCTCAGACACTGGCTAGCTGTAAACAGCTGTCACTCATGCCTGGAATTCTCTCCCTCTTCATCTCTTCCTTGAGGAAGTCCCAATTAAGAATTCCATAAGAAGCTTTCCCCTTAAGGCCTTTCCTCAGCTGATCATCTCCAATTATCCTGATGATATTGTGTCTCTATAGTTGTTGGCATGTTGTCTCCCCATCGGAGTGTACATTTCCTAAGAGCGAGCATTGTTTTTGCCTTTTTTGTATGCCCCACGCTTAGGAGACCCTTAAAAGCTGGTTGACAGTTGATTTGCTGTAGTTTCACATGGGGCCACTAGATGGCCTCATAGTGCACAATGTGCTGTCCTCCCCACCCACCCCCATCTTCTGAGTTCAAGTTCAAAAATGACTTCAAACCCTATCTGTGTCACTGAACCCTGTTTTCCTCAGTTTCCTTATCTGTCAAATGGACTGAACAAGGAAATGGCAAAAACCATTTCAGCATCTTTGCCAAGGAAATCCCAGTTGGGATCATAAAGGAATCACAAGAGAACCCAACAATAACATTCAATATTCATATTGATCCCAAGGTGAAAGCAGACGTAAGGAGTGAGGAGCAAGGGAAAATTAGTGGCTGGGTACAAGAGCCACGTTTCGACTCTGCTGTATCACTCCAAATCTCTGTGGGTAATTTTGGCCAAGTCACTTAACTTTTCTGCATCTTGGATTCTTGAAGGCTGAGTGTCCAGTGGGAAGGGCACATCCTGCCTCCACCATATAATACTGTTGTGACTGTGGACAAATCAGTTGGCCTCCGTGGATCTCTTCAATAAAATAAGGAGATGGGTCCAGATGGTCCTCCTCGAGCCTTTCCAAGTTTAAAACAATGATCTCAGATCTTAAATCTCTATTTATTAAACTATAATGTTATTGGCTACTCTGCTCTAAGCCATGAAAATATATATTCAGAGAAATATGGGAGGATGGTCCTTCTCAATCCTTTCCAAATTGAAGGCTATGCTCTCAGATCTCTGATCCTTTAAACTATGTTATTAGCTATCCTGCTATAAGCCATGAAATATATATGCTATATATATATATATGCCATGAAATATATATTTAGAGAAATATAGGAGGATGGTCCTCAATCCTTTCCAAATATAAAACTATGCTCTCAGATCTCTGATCCTTTAAACTATAATGTTATTAGCTATTTTGCTTTAAGCTGTGAAATATATATATATATATATACACATGTATACACACACATATATATTCAAAGAAATATGGGGAAATGATCCTTCTCAATTCTTTCCATATTGAAAGCTATGCTCTCAGATCTCTGATCCTTTAAACTGTTATAGCCACTCTGCTATAAGCCATGAAAATATAAATTCAGAAAAATATGGGAAGACTTCTATGAATTAAGTGAAATAAGCAGAACTAGAAAAATGTGGCAAATAATTAGTCATGTAAATGAAAATGACAATAAAACTAAACCAAACGCTCTATAATTTGGGTGACTAAGGTGTCCCCCAGGGAGGAGAAATGAGGAACACATTTTCTTTGATTAGACAGGTGGAGGCTTCAGGAGGTGATTGACCTATCAGATAAAAATCTTGTATCTTTGTTGCAATAGAAGGTGCAGGGAGCCAGAGGGAAGTATGCTCATAAATTAATGTGATGTGGAAAACAAATGGTTTCAACAAAACTTTATTTTAAAAGCAGGCATGGATGCCAAAAGGCACACACTCACATTAGTGGGCTTCCTCTTGGTGTTGGTTGCAATACTGCTCCCTACCAGGAGGAAGAGCACTATTGTTATCTCTGGGCAGGATCTTCAGAGCAGGATCCTGGAAGTCACCCAGTAGAGTTCCATAGAAGAGAGAAGGGAGGAAGAGGAAGGGAATTAAGTACCTACTATGTGCCAGGCTCTGTGCTAAGAGCTTTACAGATCTTACTCACAATAGCCAGGGAAGGTAGGGGAAAAAGGATGAAGGAGCTGGGGTGAGATCTATGAAATGTGTGTATTTCCAATAAAATTATGGTCAGTTTCAGTTCCCTGGATTGGCCAAGTTGCTGACATGTTGCTTGGCAGGTACTCCCAGATCAAAGCTTCCTGTATTTGAAAGACATTCACTTGAAGAGGATAAGACAAAGGAAGTCACTTCAAGAGCTTTATACCATTGCCTCTCAAGCCATAAGCACATGACCTTACAGCTATGATGCAAATATATATATATATATATATATATACATATACATATATGTGTGTGTAAATATATACCTGTATATGCATGTATACTTGATTCTGAATTTGACTCTGAGATTGAGGTCATATGTATCCTAATTAACCTTATTAAGGCAATAAGTGGCTTAATAAACAGTAAACAATAAGACATGAAATAGATTCATAGATGAATAAACATTGCTTGGCAATTGTGAACTGCATTGAATTTCCTGAATTCCTTCTACTACCCTAACTACATACCCTCCAGGGAATGAATTGGGGTTAAGTGACTTGCCCAGGATCACACAGTTAGGAAATGTCTGAGTCTACATTTGAACTCAGGTTCTCCTGACTTCAGGGCTGGTGCTCTATCCACTGTGCCACCTAGCTGCCCGATTCTTTTATTCATATCCATAGTTTAGCCTCCCAGACTGAGTTGATGCTCAAGCAGGATGTTCTTTTAGTGAGGGTCTGATTCTGTAAGTCATGAAACTGAATGTTCTGAAGACTTTATAGAGCCTGGGTCATATCTGTCAGCCCTGGGAGGTTAAGATAGATAGCAGAGTAGACATCTGATTAAGCTAGTTCTGGGGGGTCACCCACAAAGTTGGATTAGTCTAGAGGTGATCCAGAGCTTGCAACATTTGGTTTCCTGGCAGGTCAGGCAGTCATGTGATGATACTTTCTGGATCTGGCACAACTGAGGACCTGGTGGTCAACTCTGCCTTACTTGCACAAGGGTTCACAAGGAATTAGAGCAATTAAATCAGAATAACAGGTTTTGATCAGCATCAACCTTTGTGAAGAAGAGTAGAATTTCAGTTTCCTTACCAGGGATGTCTGCTATTGGTTCAGCATAGGTACAATCTAGCCATTTTGCCACTCGTTCCAAGACTGGATAGATCTCTGATCTCATTGATGTGGGCAATTCCTCTGGTGAAGAAGGGCCATCTTTACCAGCTTATCTCATTACCCATGACCACCAAAAACTGGCTACAGGGGCTTCACCCACTGTGAAAGAAGCCTCTCAGGTTCTTTTGACATTGGAACAAATCAACTGTCCGTTGCCTATTGTTCTCAAGTCCATCATTTTTTTTCTGATCATGCATTTCTGGTGTGTTTTAAAATTTTTCTTATTGATGCCTTTTATTTTTGTTTCACTCTCATTTCCAAATATATCCTTCCTCCTTTCCTTAGCCAACAAGTTTCTCTTTGTAACAAAGATTTTAAATGATGTGGTGTATGTTTGGAGTCCACTCACCAGCTCAACTGACCTCCTCTAGATAGGGCTGCTCTGTTGAAATATTGCAAATTATAAATAAAACATGCAAATTTTAAAAAGGGGGGAGGGAAGGAAAGAGAGAGGGGGGGAGAGAGAGAGAGAGACAGAAAGACAGAAAAGGCAAGATTGAGTGTGGATGAGGAGGGAGAAAGGGAAGAGGAAGAGAGGGATGGAGGAGGGAAAGGGAGAGAAAGAGGGAGAAGGGAAGGGAGAGAGATGAGGAGGGGAAGGGAGAGGGGGAAGATGCTTAAGCCTCTCTGAGGTAAGTTTCTCCCATCTCCTCCCAGGTGCCAGTTGTTAGTACCCCAAGGCTAATGAACCGCTTATCAACTAGGTTTTTTTGTTTGTTTGTTTTGTTTTTTTGCTTTTTGCTGAGGCAATTGAGGTTAATTGATTTGCCCAGGGTCACACAGCTAGGAAGTATTAAGCGTCTGAGGCCAATTTTGAACTCAGGTGGTCCTCCTAACTTCAGGGCTGGTGCTCTATCCACTGCATCACCTACCTGCCCCATCAACTAGTTTTATAAAGGGATATTTACTTTGAGATATAGCATGAAGAAATTTACAAACACAGTGTGTTTAGCACAATGCCTGGAACACAAAAAGGAGCTTAATAAGTACTTGTTGACTTGTTAAAATAATCTAGAATTATCAGAGATGAATTATAATCATTAAAACTTTTTGTTTCAGTTTAGAAATTTCTAAGTACAGGAAGAACTAGATGAAGCAGTGAATAGAGCACTGGTCCTCAAGTCAGGAGCATCCAAGTTCAAATCTGGCCTCAGGCACTTAATATTTACTGGCTGGGTGCTCCTGGGCAAGTTACTTAACCCCAATTACCTCACCAAAAAAAAAAAAAAAGAAAAAGAAATTTCTAAGTTTCCTCTAACAATAATTCCAACTGAATTTTTTCTTTTTGATTCTGAATTTAATGAACTTCAATAGATGTAAATATTTTATAAAGAAGAACTAAAAAGAGGATTATAGACTTATGAAACTAGGAACTTCTGTTATATAATTTAGTTTGTATATGTGTGTATTAAATTTAATACCATAGTAACAAAAACACCCTCCTTATCTGTTACACCTTCTGAACTTCCCTTTCTGTTCTTTTCCACATATTTGTAGATTGGTAAATATTCTTTTTCTTCCTTTTTTTGTATTTCCATCATCACAAATACTTAATGCTCAGGAGCCTCAAAGTAGAAGCTACCCCTTGTTAAAAATAGTCATGGTCAAGAGTAACAAATAGGTTCCTGTTTCTTCCCTCTCCCTGAGCTAGGCAGGCTGTACCTCTACCCCTCAAGGTTTAAGGGTACCTCAGGGATCTGGGTTCCTCTCACTGTTAGGTGCCAGTTGTTACTGCTCCAAGTCTAATGAACCACTTAAATCTTAAAGCTTTTATAAAAGGATATTTACTTAGAAACCTGTCCTCCCAGCACTCAGGGGTGGGTATACTCTCCCTTATGTCATGCTGGTCTCAGGAGAGCGGAGCACTCTTCTTACCTAACATTGGTCCCCCATCCAGTTCACATCCAGATGCTCTATGACTGTCATCTCCTCTGGACTGAGTCCTCACCTTTCCCCTAAAGGTGATTCCTTGTTCATCGGAGGATCAGTTATCTACGGGCGGCAAAACTGTCCTGGACTCTGGACTCCTGGAATTCTGTGGCTTAACCTATTAATCTTCTAAAATGAAAAAGAATAAAGACAGAGGCCAAGAAGAGAGGGCCCTTTACATGGCCTCCAAGAGGAGAAGGCCTCAAGGCCAGGAGCAAAGCAGTCACCAAAATCTCTCAAGAGCAGAGTATTAGATAATAAAAGAGAAGCCTTCTGAGACAGAGCCTGCCATTCATCATGTGCTTAGCCAAACAGAATCCCTTACAAAACATTTGTCTTACATTTACACATTTTCCTGACTCCAAGAAACAGGTTCCTCAGCTTCTTTAGGTGGAGAGACACTGTCTCAAGCAGTTTATGCACAATTCAGACCCTTTTTATAGAAACAGAACAAATAAACACAATATCCATGTCAAAAATAGGTCTAATTAGCTTCAAAAGTCTCTCAAAATTGCTTTCTTTTACATTACTGTTCTCATTTTGTAACTTGTTTGTCAGGCTCTGCTCACTTCACTCTCTATCTGTCCATACAAGTCCTCTAAGGTAATTCTGAATGTGTCACATCCTTCATTTCTGACTAACTGCTTGGGCTAAGGTCCATCTTCTTCAGGTTACTTACTGTATGATTCCAGAAGTCAACTCCTTCCTTTATCTATAAATCAGAGGATTGGATTAGTCTATCTCTGAAGTCCTTTCCAGCTCCAAATCCTATTATCTATTTAGCATCAATCAGGAGAAGTCTAGTGTTTCTGCTCCTGCCCCATTCCTTTGTAAGGTTTCTCTGTTTACTTCTTGGTCCACACCCACATTTTTCCTGGCCTGCTCTTTTATGGACCACTTAATGCTGGACCTTGTCTCTTTACTTAGATGTGGGGGAAATGAGGGATCACAAAAGCATGTTCAAGAGAAACAGATCAGGATATAAGGACGAAACCTCCATGAGGTTAGCCACAAGAGGAGTAGACAAACATTTACCCAGTAAACCTTTAGAGCTTTAAAGACAGTCCCTTTATTCCACACACACTCCCCAATACTGCTTTAGCTGTTTTCTGAAATTCTATCCTTAGAGATTAGTTAATTTCTCCCTATTACAAGGAAAATACCTCTTGAAAGGGTAACATCACATTTTTATAATGCATTAAATGATTTACATTATCTCATTTGATCAAGTTACCTTTATCAGCTATTTACACCTTTGTGTGAATGAATTTCAGATCATATCCAGAGAAGTTCTGACAAGAGAACATCTATGGACCCCCAAGGTAGGGAAAAGGACAAGCAAGGAGGTTGGGGATCATTTGAAGGCCTGCACAGTTCTGCCCAAGGCCAGACCCATTTTCCGGTTGTCAATCTCTGTTTTCTGAATTTGCTCTAGGGATTGCATTTTGGATCTGGGTGAAGTCAATCAGACAAGTTAATATGACAGGTGAAAATCTCAGTCTGAGGGTGTTGGGCCCTAGCTCATGTAATTTCCTGCCCATCCCTTGGGAATTCCCAAGGGCCTGCAGGAAATTCCTTACCTGTTTGAATATTTTGGAGACTCATAGCTACAGCTGAACACCACAGGGAAAAAGCTGGGTACCCCCAGGCTTTAACCCTTAGGCAACCTCAGGACTTTCTGAGTCCACAGGGTCAACACTGGAGACTCTCTCCAGACCATAATTATTATCGGGGAATCCACTCTGGATCAATTCTACCCCTAAAATTTTAGAAAATCTATCAGAGGGATGAGTAGAAGGATGGACCTGGAGAGATACACATCTCAGAAAGTTAAAACTAAAAAAGAAGCCCCCCCAAAGGTTTCACCCACAAAAGTCAATCAAGTCAGTTAGCATTTATTAAGCACCTGCTATGTTCTGGGCTAGGGGATCTTTATTATCTCTTAGACTAGAAGCCACAAGCCTGATCTTTACCTGGACAGTTTAGGGACCCAGACTAAGAAACACTACAACCCATCACCTAATCCATTTGACTATATCTCAACCCAATTGGTTCTCCTCCTTCTCTGCTTAGGAAACACCCTTAGGCCTTGGGCATTGACTGGTTCTGGTTCTTGCCTTTTGCAAGTTTTAACCATTTAGCTGCCACGAAGTGGGCTTTTTATTCACATAGTAAGAACACAGAAAGAACTTACCCCTTTAGATGGCAGTCAAGGGACAGGATCCACTTTCCTTGCTAATGAGATATATTCTCAATCCAGGGACCTATATAGTCTTTTATTTTTTTACTAAAATTATTATTTTTGGCTGAGTTGTTTTTCAGTCTTGTTGGACTCTTTGTGATCTTATTTGGGGTTTTCTTGGCAAAGATGCTGGAGTCATTTACCATTTCCTTCTTGCGCTCATTTGAGAGATGAGGAAACTGAGGCAAATGGGGTTAAGTGACTTGCCCAGGGTCACACAGCTAGAGTCTGAGGCTGGATTTGAAATCAGGAAGATGAGTCTTCCCCTTTCCAGGATGGGCCCTCCATCCAACATGGCACCACTTAGCTACTCCCTGACTTACAAAACCTTGATGACTTCAAATACTTCTCTGGCTGGGAGTCCCAACAATGGAAAGAGACTGGGGAGCTATAGAGAAGAATCAAAGTCAAATGGGAACACCAGTTTGGAGTAGGAGAAACAGTTTCAGAACTCCCTCTTCTGCCCTCTGGGTCTCAATTTCCTAATCCATAAAATGGGCACCAAACTCAAAGCCCATCTCTCTCTAACAGCCAGAGTGACCCTCACTGCCCTGGGTTGAGCCCCAGCAAGGGAGGAGGACTTGGTTTCCCTGCCGCCATTGTGGGGTTCTGGTGTGGGGCTCCTTTTGATGCTCTTGAGAGTTTCTGCTTTCCACTTGCTTCTCCCTGCCAGGTGCCCCCTTGTAGACCTCCCTCCCACTGGTGCGAGGGTTTCTCCCCACATCCCCCATCCTCCCACAGATGATCCATCCTGCCCAGTTCTCCCACTCAGGAAGACCCATGGGTCTGTGGCTAGATTTAGGGGATTACTTTGGAATCTAAGGGGAGAAGGTCACAGCCTTCCCACATTTCCGGGTCAGAATGCCTTCAGTCTATTTAAAGCTTCTTTGGTTTTACCCCAGGGTCCCTGAAGCCCCTTCCTGCCCCCCTCCACACAAAGGGTCTCTTCAAAGCTCTGTGGGAACTGTTCTTTCTGGGATTATTACTCTTTGAGCCGGTTTGCTCTTCCAGTCTGCCCCATTCATCTCTTCCTTCCCCAATGGCTCAAGCTTAGTCAGCAGCCCTCCCTCGGAGTTCTGGGGCTCAGGGGCACTCTCAGGCTCCCTTCCCAGTTGCCTGCCAACCTCTCATCTTCTTCTGGGACAGCTGAGCTAAGTTCTGCAGGTCCCTGTTGCCTGGTTCTCAGAGACCTCAAAAAGGAGCAGAGGAAGAAGTTGGCGGTCCCCAAAGCTGCTCTCCGAATGTGCACCTGAGATTCAGAGGAAAAAGGGACAATCCTGGCCATCCAAGGAGCGTTTACAATTTCTGAAATGCAGTGGACATTTAACAAGTGGCTGCCCCTAGGCTATAGAACTGTTTCCAGGAGAGCCTTGAGCACAAGCTCAGGTTTGGAATATGATATATCCCAAATATATCACATATGTGTATGTACATATACATAGATACATAAGCTATGATAGAATAAGGGGTCAGGGGATTTGAAAGTAGAAGATAGAATAAAACCGAACTGGTTTACCAAGAGGTAGAAATTGGGAAGGAAGCAGGAAGTGATCAGTGCAGGTGCAATAGCTGCTGTGGTACCTCTCTGACAGCTTCTTCCAATCTATTCTCACATTGGTTCGTCTAGTTTCCTGGGGAAGGACCAGCACCCCATGGTTACACTTACTCCCAAATTCTCTCCAGGTCACAGGGATAATACTTTTTATACACTGCCCCTCACACCAATCTATCTCTTGAGCCCCCATCAATGCATTTCTATTTACATAAACTAAACAGCTACTCAAAATGATGACATTTTTAGATTTTCACTATAATCATTTATATCATTATATATAATAATTTATATATTATATCATTATAATCACTATAATCATTTAGGGCAAGAGAAAAAATTTCACAGAAACTTCAGTCTTAAAGCAAATGCATAAATAATAAATATATCATCATCTACATATAAACCTAGGTCACACTTTTTCACCAATGCACTCAATATTTATGTGGAATATGGGTTCTCACGGAACCCTACTAACAAGAAGAAAACCTAGGTACTCCATGTAACTCATGACTTTGGAATTATAAACTCTGATGGCTTCTTTCTTTTCTTTTTTTTTTTTAATTAAAGTTTTTTATTTACAAAACATATGCATGGGTAATTTTTCAATATTGACTCTTGCAAAACTTTCTGTTCCAAATTTTTCCCTCCCTACGCCTCCCCTAAATGGGAGGTAGTCCAATACATGCTAAATATGTTAAAATATACATTAAATCCAATATATGTATACATATTTATACAGTTATTTTGCTGCACAAGAAATCTTTCTTTTCTCAGAATTTGTGTGTAAAGGTTCTTTGAAGAATCTAGCTTTTGTGTTGAAGAGCTGCTTATACTGCTAAGCTTAGTTGATCTATGCAGTATTTGGCCAGTGGTCTCAGCCAAACCATTTAATCAGCTGAGTGACTCCTTTGCTCTCTGCTGCCAGGCTATTCCTCTGACTTCTCAAAAGCAGGTTTTTCAATATTTCCATCTTCAAGCTTAGCTAATTTAGTTTTGAAATCTCTCCTTTTATTGCCTCTCTCTTCCCTTTTCTTTCTGGGATTATGCTATAATAGGATAAATAAAAATCAGATAAAATCATCCCACAATCAAAATACAGCCTTGTTGTTCATATCTCCCCAGTTTATAACAGCTTGTCACATTTAAAACCCAGCAACTGCTTATCTCAGAACTCTCAAACAGAATTTCAAGCAGCTGTCTCTCAGTTACTGCCTTTCTTCGAATTCTAAGCTGATTTAGCAACAAATCTTAAAAAGGCACAGAAGGCACATAGCCTTGGAATTATACTGAGAGGTGGTGGTGCTGGGAAATTACAGTAAAGATGAAGGGTTGTAAAACCTGGAGACTGATGAAATGATAAAAGATTTTTCCATATTTCTACCAACCACAGGAGAAAAGCATTTCACTGTTTGTTCTCCAGACAGATGGATCACTGCAATTAAACAGAGTATAGCTGCCTTTTATTATCATGTTATAGTCATTGTTTGTGAATTTTTTCTAATAAATTACAAATTATTTCTGAAATGGCTTTTAGTGTGTTGTTTTTCAGTCTTGTCTGACTTTTGTGACCCCTTTTGAGTTTTTCTTGGCAAAAATACTGGAGTGGTTTGCCATTTCCTTCTCCACTTCATTTTACAGACAAGGAAACTGAGGCAGACAGGGGGAAATGACTTGCTCAGGGTCCCACAGTTAGGAGGTATAACAGCACCTATCTCCAAAGTTGTTGTAAAGATCTTAAAGAGCTAATATTTGTATGTCACCGTGTAGTGCTTAATAAATACCTGTTCATTCAATTAATTCCTTTCTTCCCCAACTTAGTTCATTCTTTTACAATTCTAAAATCTTCTTGAGATTTTAGGTATCAGGTACTATAACAAGGGCTAGAAATACAAATACAGGCAGACTCAGTCCCTGCCCTAAGCTTACATTCTAATTGGAGTCAGACTATAGCAAAGGTTTAAAAAAGGGGGGGGGGGGAGAGTCAGAGGAGGAAGGGAGCATTTAGAATGAGTCAGGAGTGCTATCTAAGGAGAGAAGGAGATGTGGCTGGGCTGGACACCCTCCTTAAAGTGGAGGTCCTGGGAAGAGCTCCTCCACGGAGTGGCAAAGAGTCCTTCCAGTGTGTTAAATCCTAGGAGAGAGAGAGAGAGAGAGAGCTGTCAGGATGAAAAGGTTTCTCTGGCACAATAGGGAAAGCCTAGAGATTTAAGAGTACAGCCTGGAGGGGAAGTCACGTTTCTGTAACTTTTGTTATGATTCCCTGGACTTCTGCCCTAAGTAAATCAGCATTTGGTCAATGTGTGTCCCAGTTGTTTCCCCAGACCTTGGCACTAGCTAGCCCTCCGGCCTCACACCTGCACCTGGTAATTTCCCTCATGTACTTCAAGTCTCAGTTCATACAAGAGTATTATTTCATGATCAACTCCCCACCACTTCCCTTTCCCTTTCAAATTATCTTTATCTAGTCTGCATATATTTAATATATACCTAGTTATTTATATACTTTCTCCCCCATTAGAATGTAAACTCTTTGAGGGTCAGTCTATTGACTTGTGATTTTTTGTTTTGTTTTGTTTTTGCCTCTATTTGTATCCCTGGGACTTAGCACAGTGCCTGCCCAAAGTAAGCTTTTTGTTTGCTTGTTTTTTTAGGCAGTTGGGGAAAAGTGATTTGCCCAGGATCACACAGCTAATGTCAAGTGTTTGAGGATGAATTTGAACTCCTGGCTTCAGTGCTCGTGCTCTATCCACTGCTGTCCAACAATGTAAGCTCTTTATAAATATCTTAATCCATGAAAGAACTGGACTCAGATCTTGCTTCTAAGGTTTTCTACCTCAGCTTCCTCATTTATCAAATAAGTCTAATAATACCCATGATGCTTAGCTCACAATGTTGTTTAAATAAAGGCACTGGAGGAAGGTCATGTGATAACAGGGTCACAGCAAAGAATTATTACATATCTAACACTTACAGCCTTAAATGGTCAGATTCCCGATGGGCCCATAGCTTCTCTTTGGAAAGGGCAAACTGTAATTCATGTAGAAATCCTGAGAGATATATTTTACTCAATCACCAAATGTTGCCAAATAAGTCACATTCCCTTTGCTTCCTATGTCAGACTTAATTTTGGAATTTTAGAAATATTTTTCCCCTCTCCCCCCTTCACTCTCAGCCATTGTCCAATATGTAGTAGAGTAGACCTCCATGCTTTCTTCTTTCCATAAATTTATATTTCCTCTGTAAAGTGAGGGGGCAGGATTAAATAAATGATCTCCAAGGTCCCTTCTCACTCTGATCATCTCTGATTATAAGCTGCTGTATTGTATTTTCCAGTGAGAAAAAATGCTCTCAAGCCACTTGAGAGAGATCATAATTAAGAGTCTTGAGACCCATAGTCAGTGGCTCCTAAAGCTGCTTACTAAAGACTTACTAATGCTTACTAATGCTGTTAGTATTATGAGATCTGAGCATTAGGAGATCTGAGGCTCATCCTATGCCTTGGGTCAAGAATTTCCAGGAGGAGAATATTGTGAGAAGGAGCACATTACTTAGTGATGATTTTTTTTTTTCTTAAAACAAGAAATGTTAGAATTTGATTGCAATTTTTCAGAGAATGTCCTGTAATCCATTTGGAACACAGTTTTGCAAGGGTAAATGTTGAAGACTATCTGTGTATGTGTTTTGAAAATAAAAAAGTTTTATTAAAAAATAAAGTTTGTGGAAACTGCCCATCAGTTGGAGAGTAGCTGAATGAATTATGGTATATGAATGTTATGGAATATTATTGTTCTGTAAGAAACGACCAGCAGGACGATTTCAGAGAGGCCTGGAGGGACTTGCATGAACTGATGCTGAGTGAAACGAGCAGAACCAGGAGATCATCATACACAGCAACAACAATATTACATGATGATCAATTCTGATGGACATGGCTCTCTGCAACAAAGAATTGTCTCAAACCAGTTCTAGTTGTTCACTGAAGAAAACCATATACACCCAGAGAGAGGGATATGAAATATGGACCACAACGTAACATTTTCATGATCTCTATTGACATTTGCTTGCATTGTGTTGCCTTTCTCTGATTCTTTTTTTTTTTTTTCTTGTAGATAGGATTTTTCTTGCATAACTTCTCAAGCATTTCAACATTATTAACATGTAGTAGACTTCCTGCCTTCTAGGGGAGGGGAGGGGACTGGGGGTAAAATTTGTAATGGAAAGCTTTGTAAAGATCAATGTTGGGGAACTACCCATATATATGTTATACAAATAAAAAGCTTTAATAAAAAAAAAAATAAAGTTTGGGGTTGTTTTAAAAAAAAAGATTTTAAGTTCTAATTTTTTTTCTCCCTCCCTCCTTCCTTTACCTTCCTTCCCAAGAGAGCAAAGCAATCTAATGTAGATTATACATGTATAGTAAATTTTAACATATTTCCATATGAGTCATATTCAGAAAAAATCAAAACAAAAGGGAAAAACCACGAGAAAGAAAAAAAAGAAAAGAAAACAAAAAGGTAAAAATAGTATGCTTCAATCCAGAGCCTCCATTTTAAGGAGAATGCTTGACCAGTTGTTTTCATTCCTCTTCTGGCTACAAGAACTACTTACTCATCTCCATGGGACTTTCTTTCCCAAGTCCCTTTGCTGTGCACTTTCATTTCTCCCTCCACCCCCACACTCTTTTCAGCTTCCTTCTATGTATGAGTCTTTCTCCCTGGAATGTAAGGCAGGGATTAGGTTGCTTCCTGCTTATATTTATTTTTCCAGCATTTAGCACATTGCCTGGAACATAGTTAAAACCCTAATAAATGTTTGTTTCCTAGTTGCCTTGGCTTGAACTGAATTGAAAAGTTATATTTAAAAATATACATATTTTGTTTTAATGTAGAGATCCTTCCCAACAAATACCCAAAGCTCTTTAATAAATATGCATATGGTTAACATATTTTGGATTGCTTCCTATCTAGGAGAGAGAGTGGGGAGAAGAGAGGGAAAAATGTTAGAACACAAGGTTTTATAAGGATGAATGTTGAAAATTATCCATGAATATATTTTGGAAATAAACATCCTTAATTTAAAAAAATAAATATACAATTCCTAGGGCTAAATATATTTTAGCAACTGGATGGAATGGAATGATACCCTACTATAGGAAATGATGATGATGAATGATGCAGAGAAACATGGGAAGACATGTATGATCTGGCACAAAGCAAAGTGAGCAGAACCAGGAAAATAATATACATGATAACAAATGTAAAGAACAATGACAAATCAAAACTGAATGTTATGAAATTATAATGAGTAAGCTTGACACCCCCCCAAAAAAAAGAATTATGAAGATCCTTTTTTTTTTCTTTGCAGAAGTTGGAGGGGGAAGGGAAACTATGGATATGAAATTCAGCATGTGTCAGACTTGCTTAAGGTATTTTATTTAACTATTTTCCCCTCTTTTTTGCTATGAAGAATGATTCTTTGGAAAGGGGAAGGGATGGTATATTTGGAAATGACGATGATTAAAAAACAAAAGCTATCAGTGACAATTTAAGTTAAAAAAAGAAAAATTTAAAGTTAGAAAAAAGTTTAAAAAGTTTATTTCCTGAGTTTGTTTATCAATTTTTGAAAATAAATTGTATTGATATCTTTTGCTTTTATGCCTCCTAACTTGTATTTTTCTCTCCAGAGAACCATCCCTATAACAAAGAATATTTTTTTTAAAGAAAAAACATGGAGGGGCTGCTAGGTGGCGCAGTGGTTAGAGCACCAGCCCTGAAGTCAGAAGGACCTGAGTTCAAATCTAGCCTCAGACACTTAACACTTCCTAGCTGTGTGACCCTTGGCAAGTCACTCAACCCCAATTGCCTCAGCAAAAAACAAACAAAACAACAAAAAACAAAATAAAGAAAAAACATGGGGTAGTTAAATGGCATAGTTGGGTAGTGAATCAACCCCCAAGCAGAGGACTTGAGTTCAAATATGGCTTTAGACATTTGATACTTACTGTGTGTCCCTAGGCAAGTCACTTAATCCCAATTGCCTCTCCAAAGAAAAAGAAAAAAAAAAAAAGGGAAAAAAATCAGCAAAACTGATGTCATAAAAAGGTAGACAATATATAATGTTCTATACCCACCTTTACAAAGGGATGGGGGAAATGTCTTCTCTTATCTCTTCACTGGGTTCACAATGTTAATTATTAACCAAAAGGAACTTAACTTAACCTTTACTTTCAGCTGTATGGCATTCATGCTAAACATTTTATTTGATTAGATATGGTTTGCCTTTCCAGGTTGGCTTCATTTACATTCTGACAATCATTGTATACATTGCTCTTTTGTTTATCCTTTATTCATTCTTCATTATTTCATGCACACTTTCCCATATTTCTCTGAGTTCTTCATATCCACCATTCCTTATGGCATAATAATATTCCATGGGTCTTCACATGCCATAATTTGGGGGGCAAATATTTTTCCCCAACTGTTTGGCATCACCAATAATGCTATTATGAACGAACAGTTTTGCATCTGTGGGTCTTAACTATAACCCTCATAATTAACTTGAAGGATGGCAAACCATCTTGATTTTACTGAGAAAATTGACATTCGTCTCCCCCAAGTCTTTATCCAACATCCCACACTTCACCAGTGACAGAGATGAGACAAAGGCTCCCATCTTTGGACACCCCTCAGACACATTGATTAGTTTACCCTCTCTAGCTTTCCAAGGGACCAGGAAAACTACTTTCAGCTCATCTCAGATGACAGAAACAGATCTAATATTTTGTTTTGAAACTAAAAACTTTAGACTGGGCATTAAACTGGGAATTCAATTTTACTGGTTGGATAACCTCAGACAAATTTGATCTCTCTCAACCTATCTTTCCTTGCTGGCAAAATGCAATTTGGACCAGGTTGCTAATATCTCTTCCAGAGCTAAGATTATGAAGCTCCTGTGCTCAGAAGTCACTCACAAACAGCAAGGCTCAAACAATAGGGTTTAATTTTGCTTAAATTGTTTGGTGGAAAAAAATGACTGATAAATTTCTCCAGTATAGTACTGCCTCTGGACCTAGAGTCCAAAATCAGAATATTGAAAATAGAAACAAGCCCAAATTAATCAGGTAAGGGCTGGGATAACTTGCTTTAGTAAGGCAAAGGCTATTGGACAAAGAAGAAATGCCTGTTTTTTCCAGTTTTCATCAGGAAGTAACTGTTGGTTATTAGAGGTGGAAACTCTGGGTAATTTTTTATTTCCTGCACAAGATGAATCAATTGGGACAACTAGGATAAAAAGCAGCTCAACAAAAAAAATCAAATTTGTATCCTATGTGCCTAATAATTAGATTCATACAAGTTTAGAGATGGAAGGGAAACTCAGAGTCTAGACTCCTTACTTTAAGGGAATTGAGGTCCAGAGGCTTTAAATACATTGCCCAAGATCACACACAGAATACATTTTAAGTCCTATTCTTTCTTTTTTTTTTTTTTTGCTGAGGCAATTGGGGTTAAGTGACTTGCCCAGGGTCACACAGCTAGGAAGTGTTAAGTGTCTGAGACTAAATTTTAACTCGGCTCTTCCCGACTTCCCACCTGGCGGTCAGTCACTATGACAGCTACCACCTGGTGGGTGATCATTAATTCAGACCCCTGCAATAAGCTTCAGGTTGATCTGCCTGACTTATCTCTTCCTATGTACTCCACTCAGGCATCAAATTGATCTTCCTATATCACAGATCTAAACATGTCCCTGCCCTATTCAATTCTCTTTGGCATTCAAAGCCCCTCTACCTTCCCAGACTTCTTCCACTTAACTTCCCCAAGTACTCAGCCATCCAGTAATACAGACTCCTGACACTTAATCCTCAGAGCCTAGGGATTTTCACTGGCTGTCCACTATACCTGGACTATTCTCCCTCCCCATTTCTACCTTTTGGCTTTCCTAGCTTCCTTCAAGTCCCAGCTAAAATCTCACTGTCTATGAGAAGCCTTTCCCCATTCCCACCAAAGCTTTGTCTTCTGTATGTTGATTTCTATCTCCAATTTGCTCTGTGTATATCCTATTTGTACACATTTGTTTGCTTGTTGTCTCCCCCTCCTCCTTAAGAGCAGCAGGGACTGGATTTTGCCTTTCTTTGTATCCTAGCACTTAGCACAGTGTCTGTCACAGAGTAAGGACTTAATAAATGTATGCTGACTTGACTTAACATGGCTATTGAGCAGAAGAGTTGGAGATCCCAAATCTCCTATCTCCTATCTATCACTGTCTGCCCCATTGCTAATTCCTTATTTTTCCCATACTTCCTATTTGGAGCATTCCCACATAACAAATTATTATGTTTACTACTAATAACAACTTACATTTTTATGGTGCCTTACAGTCATTAGCTCCTTTGGTCCCTACAACAAACATAAATGTAATAGTTATTCTGTCAAAGTTGGACCAACTGCTTTGCCTGGAGGCTTAAGTTGTTGAAGATCTGGAGAGTAGAATTTCTTCCCAGATCTATATGTGGACTAGAAATAGAAGCTTTCTCTAGGGTAGGGAGTGGTTAGGGAGGGGGCAAGGAGTTGTTAAACATTTCTAAAGAACTACTAGGGAATTAGGGGGCAGCTAGGTGGTCCAGTGGATAAACTATTGTTCCTGGAATAAGAAGGACTACTATTCTTGGATTCAAATGCAGCCTTACATGTGACCCTGAGCAAGTGACTTAACCTTTTTGCCTAGTTTCTTCATCTGTAAAATATGTTGGAGAAGGAAATGGCAAACCACTCCAGTATCCTTGCCTAGAAAGCCACAAATAGGATCTCAATGAGTGGAGGTGACAACAAGATAATTGATTATATCCAATTTCAACTGGACGAGAAACTAACCTTCAGGCTTGGTAATCTAATGATTCTCTAGAGGCTCAGAACATTTGATGTATTTGATTTTTAGTCTGTATTTTTGCAGAGAAAGGAAGCCACATGGGATTAAAAATGTCATTTTCTCCAAACATCCTCGTCCCTTTGCACTAAGGACTTGCCTCCCCTCAGATGAGAAGGGAAAGGAAGGAAGGCACCTCAAGAGAAGCTGATTTGAGCTGTTTGATTTGATCTAATGGATGGAAAGAGATGTGGTCAGAGAGAGTTCATTTCACCTACCTCATTGAAGAAAGAGGTGAAAATTTTCTCATCTATTCAGTTAGTTAATTCATTCATATACAAATATTTATTAAGCACCTACTATGTGCCAGGCACTGTGCTCAATGTTGGGGATATAATTAATAAAAAGAAGTCCTTGCCCTCAAAGAATTTACAATCTAAAAGGGGAGACAACACACAAAAGGAAGCAGGAAAGCTGGGGGAGGAGGTAATATCAAGGGGTATCTTGTTCTATGGAGTTGAAACAAAGTAGAGAAATAGCTGTCAAGTGGAATGATCTGAAAGTCCAGTTTCTGCCTTTCTTGAGTTTGGTAGTCTACTCTCCAATCTTCCAATTAGTGGAGACAGGAGTCTAAGGGAAGCAGCTTCAATCAAGGCTTGAGGTAGCAGCATGATGGTGAAATTAGAAGTGATGAGTTTATCCTGCACATCTTGATCCATGGAGTTGAGACCAGGCAAAATGGCAGATGCGAAATAGACTTACACTTTGGACCTTTCTGGGTATTATTCTTGTTTTACAAGTGAGGGAACAAGCTTGGAGATGCTAGTGACTGGCTGGATAATGATGATGTTAATCGTTGATATTAAGTCAAGCCATTTAACAAGCATGTATTCAACATGGTGCTCAGTACTGGGGAGCCAAAAAAAGGCCAAAACCATTCCCTGTTCTCAACCAGCTCACCATCTATTCAGGGAGAGAACATGCAAGCAACCTTATGCAAATACAGGATAAATTGGAGATCATTTCAGAAGGAACATTAAGGAGGACTGGAAGAGATTTCGTGTGGAAGACAGAACTTTAGCTTAGACTTGAAAGAAGCCAGGGAAGCCAATTAAGAGGCAGAGATAGAAAGGGGGAGACTGTCAGGATAGGAGTAAGTCAGGGGAAAATATACTTTCTCTGATTATTTCTTTTAATAAGGTCTACTTTTGTTTTGTTTTTTTGCTTGCCTGAGATCATGAATTTGATCTCTCCCTTTTTTACTTAAGCTGAAGCCTATCAGATTCTGCTCCAGCCCTTTATTTTAATTCTATGTCTGTCTTTTTGCTTTAAGTACATTTCTTGTTAAGAACATGTTGTTAGAGTCTACTTTCTAATCAATTCGGTTATGTGCTTCCATTTCATTCACAGTTATGATTGCTATGTATTTCTTTCTATCCCATTTTCTTCTGTTTCTTCTCTTTTTATTCTGCTCCTCCCCCAAAAGTCTAATTTGCTTCTAACCACTGATTTCTTTTATCTGCTTTCCCTTTCATCAGTTCTCTTACTCCACCTCCATCCCTTTTTCTTCTCCTCCTGTTTCACTATTTAGTAATATTTCTATATACAGCTGAGTGTGTATATATATTCTTCCCTCTTTGAACCAAGTTAGATGAATGAGGCTGCCTTCTCTATTTTTCCCTTCACTGGAAAAGCTCTTCCTTATGTGCCTCTTTAATATGAGAAAAATATTCCCATTCTATCTCTCTCTTTTTCTCTTTCTCCCAGTGTGTTCCTCTTTCTTACCCCTTCACTTTTTTTTTGGGGGGGGGGAGGAGGAATCCCTCCAATGTAACCGACTCATACCCATGCCTTCTGTATGTAAACTTTTAACTGCAGTACTAATGATAAGTTTAACCTTATTGAGTCCCTTATGATTTCTCTTTCATGTTTACTTTTATTCTTCCTTTGAGTCTTGTGTTTGCATGTCAAATTTTTATTCAGCTCTTGTCTTTTCATCAGGAAGGCTTGAAAATCATCTAATTCATTGAATATCCTCTCCACAAAGGATTATACTCAGTTTTGCTGGGGTAGGGTATTCTTGGCTGTAATCCTAGCTCCTTTGCCTTCCAGAATATCATATTCCAAGTTCTTTCCTCCTTTAACATGAAAGCTGCTAAATCTTGTGTGATCCTGACTGTGGTTCCTAATATTTTAATTTTTTCTTTCCAACTGCTTGCAATATTTTCTCCTTGACCTTTGAGCTCTGGAATTTGGCTATAATATTCTTGGGAGTTTTCATTTGGGGATAGCTTTCAAGAGGTACTTAGTGGAGTCTTTCAATTTTTATTTTACTCCCTAGATCTAAAATATTAGGACAGTTTTCTTTATAATTTCTCAAAATATGAAGTCTAAGTTCTTTTTTGATCATAGCTTTCAGGTAGTTTAATAATTCATAAATTGTTCCTGTTGGATCTATTTTCCTTTTTTTTCTTTTCTTTTCTTTCTTTTTTTTCCTTTTTCTTTCTTTCTTTCTTTCTTTCTTTCTTTCTTTCTTTCTTTCTTTTTTTTTTTTTTGCTGAGGCAATTGGGTTTAAGTGACTTGCCCAGGGCCACCAGATCTATTTTCCATATCAGCTATTTTTTCCAATGAGATATTTCACATCTTTATTTTTTCATTCTTTTGACTTTGCTTTTTTGTTTCTTGCATGGTCATTTTCTTTTAATTGAACACTTAATTTTTAAGGAGTTATTTTCTTCAGTGAGCTTTTGTACCTCTTTTTTTCCATTTGTCTAATTCTATTTGTGTGTGTGTGTGGGAAAAATGCTGACTTTATTTTTTGTAATAGCTTTTTACTTTTCCAAATACATGCAAAGATAGTTTTCAACATTCTTTTTTTTTTTTTTGAACTTCTTAAAGCTTTTTATTTGTATAACATATGTATGGGTAGTTCCCCAGCATTGATCTTTACAAAGCTTTCCATTACAAATTTTACCCCCAGTCCCCTCCCTTCCCCTAGATGGCAGGAAGTCCACTACATGTTAATAATGTTGAAATGCTTGACAAGTTATGCAAGAAAAATCCTATCTATAAAAAAAAAAAAAAAGAAAATCAGAGAAAGGCAACACAATGCAAGCAAATGTCAATAGAGAGCATGAAAATGTTACGTTGTGGTCCATGTTTCATATCCCTCTCTCTGGGTGTATATGGTTTTCTTCAGTGAACAATTGGAACTGGTTTGAGACAATTCTTTGTTGCAGAGAGCCATGTCTATCAGAATTGATCATCATGTAATACTGTTGTTGCTGTGTATGATGATCTCCTGGTTCTGCTCGTTTCACTCAGCATCAGTTCATGCAAGTCTCTCCAGGCCTCTCTGAAATCGTCCTGCTGGTCGTTTCTTACAGAGCAATAATATTCCATAACATTCATATACCATAATTTATTCAGCCACTCTCCAATTGATGGGCATCCATTCAGTTTCCAGTTTCTAGCCACTACAAAGAGGGCTGCCACAAACATTCTTGCACATGTGAGTCCCTTTCCCTCCTCTAAGATCTCTTTGGGATATAGGCCCAGTAGAAACACTGCTGGGTCAAAGGGTATGCACAGTTTGACAACTTTTTGAGCATAGCTCCAAATTGCTCTCCAGAATGGTTGGATCCGTTCACAGTTTCACCAACAATGTATTAGTGTCCCAGTTTTCCCACATCCCCTCCAACATCCATCGTTATCTTTTCCTGTCATTTTAGCCAATCTGACAGGTGTGTAGTGGTACCTCAGAGTTGTCTTAATTTGCATTTCTCTGATCAATAGTGATTTGGAGCAACTTTTCATATGACTAGAGATGGTTTTAATTTCATCATCTGAAAATTGTCTGTTCATATCCCTTGACCACTTATCTATTGAAGAGTGGCTTGAATTCTTATAAATATGAGACAATTCTCTATATATTTTAGAAAGGAGGCCTTTATCAGAACCATTAAATTCAACATTCATTTTTGCAAAACTTTGTGTTCCAAATGTTTTTCCCTCCTTCATCCCCTCCCTCCTCTCTTAGACAGCAAGCAACCCAATATAGGTTAACCATGTGCAATTCTTTTTTTTTTATTAAAGTTTTTTATTTTCAAAAAATATGCATAAATAATTTTTCAACATTGACCCTTGCAAAATCTTGTGTTCCAAATTCCACCCCCCCTTTTCCCACCCTCTCCCCTAGATGGCAAGTAATCCAATATATGTTAAACATGTTAAAAATTATGTTAAATCTAATATATGTATACAGTTATACAATTATCATGCTACACAAGAAAAAACATATCAAAAAGAGGAAAAAAAATGAGAAAGAAAACAAAATGCAAATAAACAACAACAACAAAAAGAGTGAAAATGCTTTGGTGTGATCCACACTCAGTTCCCACCGTTCTCTGTCCGGGTATAGATGGCTCTCTTCATCACAAGATCATTGGAACTGGTTTGAATCATCTCACTGTTGAAAAGAGCCTCGTCCCTCAGAATTGATCTTCGTATAATTTTGTTGTTGCCATATATAATGATCTCTTGGTTCCGCTCACTTCCCTTAGCATCAGTTCATATAAGTCTCTCCAGGCCTCTCTGAAATTATCCTGCTGATCATTTCTTACAGAACAATAATATTCCATGACATTCATACACCATAACTTTTTCAGCCATTCTCCAACTGATGGGCATCCACTCAGGTTCCAGTTTCTTGCCACTACAAAAGTGGCTACTACAAACATTTCTGCAACCACATGCAATTCTTCTAAACATATTTCCATATTCATCATGCTGTGCAAGAAAAATCAGATCAATAGGGAAAAAATAAGAGAAAAAAAAAACAAGCAAGCAAGCAAGCAACAACAAAAAAGGTGAAAATACAATGCTTTGATCAACATTCAGTCTCCATCGTTCTCTCTCTCGATGGGGATGGCTCTTTCCATCACAAGTCTATTGGCCAATTCTACTTTTTTAGGAGTTTTTTTCTATAGAGATTTTTGTGCCTCTCTTATTATTAGACCAATTCTATTTTTTAAGGTGTTCTTTCTTCAATGTTTCTCATGCCTCTTTTACCAGGCCGTTAATTCTCTTTTCATAATTTTCTTACATCACTCTCATTTCTTTTCTCAAATTTCTTCTTTTTTTCCAAATTTATTTTATTTAAAGAAACAGAATAAGAAAAGAAAAACAGAAAAGGAATACAAAACAAAATGAAACAAAAGAGAACATCATCATGTGCCCAGCAGAATATCAAGGAAGATTTAAAATATATAACAAATATCAGTTCAAGAAAGTGTATATGTTAATTAACATGTAGTGGATATCTTGCCATCTAGGGGAGGGGTAAGGAGTAGGGGGGAAAAATTTGTAACAGAAAGCTGTGTAAGGGTTAATGTTGAAGAATTACCCATACATATGTTTTGAAAAAAAAAAAGTATATATGTTAATAGAAGAAATTATATTCACAAGTGTCCATCTTTTCTTTATTTCCTTGTAAATTTGTTCTTTTGTTCTCTGCTATGCACCTTTTTTACTTTATTCTTTTTTCCCCTTTTCATCTCCCCCACCTCCAAACAGGTTATAGTTAAGAAAGGATATATTTACATATACATATGTAGATATATACATATACACACATACATACATACATACTCCCACACATAGATACAGACATAACTTTCCTATTCCTGCTGACTCTGTTTTAATTCTGCTCCTAACTTGCCTAGCTATTACTTCATCTCGCCCTACTCATAGATCCCTCCCTTGTCTTCTTCCCTCACCTTTTGTTTCCCTGTTGGCCCATTCCTCCCACCTTATTGCTTTATAGATTTTGGAGGGTACCATTCCCTTCATAGTATATATATGCAGTGTTGCCTATTTAACTCATGTCCAATATGAGTAGGTTTTCAGAACTACAAGTCCTCCTCCCCACTCTAATGCCTCTGTGTCTGTTCTTCCTCTGCATTTCATTTGTATGACATAATTACTGTTTTTATCTTAACTCTGCCCCAATCTTTGTTTCGAATTGTTTTATTGTTTATATCAATCTTAAATATATGGTATAAATATCCCATGCAGAAAAAAAAAATTTATCCATATTGAATTCCTTGAAATTGCTCTTTGATATAAGTTCTTATATGTTACATTTTCTATTAAGTTCTGATTTGATTGATAGAAAGTCCTGAAAATCTAAAGTTCATTGAATATCCATTTTTTTCTTGTTCAATATTATAGATAATTTAGCTGGATATGATATTTTTGACCACAGTCCTAGTTCTTTTGATTGTCAGTGGATATGTTTTCAGGACCTGCTAATAAGTCTTGTACAATCTTAATTATAGCTCCAGCAATTTGAATTGTTTTTTTCTTGTTTCTTGCAAATTTTTTTCTTTGATCTGGGGGTTTTGAAATTTGGCAATAATATTCCTGTGTGTTTTCCATAGAGTCTCTTTGAGGTGGTGATCATTGCATTTTTTCTATTTCTACTTTCCCTTCATGTTCTATCAATCCAGAACAAATTTCTTGGATTATTTCTTGCATTATTTTGTCAAGGTCCTTTTTTTGGTCACAATTTTCAGGCAGTCCAATTATACTTATATTTTCTCTTCTTGATCCATTCTCCAGATCTGTTGTTTTTCTTTTAAGATGTTTCACATTCTGTTCTATTTTTTCATTCTTTATAATTTGTTTTGTTATTTCTTGGTCTCTCATAGCTTCACTGACTTCCCCTTGCCCAATTCTAATTTTCAAAGATTCATTTTTGTCTTTGAGACTATCTCCTTTTCTAGTTGGATAACTTTTTTTTTTCCCACAATCTTCTTGTTTTTCTTATATGGCTTTATTTTATTTTATTTTTTAAATTTTTCTTCAGTGTCTCTTATTTCACTTCTAAATTCTTATCTGAATTCTTTAACAAATTGTTTCTGAGTAGGGAGCCATTTCACATTACTCTTTGGGGTGGAAGTTTTTTTTTTCTTTAATGTCCTCCTCTGAAGATGAAACCCAGTCTTCCCTGTTTCCATATTATATTTCTATAGTGGGGTTCTTTCTTCTATGTGGACTTATTATTTTTTTTAATAAGAAGTATTAGTGTAAGTACCTATAATTCTACCCCCATACTTCTTGATTTTTCACTAGACTATATTTGTCCTGAGTTGCAAATTTGCTCTATTTGTGGGGAAATAGAGAGCTTGAAATTTACCAACCTACTCCACCATCTTCCCCTCTCCTCTACCACTTTTATTTCTTCCTTTAACAGTTCCTGGAATTCTCATTTATCTTGGGTTCAATTAGCATTTTTCTTTGAGATTTTTGTTGTAGCTGTTTTCACATCACTGTCTTCTAAATTTATGTCTTATTTTTGCCTGTCACTGTAGTAGCTTTTTATGGTCAAGTTATTTTGCTGTTGTTGGTGTTTACTCATTTTCTCAGTCTATTTCTTGACTTTAAACTTTATGTTAAAGTTGGACTCTGCATGATAAATGTGGAAATATGTTTAGAAGAATTGCACATGTTTAACCTATACTGGATTACTTGCTGTCTAGGGGAGGGGAAAAGTGAGGAGGAAGGGAGAAAAATGTGGAACAGAAGGTTTTGCAAGGGTGAATGTTGAAAACTCTGCATATATTTTGAAAAAATAAAAAACTTATGATTTTTTTAAAAAGTTGGGCTAAGTTCAACTGATAGTGGGGAGGCACTGTCTTAAGCTTCAGGCTTTATTGTGTTGCTGTTGTCAATGTAGTTCTGGGAGTCTGCTTCCAAGGTGGTGTGATCTGATAAGAGGTATGACACTGCTCTCCTAGTCTGTGCTGTGATCCCTGCTTCCTTGCAGCTGCAAACACTAGCATTCTTATTGGTCCTGGAATTGTGACCAGGACCCCTACTTTTTTTTTTTTTAATTAAAGCTTTTTATTTGCAAAACATATGCATGGGTAATTTTTCAACATTGATCCTTGCAAAGCTTTCTGTTCCAAATTTTTCACTCTTTCCCCTCACCCTTTTCCCTAGATGGCAAGTAGTCCAATATATGTTAAATGTTATGATATATGTTAAATCCTGAGATTAAAAAAAAAAACTGAGAAAGAAAACAAAATGCAAGCAAATAACAATAGAAAGAGTGAAAATGCTATGATGTGTCAGGACCCCTACTCTCTTATGACCAACTAGAAGTGGTCTCTGCTCTGGGATTGTGACTCAGAACTGCATATAAATAACAGAATCGCCAAAAAGAACCAGCTGTCCCCTATGCAGGACAGGGTCTTCTGTCATTGTTTTCTGGCAATTTGTCTGATCCCCTTACTGTCTATGGATCAAGAGCTCCTGAAGCCACTGCTGCTAATGTTGATGCTATTCTTTGGTGTACTCCCTGGTACCTCAGATCTTTCATGCAGATTTCCTAAATTTTCTTAGGCTAGAAAAATGTTTCCCTCTGAACTTTTGTTGGCTCTACCCCCTCCAAAATTTGATTTGAGGCATTATTTTAAAGTTGTTTGGAGGAGAATGTTGAGAAAGTTGAGTTGAGTGGCTGCCTTTAATCTGCCATCTAATTTGGCTCACTTTTTATTCTAGTTCAAATTCATTCATAAGCTCAACCAGAGAGGGTTTTGGACATATCTAATCCTAAATGAGATAATTATCTGTAATAATTTATTAAGTTAGTAACCATTTACTAAGTGCTTACTATGTGCCAGGTACTGTGCTAAAGTGTAGAGTCTTTTTGATCTCCCTCTAATACAAGATTTAATTCAGCCTCAGGGCAATCTGCCTGGTTTTTCTTAGCTGGATTTAATGGTTTTGACAGTTCTTGTGGCTGTTCTAGCCAGTGTACTTAAGTAGACAGGAACTTTAATGCCTTTAATAGCTCTGAAGAGATTGTTTCAGAAAGTAATAGCATGAAGCAGCTCTAGAGCCAGCAGCATTTTGGAGATTTGGTTGAGATTAAGTAGCTAGGTGGCTCAGTGTGTAAAGGGCTAGAATTGAACTCAAGAAAAATGACTTGAATGTCTGCCTCAGAACAGACACTAGCTATCTGTCCTGAGCAAGTCACTTAAAACTTTCTTTGGGAATAATAGCATCTACCTTCCAGAGCTGACATGTTGTTCAGTCATATCTGCCTCTCTATGACCCATTTGGGGTTTTCTTGGTAGAGATACTGGAATGGTTTGCCCTCTCTTTTCCAGCTTATTTTACAGGTAAGGAAACTGAGGCAAATAGAGTTAAAATGACTTGCCCTGAGTCACACAGCTAGTAAGGGTCTGAAGGTGGATTTGAACTCAGGAAAAACAGTCTTCCTGACTCCAGATCTAGTACTGTATATCCATTGCCATTACCTAGCTGCCTCTACCATTTCTAGAGGGAATACAAATACAAGCCTGCTGTCAGGAAGTTCTCATCCCAAAGGAGGAAAACATCCCAGAAAGGAAGCTGGAAAAGTGAGGGTGGGAGTGGCTTTTCAAGTGACCAGGGGGCTTGCTTCCAGGCAAGATAAGGTCTATCAGCTACCTATTAGCTAGAGCCCAGAGTCCCAAGGGCCGAATTGTGGAAGAAAGGGGCTGATGAGGTTGTTGGGGGAAATGTGGGCCAGGGTTTGGAAATGGCCAGGGAGAATAAATATATGTTTTCTAGAACACAGGAGCTTGCAGTGTACTAACACTTCAGCTCCCATTTGAAGAACAGCCCAAAAGGAAAACATAAATGCAGAATTCCTTGAAATCCACCCAACTAACACTGAAGGGGATTTAGCCAGAGGACAAGTTCCAAAAATTGGAGCCATCTATCTTGAAAGCCTATAGCCAAAGGTTCCAAATTTGCCTCTAATGAAATAAGTGTTAAATGATTCCCTCCCTCTTCCTCGATGGCTAAAACTCCATCCATTTTTAATCAAAACAAAACACAAAACTGAGAAACTCTTTAGGCACCAGACCTCCAAGTCCTCCACTATCCCAGCTTCCCATAGACCTGATCCCTAACAAATTGATGGTGGGAGGAATAGGAGAGCGGATCTGGGTGGAGTGTGCATAAACCACTCCCCATGAGTCAGCTGTAAATGTAATTCAAAATCCCAATCTCCCCCAGCTCTTTGCTTATGATGGTTACTCTCAAGATGACTACTGCCCTTAAAAACCACGCTGGGAAACAGGTAAGACCCAGAAATATTTACCTGGAAAGGGGAATTATTTCTAAAAAATGAAAGGTCTGTGCTTGAGTTAGGATTTGTGATCTCTGTTTATTCTGAAAAAGGAAAAAACAAAACAAAACAACCTACAGGAGCTGAAGCTTTTACATCTCATGTTTCATTTTAAGGATTTATTTCATGTGATTCGCTCTAGGGAAGCAGGGGGCCTGCCAGGAATTCGTATGACTAATGGCAAGGCTGCAGAGAAAGGCAGCTTTTTGTAATTCCACACCATCTTGTCATTCTTGCTGTAACGTGCAGCTGATAATCTTGGAGAAAGAACTGCGGTAGGGACTGGTGGATATCTGGGCTTCTTTTATTTATTTATTTTTTTTATTTTGGAGAGCTCCACTGGCTCAGGGAAATGATTTGTTCCCTTAATGATCCCAGTGCAGAGCTGATCTCCAAGATGTAAACCTATTTTGGGGACTGTCAGTTAGACCTGAAAGCTTATGAAGCAGCACCTACTATGCGCCAGGTGCTTTGCTAAACTCTAGGGTTACCCACAGAGGCAAAAAACAAAACAAAACAAAAACAAAAACAAACCAGATCCTTCCCTTAGGGAGCTCTCTGGGAAGCCAAACCCAAGCAAGGGGGAGGGGAGCAGAATCTAAGGTACCTTTTACAGGTGAGACACTGCAGTTGTGACCAGAATTATTGAACTCAAAGAAGCTCAGACTCTCCAGAAATCTTTAGGAAAAGGGCTTTGAAAATGAAAAACTTCAATTATATTTTAGCCTTTTTTTTTTTTTGAGGAAAGCTATATGAGTTCATGGTTTTAGGGAACTTTTGGGGTAACAACAAAACAACTACTTCCACAGAGAAGCAGCTCATAACTTTAGAGCATCATAGATTTAGAGCCAAAAGGGACCTCAGAGAACTAGGAGGAACCTCGGAGATCCTCCAGTCCAAGGGTTCTTAATTTGGTCTTCCTAAAAGGAATCCATGGCCAAGCGGGTAGATTTGGACTTGGAATCAGCAAGACCTGAATTCAAATCCTATTTCAGACACTTACTAGCAGTAGTCCAGTTCCCTGGACTTGGGGAACTTGGATTCAAATCCAGACTTCTGTACTATATTAATGCCTGTGTGACTGTGGAAAAGTCCCTGGATCTCAGTTTTCTTATCTATCAAATGGAGGTGATAATAATAGCACCTCCCTCCTCAGGTTATTAGCAAGATCAAAAGAAGTAACTTGTGGCAAAGTGCTATATAAATATTGTTACTGTTGTTATTATTTCAAGAGGACCATGATCTTGAAACTTTTAATATTTTGAAGACTGTATTTCAATATAATTGGTTTCCTTTTTAATCTTTTGTATATTTTATGTATTTAAAAACAACTGCATAGGAATCTATGACACAAAAAAAGGTTAAGAACTCCCTATTTAATCCAGTCCACTTCTTGGACAGATGAGGAAATTAGCCCACAGTTACACAGGTATTAATATAGTATGAAAGTCAGGATTTGAGTCCAAGTCATTCAGCTCCTTGTGGCATTCCATTTAAGTGACCACAAGGGCAGGTGCCATTAGCCAAAATGGGGGACATTTTGAATTTCAAGGAAATTCATTACCATGGAAATAGAATAAACTTTTGTCTCCTGGAATTATAAAAATAGCCTCTGGAGGGGGAGGGAGAGCCTCCTTCTTGCTTTTCCTTGTGATTAGGGTTGCAAACTGAAAAGGGCTCATTTAATTGGTCAGGTAAATTTAATCTGGTATAACAAGGCAGATCCTCCTTTTCTGAATTTGTATTTTCACTTGGATCCTGGGTGATGGTGATTCAGAGATTAGAGGCAGAGATTTCTGATGAACCTGGTAGACAGAAGAGCTTGGTCTTTTTCTCTTATTGGGGAATCTCCAAATGTGCTTGTATTGGGAAGAAGTCTCCTGAGAGGACAGAGGGAGTTGACATTTGTATACTGCGGTCTCCAGGGCTGAATTCCCCTCTTCATTCCTCCATTCTCCTTGGGTTTAGACTTTGGGTTTTCCATGAGCCAGACAAGAGGGACCAAGATGCTGTTACAGTTAATGAAGATGAAAATATAAACAGGTGAACAAAACTCCAGAGACCAGCCCTGCAGGAGAGATGTGGGTTCTGGAAGAGAAAGGTGGAAGCAGTCTGAGTTGCTGGGACTGCTGACCAGTTCCTGGGAATGCTCTTGGGTTGGTTAGCTGAGAGAGGGAGATTTCCATCTAATTTCCATCTCTGTCCCTCCTGGATTTCCTTATTTAGAAGTGCAGATTTCCTTTTTCTTTATTTCTTTCCGTTGGCTATGGGTATATGTGTTTGGGAATCCCCACAGCCACATCTAAAGATCTAGGAGAGGAAATGAAAGGAGATAATTAAATGGCTCAATGGAAAGGATGTTGGGCCTGGAGTCGGGAAGAACGGATTCAAATTTGGCTTGAGATACTTCCTGGCACTGTGACTTTAGGCAAATCATTTAACCTGTTTGCCTTAGTCCACTGGAGAAGGAAATGGCAAACCACACCAGCACTGTTGCCAAGAAAACCATGGACAGTGTGGTCCACAAGGTCAAAAAGAGTCGGATACTATTGAACCAAGTGTCCATCAGTTAGGACATGGCTGGAAGCAAGTATAAAACAAAACTATTTTCTATCGTGTTATGCTATTTACAATGCACTACAGTGACTACCACGTGCTGAGATGTTGAATCTTAGTTGAGAAAAGCTCACATAGGGTTAGTCAGTTGTTGTTCAGCTCACTGGTGTCCTACTCTTCCTGACCTCATGGGCCACTGTTTGCCAGGAAGTTCTATCCTTGACTATCTTTCCAAGTTTAAATTCATGTTTGATGTTCCCATGATGCCATCTATCCATCTCATCCACTGCCATGTCCTTTTCCTTTTGCCTTCAATCTCCCAACATCAGGGTCTTTTCCAACAAGTTAGTCAATTAGCATCTATATTATGTACCTACTGTATGCCAAATACAATGCTGAGACTGGGAATACAAAGAGAGACACTGCTTCTTTTTTAAAACATTTTTTAGTTTAATATTTTATTTTTCCTCAGTTACATGTAAAAACAATTTTTAATATTTGTTTTTAAAACTTTATTCTCTCCCTTCCTCCCTCCCTGCCTTCATTGAGAAGGTATGTGTGAAGCTATGCAAAACATTATAAGTCATGTTAGGAAAGAAAATATAGATTCCACTCCCCCCAAAAAAAGTCCTAAAGAAAAGTAAAGCAAAAATAAAAAGTGTTTCAATTTATATTCAGACACAATCAGTTTTTTCTGAGTATGGATAACATTTTTCACATGGTATAGTGATATCTCTTGATTCACACATACATTGGATTTAAGTCAGACAGAGTTGTGTGAAGTCATCAGCCTCAGGCTTCCAGAGTCATCACTGTTCAGGGGCAGGACAGTCAAGATGATAGTGTCTAACTGAGGTCTAACTGAGCTCTAAGCACTGCACAATACCAGCTTCATCTGTCTTAATGGCTGTTGGAATGAACTGTTCTCATCTGCCCATTCCAGCAGAAGTCTCAAGAGCTTTGGATAGACACTCGACCACATTGTAGGGTTTGAGACCCCTTGGTTACCCTCAACCTGGTTTAGCCTGCCTGCTGAAATTGTTTATCAGAGTGTGGCCATTGTGCATGCTATAGCTTCTTGTAGCCACAGGTGAGAGTCAGGTAGATCAGGTGGGCACCAAAGATGGAAAGCAGCCCTTGAAAGGGTTCAGCAGCCCTAACTCCAGAGTGGTTAGTCTTCCCTGAACACACTACCTTCAGAGTTGTCTTAGTTCATTGCATTGCTGAGAATAGCAAAATCATTCATAGCTAATCATCCCCCCCACAACATGGGTATTACTTTGTATATAGCATTTTGCATCAGCTCATGGAAGACTTCCCAGGTTTTTCTGAGAGTATTCTGCTCATTATTTCTTTTAGAACAATATTAATTTCATCGTGATTAATACCACAATTTATTCAGCATTCCCCAATTGATGAACATCCTTTCAATTGCCAATTCTTTGTTCTGAGAAAAGAGCTATTATAAATATTTTTGGATATATAGTTCCTTTTCTTTTCTTTTTTCTTTTTTCTTTCTTTCTTTTTCTTTTTTTTTTTTTTGTATTGTTGGGTCAAAAGGTATGCATTTTATAGCCCTTTGGATATAGTTCCAAATTGCTCTATAGAATGATTGAATCAGTTCACAATTGAATGCATTAATGTTTCATTTTTTCCATATTTCCTCCAATATTTGTCATTTTCCTTTTCTGGCCCATTAGCCTCAGAATTATTTTAATTTTCATTTCTTCAATCAATAGTGAGTTAGAATTTTTTTTCATATAATAACTTGATTGCCTCATCTGAAAACTTAATATCTTTTGATCACTTACCAATTGGGGAATGGCTCTTATTTTTTATAAATTTAACTGAGTTCTCTATATGTTTGAGAAATGAGACCTTTATCAGAGAGAGGCACTGCTTTTAAAGAGTTCACAGTCTAATGCGACAATATGAACAAATAAGATATATATGTATATATGACAAATTGGGGGAGGTCTCAGAGGGAACAAATTAAGATTAAAGAAGACTCTTGTAGAAGATGATACTTAAAGGAAGTTAGGGAAACTAGAGGGTAGACATGAGTTGGATATAAATATAAATTTTACATGAATAATATTTCACTCTATCTCCTAGACTGGCTTTGGACCCAAATGTTGGAGGCTTAATCAAATCACTTAGAGTTGTAGTTAACACCATGAACTCATTGAGAGATAGGGCTATCGGTTCAAGCAAAGTACCACCTGATGGGTAACTGAAATATGCACTAATTAATTAATTAATTGATTCAGTAACATTCCGGCTTCCTGGAGGTTTAACATTGCACTTGAGTCACACATTGAACAGTCTGAATAAGTATCACACTTCTGTTTTGTTTTGTTTTTTGCTGAGGCAATTGGGTTAAGTGACTTGCCCAGGGTCACACATCTAGGGAATGTTAAGCGTCTGAGATCACATTTGAACTCAGGTCCTCCTGACTTTAGGGCTGGTGCTCTATCCACTGCGCCACCTAGCTGCCCCAATATCACACTTCTAAATAAGTTTTCAAGATTTCTTACTCTTAGGCAAACCAGCCAGTATTTCTCTGTGTAATTGACTTTTTTGGGGTTGTTATTTAGTGGTTTTCAATCATGTTTGACTCTTTGTGATCCATTTGAGGTTTTCTTGGCAAAGATACTGGAGTGGTTTGCTATTTCTTTGTCCAGTTCATTTGGAAGATGAGGAAAGTTAAATGACTTGCCTGACATCACAAAGCTAGTAAGTGTCTGAGGTCAGATTTGAACTCAGATCTTTACAACTCCTGGCTCAGTGCTCTACCCATTGTCCCATAATTGACCTTAGTACCTGGCACTAGCAAGACTAGGAAAATGAGTGTTTTCTGTGGGCCCACAACCTAGCTTTTCCATATCTCCACTTGCACAAAAGCAAAATATGCAGATACTTAAGAGACTAGGAACAAAGCCTTTCAGTGGGTTCAAATAAAGATACTGCTAATCACAGAATAGTTCAGCCTGTTTTAAATGGGAATCCTATTACCAACCTGATAAGAGATCATCCAACTTTTGCTAGAGGATGTCCAATGATGGAGAGCCCAATGTTTCTGGAAATGGCCCATTGCACACTGGGATAGTTGTAATTATTAGCAATGTTTTCCTTAATGTCCAGACTAAATCTGACTCTTTGTGACTCCTACCCAAGTCCTAGAAATTTGCCCTGGAAATGTTATTTATTTATTTATTTCCCCCCCCTTTTTGCTGAGGCAATTGAGGTTCATTGACTTGCCCAGGGTCACACAGCTAGGACATGTTAAGTGTCTGAGGCCAAATTTGAACTCAGGTCCTCCTGACTTCAGGGCTGGTGCTCTATCCATTGCGCCACCTAGCTGCCCCATGGAAATGTTATTGCTGCGGGTGAACAGTGAGATTGGAGCAATATAAATGGCTGATAGAATTCATGACAAGACTTTTGTGGGGAGATTATTTTATCTCCACCTCACTGGAGAGGCAATTTCATAAAGAAATGAAAAGTTGATTGAGATGGTATTAGGGCAGAGAGCTGCTGAGTGCTCAAATCTTGGATGAAGATAGAAACAGCATTGATATTGATGATACAAGCTGAGGAAATAGTCCTCAGCATTTGTATCTAAATCCTTTTTATGTCTTTGTAAGAGTGAACTAGCCTCACAAAATTAGCATTGTGGTTTTGGAGCTAGGAGCATCCTTATCTTTTTTTTTTTTTTTTGAAAAAAATATATTTTCATTGCTTTCTTTTTTTTAAATTTTATTTTATTTGCAAAATATATGTATGGGTAATTCTTCAACATTAACCCTTACATAGCTTTCTATTACAGATTTTTCCCCCCAGCTCCCCACCCTTCCCCTAGATGGCAGGATATCCACTACATGTTAATTATGTTAAAATACTTGGCAAATCGAATATATGTATACATATTTCCAAACTTATTATTGTTGTGCAAGAAAAACCGCATCTACATAAAAGACATATCAGATAAAGGAAACACAATGTAAGCAAACATCAATCAAGAGTATGAGAATGTTATATTGTGGTCCACATTTCACATCCCTCTCTCTGGGTGTATATGGCTTTCTTGAGTGAACAATTGGAAGTGGTTTGAAACATTTCGTTGTTGAAGGGAGCCATGTCCATCAGAATTGATCGTCATATAGTATTGTTGTTGCCGTGTATGATGATCTCCTGGTTCGGAGCATCCTTATCTAGCAGTTATCTATTCTCACCTCCTAATTTTATAGGTAAGGACACTAAGGCCCAAAGATCTGGGATTTAAACTCAGATCTCCGTCCTTCTTTCCTTCTTCCTTCCTTCCCTTCTTTCCTTCCTTCCTTTGGTAAATATTTTATCCCCCACCAATTTCATGTAAAAACATTGTTTTTGTTTTGTTTCTTTGTTTTGAGTACCAAATTCTATCCTTTCCTCTCTTCTCCCTGAGACAGTAAGCGATCTGATATATATTTGTGCAATCCTGTAAAACATATCCATATTAGTCATTTTGTGCAAGGAATAAGAAAGAAAGAAAGAGAAAAACAGTAAGCTTCAGTCTGCATTCAGACAATATCAGTTCTTTAGAGGTGGATAGCATTGTTGGGATTGCCTTTGATCACTGTATTGTTGACAGTAACCAAGTCGTTCACAATTGTTCATTGTATACTATTGCTATTATTGTGTACAATGTTTTCTTGATTCTGCTCATTTCACTTTATATCAGTTCTTGTACATAACTCTATGGGACATTGGAACAATATTTCTGACTTTTCCCAGAATATAATTATGATGACCCAATCCATTAAAGTAGCCACTAATGCTACTTGCCTTAAGTCTCTCTGTCTTCAGGACTTGAAATAAAATAGAAACAAGTCCAGGTACTTTGGGTGAACAAGATTTCTTTCTTTCTTTCTTTCTTTCTTTCTTTCTTTCTTTCTTTCTTTCTTTCTTTCTTTCTTTCTTTCTTTC
>JAJPUD010000799.1:87595-231275 GCA_023553655.1 Myrmecobius fasciatus | reverse complement strand
CACCCACAGAAGCTCTGCATTCAGGGTGCAGAACAGATTGGAAATGTGCAGCAGGGGGAAAACCCTGCCGAGGAGGGAGACCCACGCCAGACTTGAAATGATGGAGCCCTCAAGATGAGGAGGGGGAGCCTTTCAGGTTCTAAGAATGCCCAAAGCTAGGAGGAGGATCTTGTTCAAGGACCAGCCCGGAGACCCTGAAAAGTTGTGAAGTGGAGGCAGGTGACCCAGTAAGATTTTTGCTTTATTTAGAAATAGCACTCTGAAAGCTGAGTGGAAGACAGACTGGAGTGGGGAGAAGTGAAGGGGTCAGAGCCATCCTCAGGCCACTGGGTAGTCCAGGGATGAGGTGAGGAGGGGTCAGTGTGCTGCTGTGGGAGAACAACTTACCACCAGAACCTTGGAGAATTCTTTGAGTATTACTTTGATCTGCATACTTAGGAAATTCACTTGTCAAGGAAAAGGATACAGAGTTAATTGGGAATGCAGGGCTCGAATGGTGTTAACGGGGTTGTAATTACAGAGACAAGCTGTTAGCTTGGAGATAATGGGGTGCAGGGAAGCGCTGTGTGATGTGTCTCTGTTCACTCATGGCAGAATCTTTGTGACCCCATTGGGGGTTTTCTTGGCAAAGATACTGTGTGATTTTCCATTTCCTTCTCATTTTACAGATGAGGAAACTGAGGCAAATAGGGTGAAGTGACTTCCCAGGGTCACATAGCTAGATCATAGCTACAGAGCATAGAAAGATCTAAAGCTGGATTGGAACTATATCCACAGCACCACTTAGCTGCCCTTTGTCTGTTTCAGTCGGATAAAGGATAGTTAAAAAAATGAACTTATCCTTCTTCCCCAGATAGCTTCTGCTCATCCTGTTCCTATCAGTGATTCTATGATTTTCCCAGTGACTACTTTTAAACTTGGAGTTATTCTTGATTCTTTCCTCTTATTCGGTTGCTGAGTCCTATTGAGTCTTTCATTTTCATTGTGTCTTAGATAATATTCCTCTGGGTTCTACTGCTGCCACTTTAGACCATAGCTCACCAGGAGGTTTGTGGTACCTACTGTTCATCCTATATCGTGCAAGCAGAAAAATGGGCTTTCATCCTTCCTGCTTTTATGCATTTCCAGAATACCCTCAGCACAACTTTGCAAATTCTCATTTGGAACATAGGCTCATAGCTCTAGAGCTTAAAGGGAAGTTAGAGGCTAGCTCATATTTGACCGATGAAGAAACTGAGGCACACAGAGAGGAGTGACGTATATAAAAAGCTATTTTAGGAATATTGGTTTTGCCAATCTCACAGATGAATCAAAATGGGTATAAATCTAAAACCAGAGGGCAATCAAGATATTTTACTTCTAGAGTCTAGAACTCTACAGATCTGCTTCAGTTCCATGAATTTCTATTTCTAAGGGGGAAAAAAAGGAAAAGTAAAAAGTAAAATGTTGATGTAGAAGATAGAGTGCTGGACTTGAGTAAGGAAAACCAAGTTCACATCTTGTCTTAAGGAACTTAATTAGCTATGTGACCCTAGTTAAGTTACTGAACAGCAGGCCCTATAGGCACCACAATGAAACAGCAGATTCCATGAGTATTCTTCACTAACGAGTAAAAATTGTCAACAAGCAGAATTCTTACAACAAACGTATGGTCCAGAAGTGCAAATTCCCATTTTGGCTATATCCCAAACTGCCTATTTCATTCTGAATTTTAAGTCCATTCATTCTATCATAATTACCTATGGTACCAGACACTGTGTTAAGCACTTTTAAAACTTTGTAGCCAAATATAAAGGTGGATTGCATCTTCAGGCTTCTGGATCTGTGATTTATTACTGAATTGGTCAAAGTTTTAAAGTCAGAGTTTTTTTTTTCCTACTGTGTAGTCATAGTGTAAATTGTTCTAGTTCTTTTTCTTCACAACATTGGTTCATGGAGGTCATCTTGGTTTCCTCTGAAAGTCCATTTTGTCATTTCTTATGACAATAATCCATTCCTTTCACATAACACTTTATTCCCCTATTGATGGTCACACCCTCGGTTTCCAATTCTATGTCATCTTGACAAGAGCTGCTATAAATATTTTTGTGTGAATCCTCTTTATTTGATTTCTTTGGGATCTAAATCTTGTGATGATTATCACTGAGTCATTAGCGTTTAGAGCACATTTCACTATGGTTGATTTCTTTTGTAATATTACATATTTTTTTTTATGCATTTAAAAACAGTATTTTTAGTGGAGTTCCTTGGTTTCACCAGGCTGTTAAAGGGGGGGAGTCCACGGTACAAAAAAGTTCAGAAGCTCTGCTTTACACATTGGCATTCCTGTGTCCTGCATCTTGCTTTCAGTACAACCAGCATCTCATAGCCATGTATGAGGTCAGGTGGGATTGTTCAGTAGGACTTCATTGCGGACTGTGTAGCTCAATACCACATTGACCTCCTGTTCTGTTATCCTGCTTACCAAAAGAAAGCATGCACACTACCATGGGAAAGACTAGTTTTATGCATTTGGTGGAAAATCTCATTAACTTGGTGGATGACAAAACTGAAATGTTACAGGATAGATTTGGAGCAGACAATATATTCATTGACAGAATCAGGATAGGTTAGAATACTGAACAGAGTCTTAAAAGATCGAATGTAATTGGGATATCCCATCCTTAGGACCAAAATAAATAATTAAATAATCACACACATACATGAAGGGAGGAAGCTGTGGCTTGATAGGCAATTTATGGGAAAAAAACCCTGCTTTTAAGTTCATCACAGAATCATAGCTTTCATTCTGAGCTTATGGGGCTGCCAAGTGATGTCTTAATTTCCAATTCTAATGTCTTTCCCCAAAAACCTCTTTTTTCTTGAAGTCTTTGGTGTTTGACACTTTTGATCATCTCTTGAATACTTTCTGTTGAGTTTCTGTGAGGCTGCTCTCTCTTGCTTATTTTCTAAGTCTATTCCTTGTCAGTCTCCTTTGCTGATTATGTATCCATGTCATGCTCATTCACATGTCTATTAATGTCCCTTGAGGTTCTCTCTTGGGTCTTTTCTTTTTCTCTTTATCATAGCTCACTGGTATAATGGTAATAATTATAATAGCAAGCATTTTTGTAACACTTTAAGGTGACATGGGATCACTTATTATTTCTCTGTAGATGGCCTGCAGATCTGTATAATCTAAACGGAGTCTCCTGAGCTCCATCTGCCTTTTGTACACCTTAGCATAGCTATCTCCTGTTCAATGTGGCCAAAACAGAATGACTGGGTCATTAGCGTTTAGAGCACATTTCACGATGGTTGGTTTCTTTTGTAATATTATATATTTTATTTTATGCATTTAAAAATGGAGTTAGTGGAGTTCCTTGGTTTCACCAGGCTGTCAAAGCAGGGTACAGAAAAGTTCAGCTGCTCTGCTTTACACATTGGCAGTCATCTCCGAATTTATCTTTTACTTTTGAGGATACCACCTTCTTTAAACCACATATCCAATCCCTTGAAAATCTTGTTTCTGCCTTCTCAAAATATCTTGTCTAAATCTTTTCTGTTGATTAACATAACACCACCACTATAGTTCAGGCTTTCAACTGCTCTTGCCTGGACTTTTTTTTTTTTTTTTAATTAAGTTTTATTTTCAGCTCTGCTAAGTCTTATTATTATTACATGTAAATTGTTCTCCTGAGTCTCACTTCACTTTCCATTTCATAACAGGGCTTTCCAGATTTTTCTGAAATTGTATCCTTCATTATTTCTAGCAGAACAGTAGTATTTTATCACATTCATGTACCATAACTTGCTCAACCATTCCTTGATTGGTGGGTTTCACATCATTTTCCAATTCATTGTCACCACAAATAGAGTTATTACGAGTATTTTTGTCCTTTTTGATTTCTTTGGGGGTGTAGACCTAGTCGTGGTATCTCTAAGTCAAAGGGTATGCCCAGTTTAGTAGCTTTTTGGTCATAGTTCCCTATTTCTTTTTCAGAATGGTGGAACCAGTACACAGTGTTTTATGGTATTTATAACTATTTTAAGGGAAATTTCTCTTTTTATCTCTTCCTGCTGGATTTTACTGGTAATATACAGAAAGGCTGATACTTTCTGTAAGTTTATTTTATGTCTTGGGCTAGGAAGGTAGTGCAGTGGATAGAATACCTGGCTGGCTTAGAGTCAGGAAGATTCACCTTTATGAGTTCACATTTGACAGACACTGACTCTAGACGAGTCACTTCACCCATTTGCCCCAGTTTCTTCATTTGTAAAATGCCAAGAAAACCCCAAATAGGGTCACAGAGGGTTGGATATGAGTGAACAACGTTTTGTATTCTGCAGCTTTGCTGAATTGTACATTTTTTTAAATGAAATTAATTTTTTTAAATTAAATTAAAACTAAATTTTTTAGTTGGAGTTCTCTGAGTAAACTGTCATCATCTACAAAAGGGAGTTTTGTTTCCTCATTGATTTTGCTTATTCCTTCAGGTTTTTTTTCCCCCCCCTTATTGCTTTTGCTAGGATTTCTAGTACAGGATTGAATAATATGATGATAATGGATATCCTTTATTCATCTCTGATCTTATTAGAAAAGCTTCTGGCTTATCCTCATTATGGACAATATTGGCTCTTAGTTTTAAATAGATAATACTCTTTTAAGATCGATTTCTGTTTATTCCTGTGCTTTCTAAAGTTTTGTTGTTGTTTTTTTTTTTTTAACAAGAATGGATGCATTTTGTCAGTAGTTCCCAGATTAAAGTATTCATGTTTTTGTTATTAAATGGTTATTAAATTAAATTAAATATATGCATATATATATATCAGAAACAATAAATATATATATTTATGTCAGAAATATATTGAACCAGCTCAGTGTTTCTGATATAAATCCAGCCTGGTTATAATTATTATTTTTGTGATACATTGATGTAGTGTCCTTACTAATATTTTACTGAAAATTTTTGATGTACTTAAAAATTTTGTTTTTTGTTTTTAAATTTAAATTCTCCCTGGGTTAGGTATTAAGACTGTATTTGTATTATAAAAGGAATTTGGTAGAATCCTTTCTTTACATGTTATAAAAAATTTTTTTTACATAATATTAGAATTACTTATTCATTTAATGTTTGAATTTACCTGTAAATCCATCTGGTCCTGGGTTGTTTTTTTTTTTTTTTTCCTGCCTTTGGGAGTTCATTTATAGCTTCTTTAATTTCTTTTCCCAAGTGTGGATTTTTTTGTTGTTGTTGTTCTATTAATATGGGCAGTTAATATTTTTGAAAATATTCATCCATTTTATTTAGATAGTTGTTTTGGCACATAATTGGATGAAATAGCTTCTAGTAATTAATTTTTTTCTGCATCATTTATGATTTTTACTAGTTTTATTATTTACACTGATTATTTGATTTTTTTCATTTTCTTAATATTGCTTATCTATTTTTTATAGTTTTTAAAATTCTTTTTTAATGTTCATAATTATGTTAATCTCTTTTGAATTTTTAGGATTTCTATTTTGGTGTTTAATTGGGGATTTAAAATTTGTTGGTTTTCTAGTTTGTGTTTTTTAATTGGATGCTTAGTACATTGATCTACTTTTTCTTTCATTGATGAAATAGAAATAGACATTTTCCCCAAAGTGTTGCTTTTTTTACTTGGATTATTCCAGTAACTTCAACTCTTCCTATTTCAATTCACACCAAAGTGACTTCTAAAGTGTGAGTTGGCTTATGTAACAGGGGACCAACTCCCCAATAATGTGTTGTTTGGGGTATTGGAAACTCTTTACAACCTGGCCCTCTCCTGTCTGTACACACACTGCTCTCTAGTTTGACGATCCCATTGTAGTTAGTGCTTCAAACACAACTCTCCATCTTCCCTCTTTACCTTCATGTCTCGTCTGCTTTTCCCTATTCTATTCACTGCCACCTTAATTTTTCTGGTTTTCTGTAAGGTCCAGTCCAAATCCTAACTTTTGCAGGACCCTATTCTGAATCTTTCCCAGCTGCTAGTACCCTCCCTTCTTTTTCCCATTAAACCTAACTTTATGTATCTTAAACATACCTATTATATTTACATGTTGTCTCTGTTAGAATGTGAGCTCCTACAGGATAGGGGCTTTTGCCTGATTTTGTATATGAGTCAGTATAGTGCCTGGCCCATAGTAGGGGTTCAAGAAATGCTTGTTGACTGATTACAAAAACTAGATAGATCTTAGACTGTGGAAAGCTAGTTAGATTTTAGGATGTAGTTAAAAATACAACAAATCACATGATATATATTGGAGTCAGGCTACCTGGGTGTGATCGTGAACAAATCATAACCTTTGAGCCTTAATTTCTTCATCTGTAATAAGACATGAAAATACTTCATGTAGTCTCTCATATGGTTATTGTAAAGAAAACGCTTTGTAAAACCTTGAAGCACTATATGAATGTGAATACAGTAGTGTTCTTTTTGCCCTGGGACTGTAATTGGGTAGGTAGTGCAACAGGGTCCTGCACTCAGTGCCAGCAAAGGGTCCCTGTAAGGGGGGAAACTAGATAGGATCCATGTTTAAAAGGTATAGGTATGGAGGTGAGTTTTTATCTTTTTCTTTATTGTTTTTTAATAGTTATACAAAAATGGAATGGGCTGCTTCAGGAGGTAATAAAATTTTTGGTTTTGGAGATGTCCTTGACTGAAGTGTCATAGAAAGGATTCATATGTGTTGGGAAGAGTTGATCTTTGTTCTTAAGATTCCTTTGGATTCTAAGTTTCTGTAGTTCTGGGTTAATGAGGGTCCTTCATTTTCAGGTTTAAATTCATTTCAGTGCAGTAGCAAATATTCCTTGTTTTTTTTGCAAGTTGTCTTTCTGATATGTTTAGAACCTAGGGCTTAATGCAACTGATTCTGCAACTTTTGGTTCTTTAATTGGACCATTTTCTGAGAATTACCAAAGTGTGGACACCATTTTTTACATTGTCTGTAGCGTCCATAAAATGACTAAATAGCCTTAAAAATTTTTTTTTGTCTCATCTCATCAACTAGCATAGTGCCTTCCACATAGTAGACACTTAATAAATGCTTGTTGGATTGAATATGATTGGAGGAATGTAACAATCCTGAATCCATTATGTAATCTTGTCTTTTTTTCCTGCTGATTATGTATCTTGGGACAGATTTCCTTATCAAAGGTCAGCACTTAGTGTTTGGGGAAGCACCCCTTTATTCTGGGATAGCTGAATCCAGCATCTTTTATCTTTTGCCCGTAGTGTTACCAGAACATTGTTGATGCAGCAGAAGAGGAAGCTGCAGCTCTAAGGAACAATTATATGAGGTTTTTTAAAATTGGAATGGAGGACAAAATGGAGGGAGAATGACTTTAGATATTTTAGAAATTGAGTCCCTCATAGTCTAGAAAGACTGGTCTGATAGGAGAAGTGAAAGATGTTTTTATGAAAATGGGGAGAGCTAACACATGTGTGTGTTTCAAAAATTCTTTTAATATATATCTGGCTACTCAAAATCTGTTTGGTTAATGATTAAAAAAAAGAAAAGCTTTGTTAATATTTCTTATTTTTTATTTTTATTTGGTAAGTGAGCCATTATCTTGAATTTAGTCTTATACATTGGTTATAACTATTTTTAGATGCCATTTAAAAGCAAGGTCAGAAGATGGAGATTTTTTTTTAATGAAGTTAGTCTGTTGACTGGTGAAAGTAGTCTGAATTATTCTTTCATTTGCTTTTAGATTTATTGAATAATTGTTTAAGAATCACAGAATGAGTTTTAAAGTATGCATTGGAAAATAGTTCTGAGTTTGGATCTAGTGAGACTAGGGTTCAGATTCTGCTCCTGATACTATATGACTTGGCAAGTTTATTGGACCCCTGTGACTCAGGTGATTGATTCCCTGGGACTTGTTAATATTGTCATGGCTCCCATGTCTGCTGCTTCACCCAGGGAGAGCCTGAATTGGGAGTGAGACTCAGATGTTTAAATGTGTCTGGATCCTCCTGGATGTGGGTCAGTTCCCTCCTGGGGAGTCTCAGGCTTCTTCCAGCTCTGCCTTCTACACTGTGGTGGATATGTCTCAATAAAGTGAGGGGATTTCTTGGGCACTCTCCGGCATGCTGGGCCTGCCCTTCCCTTTTGTTTGTATTTCTTTGGCATCCTTGACATCAGTTTCTTCTGGGTAAGTAACTCTTTGTTTGAATGAAATGTTTTGCATCCTATTCACATACAACTTAAACCTCCCCATTGCTATTTGAGACATCATTAATTTTAATTTTCTAATATTCTAAAATTCGGTGTATTGGACCTGTGTCTCAGTCTAGGGCCCAACTTCCTAAACTGTGGATTGTAACCCTCTATAAGTCTCATAACTGAATATGGGGGTTGCGAAATTATAATTTATTATTAATTAATGTTTGATTTGTATACCTGTTATATACCTGGGGTCATGTAAAAATTTCTCAGGCAAAAAGGGGTTGTGAATGGGAAAAGTTTAAGAAGCCCTAGCCTGGGACTTTGAGGCTAATCCTGGATGCTAGAAGACTTAGTATTAGGTCTTTTTGTTGTTGTTGTTGTTAAAGGGAAGAAACTTGGATTTGTTAACAGAATTTTTGTAATTTTTCTGAGATTGTCCAAACTGTTATTTCTGAAGTATCTCTCAGCTTTATGTCTATTATGAAATTTGGAGGTTAAGGTGATAAAATTACATGCTTTTGTATCTATTTTGAGTATCAGTGTGATGAAAAGCAATGTGAAATTTGCTTCCTCAAAAACCTTGGTTATGACGTTCTTAAATGCCAACTTTTTTGTCCCTCTAGTGAGCTCATTTATCCTTCCTGACTTTTAATAATATTTTGGCACTTAGAAAAGGGAAAATTAAAAGCATGATTGGGGGAGGGAAGAAGAGGGCAATCGAAGTGAAAAAATGGACACCAGAGCAGGAAATTAAAACATGAAGAGAGCTCTAGTGTGAAGTCCTTCATCAACTTAATTTACTTACTGCTTTGATATTGGTGTGTGTGGTTTGAATAATTAAGATCAGTTTAAATTGTTGGCCATTGAAGTGTTTTATTTAGCTTGTCTTTGGATTCTAATCGACTTTGTTTGATTAGGTACATGTAGAACTCATGTAACAAACATTGAGTAACAGACATTGAAAAAGCAAAATACTTTGATTAAATAAATGTCTGACTCATGGGAGATCCTGTGACTGGCTCTGAAAAGCTAGTGCCAGACAAACCAAGATAAATTGTGTAGAAACATGGAGAGACAGCTTCTTTTTCTGCTTGCTAATCCAGCTGTTGTTGGTATTTTCTCTCTTTGAGTTTATGAAGGCATTCCCTAGTATATACTTCTCTTCAGGGTTATTAAGATAAATCTTTTTGGATACTTTAATCCATATCCTTTAATTTTCTGACTACTACTAGAAATATTATCTTGTCTTTAACTTGCCTATTAGTTTACTGTTTTGATGTATAACTTTTATGGTTTTCCTAAGTCATTATGCTGTCCACAGGGATCAGTTTCTGTTTGAGTTTGACACCTACTGTTCTACCATGCATTTTAACCTATTTGCCATAAATTGAAAAGCTCATTTAGTCATTTTGACTATTGAGATTGTTCTATCTTGCTAATGTGTCTAGGTGAACCCTTCAGGGCCATTCCACAGAAGTGTCCAAAGCCCTGCTGGGCTCTCTGACTACTGACACCGTTCTTTGAGGGTCAGATGCTGTTGTACTCCCTGTGCTGTCAGTGCCTCCAGACATCATCCATGCACAGCGAATGGGGCATGGGGCCGACAAGTTCAATTCCTGGCTCTGTAACCCTGAAATAGGCATGATAATTAGTACCCACCCAGAGTTGCTATGATGATCAAATGAAATAATATTTGTAAAGCTCTTAGCACAGTTATCAGATACGGTGGGTGCTTAATAAATGTTTATTTTATTTTCATTTAAGCCTTACCATCTGACCTGCCTCTGTGCCTTCCAACCCGAGGTTCTGTTGTTTGACTTATTGAAGAAATAAGTGGACATCTGGACCTTGTCATCTCTTTCAGATCCTGTATGCTTAGTATTTGCAAACCTTTTCATCCACCTTGAAGCTGAGCCATCTTTTATCAGTTGTCTCCCCCAATTATAGTGTGAACTCCTTGAGAGATGGTCTGAGTGTTTTGTTTTTTTTTTTCCTGCTTATATCTCTTGTGCTTGGTACATAGCAAGTCCTTAATAAAATGCATTATCATCCACTATTCATTCATTGGATCCATGATTTAATTTGTGTAGATCCTTCCTCCACAGATTGAATCTGCAGTCCTTTTTACCTTATTGTATGGCCATTATGACTTTTTTTAAAAAAAAACAAATTATTTTAAACTTAAATATAACATAAGAAAAAACAAAATAGAAAAAAAGAAAGACAGAAAAGGGGGGAAAACATTATCATGTGTACCCAGCAGAACATCAGGGAGGAGTCAAAATATGTAACAATATATTTCCATTTCAAGAAAGCATATATAATAATAGATGTTATATTCATAATTTTCTTATCTTTGCTTTCTTGTAGGTTGTAGGTTTTCTTTTGTTCTGTGTTGTGTACTTTTTACTTTTTTTTTCCCCTCCTTTCATCACTGCCACCTCTCCTAAACAGGCTACAGTTAAGCATGGATGTTTTTATGTATGCATATACTCATACAAATCTACCCACATAGATATATACACACATTTACATACATATATATGTATACATATACATACATAGACATGAATCTAAAACAATGTTAATATGACTGACATATAACATGGATTTCTCTCTTAATTGAATCTTTAAGTTTGACTTTAAGATCAGTGATTACTTCCTCTACTTCTTTCCTACTCCTGATTATTGTTATTGTGTTTGTATATCTCTTATTTTCTATCCTTGGTAACTCTTCTATTTTAGTTATCCTTAAGTTGCTTTGCTATTATTTAACTTCTCCCTACCCCCATGAATCCCTGTCTTACCTTCTCCCCCTACCCTTTCCTTCCCTCTTTATCCCATTCCTATTAATCTATATATCTTTGCCAAAAATCTACACAGCCTTCTATGCCCCATCTTATCCTCTTCCCTCCCCCCCTTATTTCTTTATAGATTTTGGAGGGTATTATTTATGTATTGTTCCCTATTTAACTCATTCCCAGTATAAGCAGATTTTCACAGCTATCAGCCCTCCTCTCCCATCTAATGCCTCTGTATTGGTTCTTTCTCTGCACCTCATTTTTTTTTTATATAAAGCTTTTTATTTATAAAATATATGAGTGACCTTTCAACACTGACCTTTGCAAAAAAACTTTTTTTTTCCCAAGCTTTTCCTTTCCTTCCCCCCACCCCCTACCCCTAGATGACAGGTAATCTAATACATGCTAGATAGGATAAATTATATGACAAATACAATACATGTATACATATCTATACAGTTATCTTACTGCACAAGAAACATCAGATCTAGAAAGAGAAAAAGAAAAAAACAACCTAAGAAGGAAAACAAAATGCATGGAAATATTCACAGAAAGCGTTAAAATTCTGCACCTCATTGGTATAGCATAATTACTGTTTTTACTTTTTTCCTAGATGATTTTCTGTTTGAGTTAGATCATACTCAGCTCTTCCCCATTTTTTTTTTGAATACCCAGTGGGTTTTAGACCTATAGTTTGCATTTCCATGTATAAAACATAAACACTTTGTCCTTATTGAGTTCCTTGAAATTAATTTTTGATGTTGCCTCTTTTATGTTAAATTTTCTGTTGAATTCAGGTTTAGTTGAGACACAATCCTGAAAATCTGAGAGTTCATTGAGTGTCCATTTTTTTTTCATTCAATATTATACTTAATTTTGCTGGATATATTTTAGCTGCAGGCCTAGTTCTTTTGATTGTTGATATATAATTTTTTTTTGTAGTAAGCTTATTTATTTTTAATACATACTGCTTTTTGAATCATGTTGGGAGAGAAAAATTGGAGCAAAAGGGAAAAACCATGGGAGAGATTAAAAAAAAAAAACAGAAAAAAGAAGTGAACATAACATGTGTTGATTTACTTTCAGTCTTAGATATTTTTCTGGATGCAGATGGCATTTTCTATCCAAAGTCTGTTGGGATTACCTTGGATCACTGAACTATTGAGGAGAACCAAGCTTTCCGAAGTTGATTATTGCACATTCTTGCTGTTAGTGTGTACAGTGTATTCCTGGTTCTGCTTGTTTTGCTCAGCATCAGTTCATGTTATTCTTTCCAGGCCTTTCTAAAGTCAGTTTGTTCATCATGAACCTGTCTTCCCTAGTCCCATAGTAGTTTTCTGTGGTTGGGTTCTTTCCTCTTTGCTTTTTTTTTTTTTTGGAGAATTTATGAGGGTAAGCACCTCTAATGCTGGGGTGGGGGGTTGGTGACCTGGAACCCCAAAGCAAGAGCTCCCCCCTCCTGTGAGTGCCCACAGCCTCCTGGTCCCTGCCTCTGCACTCCCAGTAAGGGACCCTTATCAGAAAAAATCCCCTTTCCTTGTCAGCTTGGGTGCCCTCAGTCCTCTCCCAGACTGTGGGAGGTGGCCGTTCCTATGGAAGCCAGCTGGCCCCAGGCTCTGCTGTCCCCCTGCAGGAGCCAGGTGTTCCCTCCTCGGGCCTGGGGGCTTTCTTGGGGTCTTCTGGGACTGTCCCTTGAGGACCCCTGCTCTTCCCCAAGTCTTGTTTTTTCTGGGGTCTGTGTTTGCCCCGAGGCATGCTTTTGCTTTCTTTCTGGGGAAGATCCCAGACATCCTTCCAGAATCCTCCCCTGTCCTGACTCTTACAGTGGTTTCGGAAAAGTTTTCCTGATGCTTCACCTTTTTACAGTGGGGACCCCTGGACTTCCTGACACTTAGCCTGACCCCGAAGTTTCTCAGCTTGATAAATCTGCCCCTTCCCTCAGTCTTCAGTGGTACCCTCCTGTGCCTTGGACCTTCTGGTTACTTCCCCTCAGTTGCTTTGCCTGCCCGTGATCTTGGCATCGCCCCCAAATGTACCCCCCCTCCAGCACCTCTTCCTCTGCTTCCCCTTACGTGGCATCCCTCCCCCCAGGCCATCTTCCCTACCCCAGCCACTTCTTCCTCTCCTCCCCATCTCTACTCTGCTGGGCTCTCCCCCTTGGGACTGTGCTCTGACTGGCCTCAGTCCCCCCATCCCCCTCCTGCCCCTCTTCAGCCAAGGAGCTGCCCCCCTCTTAGGGAACAGATGGAGACATTCTCTGTGAGTCTCTTCTCCCTCCCCCTGCCTAATTCCCACCCCTTGCAGGCCTTCTCATTCCTTACCTTCCTTACCTAGGCTGACTGTTCACCTGAACCCTCAGCCTTCTCCTCCAACAGAAGGCCCCCTCATTTGGCTTTAGTCTCTCTGTCTCCTGGCTCCCTACAGCCCTTCCCTGATCCTTCCCTCCCCACCAAGGAAGGGCTCCCCAATAAAGCCTGCCCCGGGTCATTCTGCTGAGATGACTTTTCCACCTCTCTGCAACCTTTGACCTTGTGGATCTCCTCTCCTGGGCAGGTAACATGTCCTGGACCCTTTTCTCTTCTCCTTTTGTATTACTTCACTGGGTGCTCCTGCCAGCTCCCATGAATTTAGTTACCATTTCTATGCTGGTGTTCTCAAATCTACTTTTTTCTGACCCAGTCTGTCTGCTGACCACCAGTCATACAGCTTCTTCTGTCTTCCTGACATCTCAAACTGGATATCTAGGAGATATTCTTAAATTTTGGGGGGCGGTTCCCCCCTTATTGAATTCCATTTTCTTTTTCTTCCTTTCTTCCCCTTCCCTGAGACAGTTAAGCAATCTAATATAGGTTATACATGTGCAGTCATATAAAACAGATTTCTATATTAATCATTTTGTGGAAGAAAGCTTGAGCCAAAAAAAAAAACAAAAACAACAAACAACAAACAAACAAAGAATAAAGAAAATGGAAAATAGTATGCTTCATTCTGCATTCAGCAGAATGGTTCTTTCAGTCATTTTTCAGTATGAATCCTCAGGGATTGTCTTAGTTTGTTGTGTTGGTGAGAATGGCTAAATCATTCAGAGTTGATTATTGTACAGGGTTGTTGTTTGCTGTGTTTACAGTTGTCTCCTACTTCACTTTGCATCAGTTCAGTTCAGTCTTTCCAGTTTTTTTTTTTTTTTAATCATCCTGCTCTTCATTTCTTTATAACACTGTAATAGTATTCCATTACAACCACATACTCAAACTTGTTCAGCCTTCTCCAATTGATGGGTATCTTACAGTTCTTTGCCACCACAAAAAGAGTTGCTATGAATAATTGGGCCATTTCTGCATCAAAAGGTATGCACAGTTTTGTAGCCTTTTGTGCATAGTTTCCACTTATTCTCCAGAATGGTTGGATCAGTTCACAACTCCAATGCAGTAGTGCATTAATGTCCTGATTTTTCCAATCTTTTCTCCAGTAGACATTTTTAACTCATTGTGTCAGAAATAGAATTCATTTTCTTTCCCCCAGCCTCATACTTTCCCTATAACCACAGAGGGAAAAACTATTTCCTCAGTCTCCCAGGCTTGCAACTGTAGAGTCATCCTGGATTTCTCACTGTTCTCTTCTTTCCTCTCTAATTTCCAAGCTATCATCAAGGCCTGCCAGTTTTACCTTTGCTGAAGACACTTGTTTCTCTCCTCGGACTCTGCCGCTATACAGATCTCATCCTCTCCTGCCCAGATCTCATCCCTTCCTGCAGGATCTCTTTCCCCTCCTTCCCGGATCTCATCCCCTCCTGTCTGGATTCTTGCAACGTCGCCCTGCCTAAAGCTTCTCCCCACTCTCCTGGAGGATCAAATGCAGAATGCTCTGCTTGGCTTTCGAGGCCTTCTGCCACTTAACCTCCTCCTATCTTTTCAGTCTTCCACCTACCTCCCCAACATGTACTTTTCACACCAGGGATGCTGGCCTTCAGGCTGTTCCACAAAGAAGATACTCTGTCTCTCCGCTTCCGACACCCTCCTCAGACTGTCCCACATGCCGAGAACGCGCTCTTCTCTGCTCCAACTGCTGACCTTCCCAACTTTCAGGTTCCATCTAAAGTCCCATCTGTACTACAAGTCTTCCCCAACCATTCTTCCCTCCAGTGCTTCTCCTCTGTTCAGTATGTCTTGTTCATAACTTGCTTTTATGTATTTGTCTCCATGTTGTCTCCCCCATTAGATTTTGAGCCCCCAGGGCAGGTAGGACTGTCTTTTACCTCTTTTTTTTGTATCCTTGGAGTTCAGCACAGTGCTTGGCACAGTACATGCTTTAGTAATGTTTATTGATTGATTCACTTTATCACTTAAGCCCTTCACAATCTGGCTCTAGGTTACCTTTCTGCTTTATAATATAAGGCCTAGAACGGAAGAAAAGGAGGGGGGAAATTGTAAGAAATGTCAGTAACTTGGAGAAAGCATTAGAATGTGTAAAGGAATGAAATCACTGGGAGAAAAATCTGGAAAGAATACTTGGCAAACATGGTACAACATGCAGCAGAACAAGGATCCAAGGACAGTGTAGAGAAAGGCTTCAAAATGTCATAAGCATAGATGACAACTGAAAGGCCTCAGATTATTTGGGTCATGGGGTTCCTTGAAAAATGTAAAGGAAGAAGTAACCTAAACGTTATTTTGGGAAAACTCCTTCTTTTCCCTCCCGCACCATCCATTCCAGTGACATGCCCACCTGCTCTTTCTGGGTATTGCCTCTCCTTTTCTCATGTCATCCTTCAGTCTTATTCTGGAGTCATGGTCTCTTTGGGACCCCAGGAGAGTTTCTTGGCAAAGAGACTGGAGGGCTTTGCCCCACTTCCTTTTCCAGGGGATGAAGGCTAAGGGACTTGCCCAGGGCCACACTGCTAGGGAGTGTCTGAGGCCAGATTTGAACTCACTTCTTCCTGACTCTGGGCCTGGTGTTCTGTCGGCTGCGCCACCACTGCCTCCCTCCTTTCCCCATATCTTTACACAATGTGCATTCTTTCCCCTCCATTACTGCTCATCTTTAGGATGGCCAGTTCTGTGTGCCCTTGGGAGTAGGCCTTTTCTAATCCCTTCTCTGTTCTGTCCCTTTAAAGACTGTTTTGTGGTGTGTTTGGGGGTATGCAGGCCATATCCCTCTGATAGACTGTAAACTTCTTGACGGTGAGGAATACTTCATTTTTGCCTTTGCCTCGCACATACTGCCATTGCCAATTAAGTTAAACAGCTTGTTCTGTTCTGTTTGAAAATCCATGACAAATAGGCCGTAATTAAAAGCAGGTCATCTGGAGTTATGGCAAGGGAGATAGGTGATTTAAGATGTAATGGGAGGAAACTCTTGGTGAAGATTCAAGAAGGGAAGACCCTGGGAATTTTGTATTTGTTCTCAAGTTGATCTTTGCAGAAGGATCATGGGAGAAAGCCCATTGGAGATTAGAGTAAGAACAGGTTCTTAACTTTCCTGTTCATTACCTATGTGACTTGGGCAGAGTTATTTATATTATCTGGGCTTTCTGTTTTCTTGTCTGTAAAACGGGTTTGATAGAACTCTGTAGGCCCTTCTAAATCCTATAATCCTTTGAATCCATTTTAGGGATTTTAATTTAAAAACAAACAACATCCAAAAAATATCCTTGGGAAAATTGTACATCACTTGAGGTCTTCTGTTTAAATAATGAAGAATCTCAGGTCCAGGAAATTTTATTGCAAGAACCTCCTAAATACTCTTCCTATCTCAGGTATCTCCCCTCTTCACAGAATTACTAAAATGTCATTCCTAAAGCATAAGACTAATCATGCTACTCAGATTCTTGTTCAGACCATTTCAGGGCTTTCCTTTTGTTTTAGGGTCAAGTACAAAGTCCTTTGGCATTTAAAAATCTTTATAACCTCATCCCAACTTATCTTTTCAGACTTATTACATTCCTTTGTGCCTGAAGAGGAAAAAAAACCAAAAAAACTGATCAATACATCGAAAAAATTCTGGGAGTATGTGCAGTGCCCCTTTTGCTTCAGAAATGTAGGGGGAGATGTCTCCTTCTGCTTTGGGACCACCCTTGTTTTTGTAACTTTTCAACATTAGATTTTCATTGTTGCTTGGTAGTTCTTTCCATTTGTGTTGTTTTAATCCTTATGTATGTGATTTCCCTGGTTCTGCTTATTTCACTTTGCATCAGTTTGTGTAAGTCTTCCCATGCTTCTGCATAAACAAAGGGTGGAGACATTTTAATCACTTTATTTGAATAATTCCAAATTGTTGGACAGAATGGTGGGACAACCCTGCATTAATGTGCCTCTCTCCACAACTCTTACTGTCTCATCATCACTTTTGACTTCTTTATCAGTTTGCTGGGGATGAATGAATTATTTTGATTTGAAATACTTGTTTCTTGCTTGATGTGCCGTGCCAGAGCTGAGATGGGAAGAGGAGGAGATAGAAAATAGCAAGAGCACTTAACCCATAGTTTCAGATAAAGCATGATTAAAAAGTTTAATGGGACTGCCAGGGTAGGGACCAAAGCAGTCTGCCAGGGAGGGAGAGTCTCCCTCCTACCTGGGTGATCTCCTTAAGTGCAGCTGCTCTTTGCTGCAGTGGAGCTCACAAGTTTTTCTCTAGCCCTACCTCTGAGCAGCTGTCAGAGGGTTCACCAAGGACCTCTGATTAGAGTCTTTTGCTTGGTTCTCTCTTTGTTATTCAGTTGTGTTTGTCTCTTTACAATCCCATGATCTAACTGTCCATGGGGTTATCTTGGTAAAGACGCAGGAAGGATTTGCCATTGTTTCTGTCATCACCTGACAAATCTTGAATTTGCTTTTTTTTTCCTCCCAATATGATTTCCACGTAGTCCCAAGTTGTTTCCCTTGTCATTCATTTAATTGACCTGTGCTTTGATTTCACCATCTTTCACACTTGGTTCTGTTGCCAACTTTGCCTTCTCTGTTTTCACTCAGCTACTTCTCAGCCTTGGGTGAATACTCACCATCCATTTTTCTCACTCCACTTATTCTCACTCTAGGAAGTATTGCTGGAAAATTATTGATTCCTTGCTAACACTTGGTCCCCTTCCACCTTTTCAGCAAATGGGATGGTGACTGTTTCAAACATCTTTTTAACTTCAACTATTCTCTCTAGTAGATAAGATTTTTCTATTTGCTCCACTCTGATATGCATTTTTTAAAAATACTATTATTGATGGTAGTTTGGTTAGGTAGATTGAGAACTAATTAAATGAACAGACTCAGAAAGGAATTATTTAATGGCTTGATATTAACTTGCAGAATAGTCTCCAGCAGAGTGCCTCAAATCTGCCCTTGGCTCTGAGTCTGGATCACAACATAGCATTTTCACACTCTCTATTGTTTGCTTGCATTATGTTTTCCTTCTCAGGTTTTTTTTTTCTTTTTCTTTTTTTTCTTCCCCCTATAGCAAGATAACTATAAATATATATACACATGTCAAATATTTTAACAAAATTAACATGTATTAGACTTCCTGCTATCTAGGGGAGGATGTGGGGGATAGGAGGGAAAATTTTGTAACAGAAAGCTTTGCAAGAGTCAATGTTGAAAAATTACCTATGCATATTTTTTTTTTGCAAATAAAAAGCTTTTAAAAAAAAAAAAAGAAAGAAATCTGCCCTTGGCCATGCTCTGTTTAATGTTTTGATGCAGTGTGACTTAGTATCATAGAAAGCATCCTTATCAAATTTTTAGATTAAATGCAGCTAGGATGCTGACATATTCAATGACAGTAAAGGTCCTGAATCTAATCTAATAGGTATAATTTGATAGAAATGATAGTCTTAGACTATAATAATAACCTGCCTCTCAGGCTTATTGTGAGGATGAGATGATATTGGTAAAGAGTTTTGCAAACCTTGAAACACTATGTAAATACTAATATTATTTTTATTCTTATCATTATGCTTGGTTTCAGAAAGTCAATTTGCACAAGAAAAGATAAGGGAAGCATGAGTAGAAAACAGCTCCTGTGAGTGAAATCTGGAGGTTTTGGTGAGCAACCTTCATAGGAACTCATACTGTAAAATATTGGCCAAAAGTGTATTAAGAGGTATAGTGTATCAAATGGGGAGGTGATCTTATATGTTGTCATCGTTTTGTCATGGTTTGACTACATCAGGAATATTATTTTAAATGCTATTTTTATAAGGTATAATAGAATTTGTTTGAATCTCTGAAGCATGTCTAGAGGAGGTTGACCAGGATAGTGAGGACACTACATACCATAGAGGGATCAAATTAAAACTCTTGGGGATATTTATTTCGGCGAAGAGAAGTTTTCGATAAGATAGCTTCTCTGTAGGCTACACTATCTGACAGTTGTAAATCGGGCATTAATTATTAAGCACCTACTGTGTGCAGGAAGGTAGATACAGAGGAAGAGAGTGGCTCAAGAGCCAGCCTTAGGCCAGGGAGGCCCACCTCCCACATTCTGGCTCTGCCTCCCTGGGCAAGGCATCCTGGCCTCTCAGAGCTCAACTGCTGTAGTAGTAGAAGTTCCCGATACCATAGTCATCTCTTTTGGCCTGAGAAATTTTTGTGTGACTTCAGGTCTATAAAAAGGTATATAAAATAACTATACAAATCAAGCATTTACTGATAATCACAGTTTAGCTACCCTCACATTCACTTTGAGACCCATATGGAGTTGCAAACCACATTTTAAGAATCTGGCTCTCCACAATGGAATCTCAGGTCTAGTCATACTTACCTCTCTTCTTATCCCTGTGTACTAAGCACATGCTAGGTATGGAGGCTAAAGAAACAAATCATTCCTGCCTTTAAGAAACTTATATTCTGTTAGTAGTAACAACATACATATAGATTCAATTCTCAATTTTTGTGGGGTAACATTCCTAAAAAGAGCAAATAAAAAATGTGAATGTTGACAGATTGAATCTGTGGGGGAAATTGGCTAGGTTTCCTATGACACCAAAAACTAATTTTTTTTTTTTTACTAGAGATTGCTGAAAATACACTTTTGTGCAGTTCTTTATAGCAAAACATTATCTGATAATATGCACTTTTCCTAACACAGTAACCATGGATTAACCTATAAAATCCAGGGAAGAGTAGAGGTATTCCCAAAAGGGAGAGGATATCCCAAGAATCTCAAGGTCAAAAAGGGAAAGGACCAATACCTGCCATCTCTAATCTTCTTTTTGACTCTGTGGTTGAACTGTTGCTAATGAATGCTTCAGGAGAATCTCTGGGGCCTTTCACCAACTTGGAGCTCCAGCTTGGGGCCAGCAGCCAAGAGAGGGACAGGAGTAATCATTATCTTGTTTACCCATAAACTGTGTCATTTTTCTATTTCCATTTTTTCAGTACCTTCATCTTAACTTGAGGTTACTTTAAGACTTTCTGAATCACATGCATGAACATTTTTTTTTTAAATTTTAGTAATACTTTTTATTTGCAAAACATATGTATGGGTAATTCCTCAACATTAACCCTTACAAAGCTTTCTGTTACAAATTTTCCCCCCTACTCCCCACCCCTCCTCTAGATAGCAGGATGTCCACTACATGATAATTATGTTAGAATACTTAAATCAAATATATGTATAGTTATTGCCACACATCATTTTTTTGTTCAGGAGAAATCATATCTATAAGACAGAATAATCTGATAAAGGAAATACAATGTAAGAAAACATCAACAGAGAACATGAAAATGTTATGTTGTGGTGCACATTTCATATTCCTCCCTATGGGTGTATATGGCTCTCTTCACCGAACAAACCACTGGTTTGAAGCAATTCATTGTTGAAGAGGGTCATGTCCATCAGAACTGATCATCATATAGTATTGTTGTTGCTGTGAATAATGATCTCCTGGTTCTGCTCACTTCACTCAGCATCAGTTCAGATGCATGAACATTTTTATGAATGCTTTATGGACATAAACTTGCACCAGGCCTCTCATTTTTTCCTCTATTGTGCACAGCCACGAATGTGTTCAGTTGCCAACGTGAGAATGTTGAAGATTGACTGAATAAGTATTTCTAAAATACATACGATATCATTTGGAGGAGGGGAGCTAGCAACTGCTAGCAGGGATCATGAAAGGATTTTGTGTAGGAGGTATCATTTGATCTGAGTTTTAAAGGAAAAAGATTCTAAGATGTGGAGTTGAATAGGGCAGGTGGAGGAAACAGCCACTGCAGAGATAGGGAGCTAAAGAATTGTGTAGAAGAACAGCCAGAAACCCAGTTTGGCTGCATTATAGAGTTTAGAATTATTTGATGGTATCAAGTGATATGTTCAGATTTCTAGCATTGCTTTCATAATGTTAGATGGTATAATTAAAATAGTTTTATGTATATCATCTTACTTTAGGATACCTGTTTTGTAACCCCTTTTAAAACACCAAGCATGTAGTAATATGGATGTCTTTAATTATGAAGATTAAGAATATTCCTGATTATTTTAATGTATAAAATCATATAAAAGGGTCATGCCTAAATGGATGTAAATGGAATAAAATTATTTGTGCATTGGAAGCAAAAGAAACTTTCTAATGTATTTTAAAGTATTTAAAAAATTTTAATCTCGATATAACCAAATTAAATTTGTTTGGAATCAAATATTTGACCTAGTTTCTTGTCTAGTTTTCAGTTACTATGCAAAATGTGGATTTATAACATTCTCTTGACTTCTGAGGGTTCTTTGGACTTTTTACATATGGTAGTGCGGTTATTATAGAATCTGTCCTATGCACAGAACATTGAAGAGTTTTGCAATTTTGCCAGTTGAGGAAATGGGGATGTCCAGATGTGTAGAAGAGAGGATTTAAGGAGACTATGATGAATTGCCATGGAATTAAATGTGTTTGTCCAAAAGGGCAAAATTAGATGGTGGTGTTTTTTTGTTTTTTTTTTTGTGGCATTTGGTAACAACACAACCCTTCTGGGCTTAATTTCCTTTCCTGTAAAATGAGGGCATTAGCCTCCAAAGCTCCTTTAACTGGAGATCTTTGCATTACCACGATGATAAAGTAGCTCAGTAGCCTCATTTGTGCCCTGGTGGTCCTTAGTTGACTCTAACATACTTCTTGGTGAGTTCCTCAGGTGATAGTGCTTTTAAGTGATGCTTGTTGCTGGTATTGCTTGCCTAGTATTGTTCCATATCTTCCAGAGCTTTCCAATTCTCATCATTGCTTTATAATGCCAGGGGCTGGTCCATTACCTCTGGATGTCACTTCATGAAAAGAAGGCCCCGTCTTTGAGTCTTCCTGTCTCACGGTCAATTAGACTAATGCTGTTGTCTCAAGAGCTTTGTATTTCTCAGGTGTGGAGCATGACTTAAATCCTCACTGCCCCCTAAGTCAGTCACACATCTGATGGCTTCTTGTTCTGTCTGTCGTGAGCTCCCTTGGATATTTCAGAGATGAAATTTTAGTCCTTGGTGAGCAAACATTTGAGTTTTGTTTTGTTTCTAAGTTTTGTTTTGTTTTTCAGCATATGGCTTGTGCTTTGTCACTTGTGTTAAAATATCAGTTAGCTGGATATAGATAGGGATGTTGTCACATAGTGTCTATCACTTAGGGAGAGCAAAAAGACTTCTCCTGGTTGCTAATATACTTTACACTATCTAAATTGACCATTAGTTATAAAATCTGCTTTATACAGTGAAAAATTATCTATACCTAGATTTTGGATGAAGAGTATGAATATGATTATTTGGACTGTAATGGTGATGAATAGTGTACTAAAGTAGATTAAAATAAAGGAACGATGCTCTTTGAAGTAATCTTTCTCTTTATAGGTCCTTATTTGCTCAAGCAGTTAAGTGAATTGTCTTAATTTTTAAGAAAATCTTACAGAACTTTTAGTTAGACTGAAAGGATAGCATTTCGTGCAAGAAGGCACTAAAATATTTAAAACAAATTTTTTTTCTTGAGAAACACTGTTCTTGGCATAATCATGGGCATTTGAAAATGATTGCTTTTTTTTTATTAATGTTATAGTTTAGGTATAGCCAAATACTGTCAAACAGTATGGCTTGGCACATATTTAAGTACTGAATAAATGCTTGTTGACGGACTAACAGAAACCCCTCCCCCACAGCATGATAAAACACTAGTCTCAAAAGAAAGAACTAATATTAGGAAAGAAAAATGTGAAAGTTGGGTGGCCCAGTGGAGAGAGCACTGAACTGGAAGTCAAGAAGATTTTGAGTTCAGATGTAGCCTCTGTCTATGTAGCTGTGGGACCCCAGGCAAATCATGTAACCTTGGTCTGCTTCAGTTTCCTCAATTGTAATATGGGAATCATAATACTACTTGCAATACAGGGTTATTATGAGGATCATATGAGATGATATTTGTAAAGCACTTAACACAGTGACTGGCACATAATACATGCCTAATAAATTCTTATTATCTTCTCCTCCCTGGTAAGCCAATTACTGATTAGTCATGAAGCATTTTCTTACTATTACTGAGAATTAAATTTGATTTGTGGGGGAAAAAATGTCAAGGTGATGGTCAAAATATCTAAAAATTTTTATTTGTCTGAAAAATACATTTCCAAGGGCCAATACATCTAAAATCAAAGAGGAGGTATTTGTGGGTCCTCAAATAAAAATAGTAATGAAAGACCAACATTTTGAAGACCATTTGAATTAATTTGGAGGAACTGCATGAAAATCATTTTTTAAAAGCAACCAAAAACTTTTTGGGAAAAGCAAAGCAAAAAATTAATGAGAAATTTTCAATGATCTTCTCAAGGCCTTATAAAGTAATGGGATGTGACGTGTCACTCAAGATCCATTTCTTAGACTCACATTTGGACTTCTTCCTGGAAACCCTAGGTCCTATCAGTGTTGAGCAGGGGGAATGCTTCCATCGAGAAATCTCCACAATGGAAAAGTGATGGCAGGCACATGGAGCCCAAACATGCTGGCTGACTACTGTTGGACACTGCAGAGGAATGATCCACAGACAAAATAGAACAGAATTCATAAGTAGCTACATTTTAGGTGAGTTAAATAAGCACAATTTTATTTAGCAAAAAAAAAATATATATATATATATATATAAAACTGTGATTCCCATGAAAATAATGAATGATAGATATTCTGAAGCTCTACTTATCAACAAAACAAAACAAAAAAATCATCTATAAGGATTGCAGATTTTTATGTCTGTAACTGGAAAAAAATCAAAACTTTTTTGTTGTTGCTCTCAAGTGACAACCAGGATATAATTTTTCCTGCATCTAACTCTTTTTGTGAGTCATTTAAGTTTAAAAAATATAATATTTACCTTATGAATGTTTCTTTAGATTAATTCAGCAGTTGTTTACTTTTTAAGCAGGTGCTAATTGTAAGGTACTATGCTAAGAAACAAGGGAAAACATATGAATAAATAATATAATGTCTCCTATAATAATTTTTACAGCATAGGGAGTGGTGGAAAAGAAAGACAGCTAATAAATAGAGGAAAATCTTTTTGAACATAATTTATACTTGGAAAAAGGCCACTTCAGATACTTCCACTTTTAAAATGGATGCCGACATTTCATAGTAAATGGTGGCAAAAAATTTCGTTTGTAACTATTTTCAAAAATGAAATTTAAAATAATAATAGGGCTATCTTATCTTATATTTGACAAAATGTATAAAGTATAAATATAAAAGAAATATTTGTTTTCCGGGAATTTTTTGGACAAAATTGTATGATAGCAGAATAAGCTATCTTTCACTTCACATTTGACTTTCACATTGATGTAAAAAATACTTAAGGCCATCATTTTTCTTAGGGATTATCTCCTTTGATATTGAAGTAGTTTTCTTTTGAGGTGCTAGCACTCTGTGGAAACTAAATCCTGTGAGGAGGTGGAGTGTCATGTGCGATGTAGACTGGTGTCTCTGGTTTGCAGAGTGTGTGGGAGGCCTGAGGTGTGAGAAGACTGGAAAAGTCAGAAGGTGCCAGGTAATGAAGAATTCTAAAAACCACAGTGAGGGAGCAGGGTGCCCCAGAAGTTTGTAGAGTCGGGTCTGATCTGCTCAGAGCTGTGCTTCAGGAAGATAGGTTGAATTAACAGCCTAGTGGAGAGACTTGGCAGCGTGGCCTAGCAGCTTGACGAAGGAAAGCTGGGCTCCTCAGACATCTCCTGGCAGCAGGAGAAGTCAGGCCCATGCACCCCCAGCCTGCCCCCCTCACTTTGCTCCATGACTTCTCTGCCTAGCTCACACATGCTGGTGTGGCCTCCATTCCCAGAGGCCCAAGAGGACAGACCTCCCTCAGACTGGGGCTGCTCGCAGCCTGTGAGCTTGGAAGGCCTTGCCATGGGCCAAGTGGTCCTCCCAGACATGGGGGGTGCCGCTCACGCTTCCACTCCTGCACATCATTGCTTACAGAGCACAGCACTTGCCTTGATGTGGGCACGCATTGCTGGGCACCTCTGCCAGTGTCTCACAGTGTGTGATCGATGCCAGCGTTCTTCAGAGGGACCCCGAGAGAGTCCTCATAGTGCTCTAGGTGTCCCTGAGAACGTCGGCCCCTCTCCCCATCTCCTGGGCCCTCCCCTCCCTCTCCTCCCCACTCCATGCACTCATGTTGGTCTCACCCACCCTAGCTTCAGAAAGTTCCTCAATGTACTCATTCCCTTGGCCATGCCCTTGTTCCTTCTGTTACCGGGTCTCCCTAGGCCTCTGCATCCCAGCCAGCCAGGTCTCTCCTTAGATGCTGAGATAAATTCTGCTCTTCCCAGAGTGGCTGATGCTCTCTTCTTCACCAGGTGGATGAGCTTTCCTCTTCAGCCTCCAGCTCTGCAGCCATTAGACCTTGGTCACCCCTGCTATTTGTGGTTTCCTGACACTAGTCTGTCCTGATTCTCTGCCTGTCAGGTCATTGCCCTTTGGTCTCCCGGAGCTTCCTCTGGGCCATACCTGGAACTGCTCATGGCCACCTTCACTCCCCCAGTTGTGCTTCTCCAGTCATTACCTCTCACTCATCCAGGGTGGCCTTTCCAGCTGGCTGTTGGGCGTCGTCAGCTGGCATCTCCAGAACTGAGCTCCTCCCCCTCCCTAATTTGCCTGTTAGTGTTGAGGGCTGCCATCTTCCCAGTTAGGCCAGGCTGGTCATCCTCAGCTCCCCAGCCTCTGTTACTGCCCGTGTAAACCAGGTCCTGCTGAGCTTACATTTGTAACACCTCTATCTTTCCAGGCTTCATGCACTTTAGACCAAGAGGGTGGGGGCTGCCCTTTAAAAACTGCTTGTGTTTGTATTCCCTAAGCTTTGAACTGTGCTCAGAATATATTTGGTGCTTCATAAATGCTTGTTTACTGACTGAAGATTGATAGTGTGCCAGGTACAGGGAACTGGATGAGCCAAAGTAGGCCGACAAGAAAGTGGTCCAGTTTGTCTGGTGCCTTGTGCCTCTGGAAAGTGACAACTGAAAAATTCGGGAAGTGCTAGGAGTTGGCTATGCGTTATGCAGTGGAATTAGTGCTGTTTCCCTTGGATTAATAGGATTTTTCCTTAAAATGAAAAGAATTTCTCTTATTTATTTTATTGTTAAGAAGATTCTCTTATTTATTTTAATTCCTATATTTAGCCACAACTGCCTTTGTGTATGAGTGATTTTTATGGTAATTCAGCATCTACATTAGAAAGGGAAAAAGAGTGAAAGCCTATCTAGATGGGATAGAACTGAATGTGATAGGATTCTGAAAAGCAAAACTATACAGGAAAAGGTAAAAAGAGCAATTTTATTATAAGAATTGATAAAGAGGAATTAAAAGGGGAGGAGGGACGATAGTTCTAGAATTCTACTGTCATCAGGAATGGGTTTAAGAGGGAAGAATACATAAACACATATACACATATGTACTTATATATGCGTCTAGAATGGTATAAACATTTTCTTTTTCTTTTTTTTCCTTTTCTTTCTTTCTTTTTCTTTTCTTTTCTTTTTTCTTTTTTTTTTTTTTTTTTGCTGAGGCAATTGGGGTTAAGTGACTTGCCCAGTGTCACACAGCTAGGAAGTGTCTGAGACCAAATTTGAACTCGGGTCCTCCTGACTTCAGGGCTGGTGCTCTATCCACTGCGCCACCTAGCTGCCTCAACATTTTCTAAATTTATAAAGAAATAAAAGGGGGGAACAGGATGGAGGCTTGGGGTATAAGGTAAGTAATAGAAAGGCAAGATAGCAGGTAGAAATAAATCAGGGGAATAGGAAACAAGATACACAGAAACAATTATAATCAGTAGAATTTAATTAGGAAAAAATAGTGAGGATAGTCAGTCATTAATCTCAAAGTTAAAGCAAAAAATAAATATTTTTCTCTTTTGAGAAGAATAGGGAAACTATTATGTCAGCCAGATTAATCAATATTGTTTTAGACTATTTAAAATAATTAGACAGTATAAGGTTGGAATATTGCTGTGGTGTAGGAAGGATATTTTTGACAGTCAACTGACGCCTCGGGAGGGTGTGTACTACAAATCTCCACATAAGTGTCCTGTGTAATATTTGCAAGGTGACTGTCATAACACGTTATAAATGCTTTTTGGTTTTCCTGTTTTTTTTTTGTATGAAGAAAAGTCTGATGTCTGATAAATGCTGATCAATTTTTGTTACTTCCCAGAGAAGATCATCTGTTACCTCAACTAAGAAATCTGAACTTTGAAATTTTCGGTCATTGTCATTGTGTAAATGGGTTTAGAAGCTTAGGCTTGCAAGCTTATTACACCTACACAATGTCCTTGAAGTAGAGAAAGTAAAATTCAATTTTTCTGTGATTTGAAATGCTATAGGGCTATGGCTCATGGTGAGGACACTTGCATATGAAGTAATTTTTTTTTGGAGATCTTCTTGGCTATCTCAGAAATGTAAAGCAAAATATTACATTAGAAATAATGAAAAAGTACTCAAGTTTATAGAATAGCAAATAATTAATGCTGGCACATGTTGAAGGGAGTTCTGTCTCTAAACTGCTTTGCTGTTAGTATATAATAGGCCATCAACTGATGGGAAAACAAAGATCATTGATGGCCAAAGTTCATGGGCCTTAATTTCTTATTTAAATCTTTACTTTTGGTTTTTGTTTAATACTTTGAATATTGGGGGATCTTGCATCTGAGTCATATTAGCAAATAGTTTCTCAAAAATTAAAATTGGCTTTGATGCAGAAGGAAGGAACCATTGATGGGTTTTAAGTAGTAACATTATCACTGATACTTTAGAGACATGTTATTATCTAATAAAATTGTTTTATAGTTTTAATCTTCCCCCCACAGTTTCTGTATCATTAAAAAAGGTTTTCTAAGTGCCTAGCAGTTGGTCTATTTTCTTTTAAATTAATTTTTTTATTGAGATAGCTTTTTACATCACCTTCATTTTTTTAAAAAATCATATTGTCTTTTCAGTTATCTAACGTGCATTTTTTTTTATCCCTCCTACTTTCCTTAACTGAAGGGGGGGGGCAGAGGAAGAAAAAAAGAAATAGCCCAAATGCTTTCATAAGGCCAGTCAGGCAAAACAAATTTTTGCATTGATTCAGTCAAGAATTACATTTCTTGCTCTGTGTATTAGTGTGTCATTTTCCTCTCAGAGGATTGGGATTTTTCTTCATCAGTCAGGCCTCTGGAATCATGGTCCATCATTTAAGCTGATTGGAGTTCTTAAGTCTTTCAAAATTGTTCTTTTTCATAATATTGATTAAATTATAGCCAATAGTCTTTCTTTACTTAATTATTCATTTTACTTAGCATCAGTTCATACAAGTCTTTTCATGGTTTTTGGGAAACATGTTTTTTTCTATTCTTAATAGCATTGTAGTTTTCCATTGCATTCCTATACCACAATTCATTCTACTATACCCCAACTCATGAATGTTTTTTTTAATTTCATTTAATTTCATTTGCTTTATTTACTCCACTACAGAAACAGCTGCTATGAATATTTTTGTACATTGCTTTTGATCTTTTTGAGGCATCGACCTAGTGGCTGGATCAAAGGGCACATACAACTTAATTATTTTGTGTTTGATTACAAATTGCTTTCCAGAATGGTTAGACCCATTTATAGTTCTACCAACAGTTCAGTCCCTCTAACATTTCTCATTTTGTCTTCTAATTGGCATTGAGGTAGAATTTTGCTTTAGTTTACATTTCTCCATTAGTGATTAGGGAAAGTTGGTATATGACTTTTTGTTTGCATATGATTGTACACTATTGGAGCTGAGAAGCAAGTATGAATTGCTTTTCTGCTGCTATTTTATCCTGACAGTAACACAACATCCACATATAGAACCATTGGTTACATCAAATAAAGAGATTTTTTTCCCCCAAAAGTATTTTAGTTATCCAAATATATGTAAAGATAGTTTTCAACATTCATTTTTGTAAAACTGTTTTAAATTTTTCTCCCTCTCTCTCTTATTTGCCCCCTCCCCAAGACAGCAAGCAATCTGATATAGTTTAAATATGTGCATAATTCCATATTTGTGATGCTGTGCAAGAAAAATCAGACCAAAAGGGGGGAACATATTGTGCATTGATCCACATTCAGTATCCATAGTTTTCTTTCTGGATGAGGTGGGCATTTTCCCTCCCAAGTCTATTGGAATTGCTTTGAATCTCCACATTGTTGAGAAGAACCGGTCCATCCCAGTTGATCGTCACATGATCTTGTTACCGTGTACAGCCTCACATGGAGGGACTTTGAATGTGGTGGATAAGTCCACTTATCTTGGAGTATACGCCACACAGATGAGGGAGTCGATGCGCATATGGCCAGCGCTAGCCCAGCTTTTGGGAGGCTCTGAAAGGATGGAGGAGAGAAGAGGCATCAGGCTGTCTATCCAAGTGAAGAGCAGTGGAGGTCGTTTGCCTCTGAACCCCACCAGTGCCATGCCAGAAGTTTGGAGCGCTGCCGTCTGAACTACCTTGAAAAGATTCTCAAGATCTCCCCGGGATCTGAGGTGTTGGATACTGAAGTCCTTTCTCAAACTGAGTTTTCAGGCAGTCAAATTCTACTGTAGAGAACACAACTCTAGTGGGCTGGCCATGCCATTCAAATGCCAAATGTGTATTTATTTAAAAGGTTATTTTATGAAGAATTCATGCAAGGCTCCCATGGAGATCAGAAGCAAAACAAGGACACTCTCAAGGTCTCTCTGAAGAACTGGGGCCTCTTTTGTGGGATATAGGAGACCTTGACATACGAACAAGGAGAAAAAAAACATTGCCAACAGTTAATTAATTAGCTGGGTGCAGTAGCTCAAAAGAAATATTGTGCAAACTTAGACGACATCTCCTTCCCAAATATTTATATGGACTGTTTATGGACAACCTGTGATAGAGCCTTCTGAGCTTATAGTTATCTGACCAGCCACAGTTGGACACAGTGATCTCATTTTGGTCCTCTTCAATTATGAAGAAAAATAATAAAAGATTAGTGATTTGGACCTTTTTTTTTTTTTTTCTCCATATAGCTGGTTTCCTCCCTGAGAGCTACCTATTCATAACTTTGAACCACTTATCAGCCAGTGAATAGCTCTTATTATTACAACTTTGAATCTGTTTTTTATATATCTGGAAAATGAGACTTTTATTACAGAAATTAGCTGTTTCTCTTCTAATTTGAGTATTTTGAATTTGTGCAAAAACTTATTTTTAAGCAATCAAGATCTGTGATCTTTATTATCCCTTTCTTGGTCATGAACTCTTTTCCTATTCATAGATCTGACAGATAATGTCTTCCTTCTTTTTAAAATTTCTTTATGCAGGGGACCTTTCATATCTAGTCTGATATCCACTTAAAGCTTAACTTGTGAGGGGCTGTTAAGATTTTTCTGCTTATTAAACCTTAATTTCTGAAGATATCTTTGTATCTATTTATCTACTATTCTTCCATCCCCTACCCCCTAAAAGAAAAGAAATTAGTTCATCACCAACACAAACAACTCCATGTGATCATAGACGATATTCCCCACTCATAGTCCTCAGCCTTTTTGCAAAGAAGGGAGGGGGAGGTAAATGCATTTTCTAACCACTTTTTTAGGGCCTAGCTGGGCTACTATAATTACACAGTGTTCAGGTTTGGCATTTTTGTACTTTATATTTACAGAGTGTGTGTCTGTGTGTCTGTGTGTTTGTGTGTATATTTTAATATTAATAATAAATAATAATTTAATATTAAATTTAATAATATTTTAATTCTGCCTGCTTTGTTTGGATTTAGTTTATAAATTTTTCTGTACTTCTGACTTTTTTATTCTTCATTTAATATAGCATAGCATTCTATTTGATCTGGGTTCATTATGTTTAGAACACTCTTTAGCATGAGTTTCATTCCATAGAATAAAATGATAATATTTTAATATTTAATAGAATAAAATGGTAATATTTTAAGAACATGATTAGCAATAAAGCATTTGATTGAGTGGGAGAATATAGATCTTTGGTAAGTTCATATATAATTTTAAAAAGAACACAGTTACAGTATCCTTTTAAACCTTGAAATGTAGGTCATATTGCATTTATTATTGCATTAGCATATATGAGTCTATTTGCATTATTTTCCTTGGATACAAATTCCCCAAATTCCCTTTTGTTTTGGAATCTTCCACCCACTCAGCAGTTTTTTTCCCTTCACATCTGCTGTAGTTTTGATTCAGATTAGTTCACAGAACAGTTTGAGATAGTCTTAATTAGATTTGTTGTTTAATTGGGTGGCAGGTGTGCATTTTAAAAAAAGCAGTGTTAATGTATTTAAATACAACCTTTTGATTACTGAAGTTTGGTGTTAGAAGAAATTTGATGTTACAAATTAAATTTAAATCTGAACACATTAATATGTAATTTACATTAAAATGATTTCTTAGACTATATTTCCATTTTCATTGAACAGTACTTTTCTTATATCATGTATTTATTGTGGCATAGAAATGACTGAGAGTTCTTGAAGGCTATCCCAAGTGAGGTTTAGAAATAATGAAGTTTTGAGATAGTCTTTGAACACTAATTTAGGCTGTTAGTACCCTAAATATCACATCCTTGTCTAATGCAATGAGTGGACATGTTTTTGAAGAACCGAATTGTAGCAATTTTACATTCGAGCTATTGTTGAAAGTAGAAGATACTCAATTTAGTAAAGAAATGTGGCAAAAATAGAAAAATGGAGATCATGTATCAGTCATTTCCCAAAGAAGTTTAACTGATGTGATAAGGAGACCAAAGAATTAAGAAATGGCTTGATCAGCAAGTATTTGACAAGTGTGGCAGCCAAGAGAACATGTGCCTTAGAATTTTGTAGAAGAGAATGATGGAAATAGGGTATAAGAATGAAAAACAGTAAATGGAAGAAACGCATCTGAAGAAACTTGATGAGGGAAAAAAAAAAGTTTGAGGGCTTTTAATATTAAGAAAAAGAGAACAAAACCCAAATGAAAACGGAAAAGATCCATAAAGATTTTTGTTAAGTCAAGGATGATAGCACCACATTTGGACTCTTCAGCATCATTGTTACTACATTTTTGTAGAGAAGATTATAAAAAAGGCAAACAGGATTTTATAAGCTGTATTTTACAGTAGACTGTATCTATAGAATCATGTAACAGATTTAAGATGTTCATAGAATTTAAAAAAAAACCCCAACAATCTCACTGCCAATTTAACTCTTAAGTGGTATTTAATTCAGTGGAGCAAAATGCCTAATCTTAACAAGGTTTCAGTGCATGTGCCTAAATTTTAAAAGATTCTTAAAAGATGGCAGCCTGGGGTATTGGAAAGAGCCCTGCCTTGTAGTCAGGATTGTCATGGATCAAGAGAGACCTAAGAGACTTGGTAGTTTGTACTCCTGATGGTGATGCTGCTGGGAAGTGTTTCATCTTTGGCCCCTCACCTCAGGTTTTCGAGTGTCACTTTCTTCATCGTTAAAATGAGGTTTGCTGCATGACTTCCATGGAGCTTTTTCACTGGAATATGTAATCTTAGGTAACAACTTTGATCCTCAGTTAGTAGAAAGGCCCAGAGGTGTCTGTCAGGGGGCAGCTATGTGACAGAATATCCAGAGTCGGGAGAACTGGCATTCAAATCCAGCCTCAAACGTTCCTTGCTGTTTGCTCCTGGGCAAGCCACTCACTTTCCTCATCTGAAAAATGTGGATTATAATAGCACCCACATCTCAGAGTTGTTATGAGGCTCAAATGAAATAATGATCATTAAGGCGCTTAAGTGTGGTGCTGGGCATAGAGGAAGCACAGTATAAATGCTAGCTGGTTTTTAGCTATTTTTTCATGTGGATATTCAGAGCAGATTCCAGATGCAAGTGGAATTTCCTATACCTGATAAGGTCTGTTCATGCATGTGCGTGCATTTTTTATTTTGGTAGATAGCATTGTGCTTATTGCAGGAAAGTCCAGATGTTGCAGAGCCTCTTTTTTTTTTTTTAATTTAATTTTATTTTATTTGCAAAACATGTATGGGTGATTCTTCAACATTAACCCTTACATAGCTTTCTGTTACAAATTTTTCCCCCCTACTCCCCACTCCTCCCCTAGATGACAGAATATCCACTACATGTTAATTATGTTAAAATACTTGATAAATCAAATATATGAATACATATTTCCACAGTTATCATTGTTGTGCAAGAAAAAACATCTACACGAAAGACATATCAGATAAAGGAAACACAATGTAAGCAAACATCAATCGAGAGTATGAGAATGTTATGTTGTGGTCCACATTTCACATCCCTCTCTCTGGGTGTATATGGCTTTCTTCAGTATACAATTGGAAGTGGTTTGAAACATTTCATTGTTGAAGAGAGCTATGTCCATCAGAATTGATCGTCACATAGTATTGTTGTTGCCGTGTATAATGATCTCCTGGTTCTGCTGATTTCACTCAGCATCAGTTCATGCAAGTCTCTCCAGGCCTCTCTGAAATCGTCCTGCTGGTCGATTACAAAACAATAATATTCCATAATATTCATATACCATAATTTATTCAGCCATTCTCCAATTGAAGGGCATCCATTCAGTTTCCAGTTTCTAGCCACTACAAAAAGGGCTGCCACAAACATTCTCGCACATGTGGGTCCCTTTCCTTTCTTTAAGATCTCTTTGGGATATAAGCCCAATAGAAACACTGCTGGGTCAAAGGGTATGCACAGTTTGATAACTTTTTGAGCATAGCTCCAAATTGCTCTCCAGAATGGCTGTATCTGTTCACAGCTCCACCAACAAGTTGCAGAGCCTCTTAATGGAGATTCATATTCATAATCATTTGAATTTGGTCAGCTATTTACATTAGAAAAACTAAGTTCATGAAACATTCTTGCTTTACGGAGTGACATGAAAATAGACAACTTACAGAACTTGTAATACATATATCTTAAACATACTGCAAACAGTTAATTAATTAGCTGGATCCAGAATTATTGAAGGAATGGAGATGAGTCAGCTGAAATGACTTTTGGAAATTGAACTTTTCTTTTACTGACTCCCAAGTTTTCCACTAAAACAAAGATGGTGACACTATATGGCTTTTTGTCAAATAAAATCATAGTCTCCAGAGATTTATAGTTGTGATCTCATGGAGGAAAGCAATTGCATTGTAGAAATCACCAGTCTGTGTCACATTATAAATGAACAGCTGCACAAGAGAAGGGATAGAAAAATGACATCAGAACAATCCAAATGGTTAGAAAAAAGATGGGCTGGTCATGTTATAAGAGAGAACCTGTGAACAATCTATGCATTTCATTAATATCTCTGCAGTGTCAAAATATGGAGTAAGGTTGCTAGGACAGTGGGTAAGCTCACTGTGTTTCATGTCCTGTTTATGGAACATAACAAAAGTGGCAATGGATGGCTTCCTTCTTGCCTTGTTGTAGAGAAAAGATACAAATAAATAACAAGTTCTTATTATCATTTCCCTCTATTTAAAGCAGCCCATACCTTACCCCCCAAGGCTAGTCTGCTTTCCAAAGTGACAGTTGGCTAATGTTAATCTCATTTTGTTAATGAACTAATGAAAGAAGACTATAGGAATTTCTCACCACTTTATTTCTAATTTTTCTGTATACAAAATTAAAGGGGCTGTCTGGATATATATTTATCTTTTGTTGTGTCCTATTATGCAAATTAAGCCAATGGAATGTAATTCTTAAGAAAAGAATTTAAAATCATCACAAATTAGATTGATGAGTAAAATCTCTGTGGCATATACTGAGGCAGGGAGATTCCATTTTATATATATATATATATATATATACACATATACATATATACATTTTTTTTTCAAAAAGTTTATTCGAAGCTAATAGAAAATTTGATTTTAAAATACACGACTCAAGAGAAGCATAAGGAGGTAACCAGGAAAGGGGTATCTTAAGGGACTTAATAAGATTTATCTTTATATTCCTACATGGGAGGATGATATTGAAACTTATAAGAACTTTATCATTATTATGGCAATTAGAAGGAGTATATATAGACAGAGTACACAGATGTATGAATTGAATATCTAAAAAATAAAATAAAATCAAGGGGTGAGAGAAGAATGTACTGGGAACAAGGTAAAGGTAAAGGTAGAATGGTATAATTTGTCTACCTACCATAAAAGAAACAAGAAAAGGCTTTTATAATGGAGGGGAAGAGGGGGAATGAAGGGGGAGTAAGTTAACCTTAACTCTTATCAGAACTGGCCCAAAGAGGAAATAACATACACATTCAGTATGGGTATAGAAATATATCTTACACTGCAGGAAATTAGGAGGGGAAGGGGATACAACAAGGGAGAAAGGTGATAGAAGGAAAGGCATATTAGGGGAGGGAGTAATCAACTGCAAAACACTTTTGAGGAAGGTCAGGGTCAAAGGAGAGAGAAAATAGAATAAAGGGGGGAAGTAATACAGTTAGTGATAGTAATTGGGAAAATAATTTCGAAGCAAGTTTCTCTGTTGAAGGTCTCATTTCTCAAATATATAGGTAACTGAGTCAAATTTATATTTTAAAAAAGAGCCATTCCTCAAATGATAAGTGATCAAAAAGTATGAACTGTGCCTAAAGGTCTATAAAATCATGTGTATCCTTTGACCTAAGAATACTATTACTATGCATGGATCCCAAAAGAGATTTTTAAAAAGAGAATTGTGGTAGATTATTTTAATAGAATATTATTGTTTTATGGGAAATAATGAGCAGGATGCTCTCAGAAAAATCTGGAAAGTCCTCAAGCAAAGTGAAATGCATTGTGTATAAAGTAATAGCAATGTTGTGGGATGATCAGCTGTGAATAGCTTTACTATTCTCAGAAGCACAGTGACTTTGTATGATATGATTACTTTGAAGGACTTTTGATGAAAAATGCTGTCCATGTCCAGAGAAAGAACTGATTGTGTCTGAATACAGACTGAAGCATACTTTTTTTTAAACTTTATGGAAATGTTTTGTGTAACTTCACATGTGTTTTCTTAATGGGGTGGGGTGGGGTGGGAAGGAAGGAAAAGAATCTGGAATTCAGAAGTTTAAAAAAATGTAAAAAATTGGGGGAAATAAAGATATTAAAAAAAAAGAAAACAAAGTTTATTCTAAGGAAGTTATTTCAAATGGCCATTGCTTTAAAAGATTCTTTGATAACTTTAGTTCTCCATCCTTACAGCTCTAACTTTTGGATGGGTTATCTGGCTCCTGTTTAAAATTTTAGAGCAAATATTAATTTTTCCTCATTAAGTTTCCTGTCTCCTGTTATTTATCATAATTGCCAAATTTATCTTTGTCCTCATATTAGTTTGATGAGGTCCTCTTACCCTTCAGTATTTTTCTGTTATTTATAGGTAAACACTAAAATCTATGTAAGTAATCTTTGCAAACATTTAATGTCTTCAGTTTGTTTATCTGTAAAATGAAGTTGAACTAAATGTCCTAGAAAGTCTCTTATAGCTCCAAAAGTCTAATTCTCTTTTATTTTTATAGCAATCACATCCAGTTCATTAATTGGCTGTAGGCAAAACCATGTGAACAGGAGATCAGAGAACTTTAATTCTGCTGATTATTAGAGCTAGTTCTGTTCTTCCTTGAAACTGGTTTTTACCTTAGTGATATAATAAGGGTCAGAAATGCAATGGTAAAAATTATGAGTTTTATTTAACTGTGAAACAAAATGGATGGAGTAATGCTGGATGAGATGCTTGTACTTTTTTCTTCCACTTGGTTGCAGGTTTCTGTAATCTTACATTTAGAGTAGAGGCCCTCCAGTTTCACTTCTTCACTTTATAGCTACTGAGGCCCAGAGCAGGTAAAAGGCTTGCTTAAGGTCCCACAGGTAGAAGTGACAGAATTGAGGTCAGAATCCATTTCATTTAACCCCAGACTCAGTGCTCACTCCATTTTATCACACTGCACTCCCTGGCATTCTTGAAGATGTTTAGTTCATATCCATTCTTTGTTTCTGAGATTCTTTGTGTTGCTTTAAAGTTCTTGGTGCTGCCTTTTCCTCCTTAGCCATCTCTTTTATCTCCCAGTCTTGTTCCTTCCATTGTTCAATAATTCTTCTTTCATTTCTGAGTTTTTTTGCAATACTTTTCTCTTTCCCCTCTCTTCTTATACGTCACAAGACCTTACCTGTATAAGTTCAGCCAACTGTTCTCATTAGTCAAGGCAAATCTTCATTGATTAATTGGAATTTTGATGTTTTTTTTGAAGAGAAATGGGAAAGATATTAATTTTTTTCTTGATCTTTCTCTGAGAGTGGCTACCATAATTGCGTGCTTACCATTTAGCAGAATACATTTATAACATTGCTTATATATAATATAGAATAGAAGCTTGTTATATAAAGAATGTTTCCAAAAATGTTAATTTTATCACCTGAGTCCTTGTTAGTTTTTCTCATTAAAAAAAAAAATGAAAAAAGCTTTTAGGAAGTTCTTTATATAGGGAAGTCCAGGTAATTAATATATTATTTTCTTAAAGGTTGAAAAATTGAAGCTAGAAAGCATAATGCTTATTCTAGGGAGGGTTTTCTGCTGATTTTAAGCAATTTTGCTATATGACATGGCACCATTAGCTCCTTCTGTGGAAAAGTTTTCCAGATACCATATTGTACTGGGATCCAGGGTCCTTGTTGTTACAATGTAAGGAAATGGTTGTTTCCTTGTGTGGAACACTATGCCAGGTTTTGAGGGTGCAAAGATGAAATAAGGCACATTTCCAGCTCTGAAGTAGCTAATGGCACAGTGGGGCATAGAGAAATAAACATGATCTTTAGAATGTAAGTGCCTCGGAGAGATGCTGAAAAGGAAGAAGTCATGGAAAAGGGGATTGCCCGTGCTTGACCTTGAAGGAAGTGAATGGCCTAAGGTGACATGGGGTACCAGGCCCATTCTAGGCTTGGGACATGGAAGGAATAAATTCATAGAGAAGGTAGAACAAGATTGGAGAGCAGAGGCAGCTAGGGGGCGCATTGGGTAGAGTGTTGGGTCTGGAGTCAGGAAGACCCGAGTTCAAATTCAGACTCAGATTTTTACTACTTATGTGACCATGGCAAGTCATTTACTTGTTGTCTCACTCAGTTTTTTCATTTGCGTATTGGGGATAATGTAATAATAATAATAGCACCAACTTTCCAAGGTTGTTGTGAAGACCAGTTGAGATAATATTTGTAAAGATTGCACTTTGCAAAGTGCATTTTGCAAACCTTAAAGCACTTAATATAAACACTGCCTGCTATTATTAGAACTATTATTAAGTCATGAATATTTTTTCTCTGGAATGTAAAGTTTCAAGAGCAGTGATAGGGTGCTGGAAAGGTAAGCTGGAGCTAGAATGCAAAGGACCTTAAATTTCAAGATAAGGTATTTTTGACTTGTCTAATTTGAATGAATTGGAACTGATTATATTCCCTGAAAGTACAATGGAGTGAGATGTAATGGAGTCTTGTCTTTGGGTCCTGACATTGGAATTACTAGGAAAAAATATATGCCAAAAATATTGGCAGCTGATTAAGGGGTTGAGGGTGGGGAAGAAATGAGAGAAGTAAAAGTTAATGTGAGTATCGGGAGCCTGACTGGGAAGGCAAACTCTGGTACATCTGTGAAACCAGGGCAGCATAAGGGAAAGAGGGCAAGCCTGTATCCTGCTGACCTGAGTGCTGGATTGGGAGGCGGGGCACCTGGATTTCTTATCTCTGGGAATCCTTTTCTTTCCCTGTAAAATGAAATTGTTGAACTAGCTCAGGAGATGTCTGACTCACAGCACTGTCCACAAACCACATTAAAATGTAATCAGTAAATATTTAACAGAATTAAAAAAAAATAACAGTACAACAGAGATAATATTAATTTGTGGTACCCCTAGCTCTTTTTGGAAAAGTCATGTGGTCTGAGGTCCAAAATGATGTATGTGATGTAGACACCAGGTTGTCTGCATCAGCCAAAAGTTGGGGCTCAATCTTGTGAGGAACTCAATAGCCATTTTCTTTGACAAAAGGTAGATTTATTAGGGAAGAGGTTACAGACAAAATCAAGGAATACAATAGACACCAGGAATGGTAACTATGAAATAGAGTGGAAGAGCATATGAAAGACAAGTTCCTAAGTGCAACTCATAATTACCCAGTAGAAAGGGAGGCCCCCCCCATGAGGTTGGGGCATGCCCTTAATTAACAAGTTAAATCCTCAAAGGGACTTAGCACCCCTAAAAGAGTTAGTTGTAAGGAGGAGAATTGTGGAGTTAGGGGAGATGCCATGTGGCATGGGGGAGGAGAGGAAGGAGAAGGACACCATGAGGCACAGTGCCATAGCCAGACTGACCCAAAGAAAGGCTGCATGGGATGTCCCATAAGTAGATTTTATAATGGAAATTTAACCTTAGGGACATGATTGGGATTTCTGACAGGACATGGCAAGGTGAGACTGCTCAAGACCTCTCCTGAGGGTGCGTCTCAGAGGTTTGATTTCAGACTTGCTGATCTCCCCAGAAGGTAGGACCCAGGAGCTAAACTGATCTCTTGTCAGTGCCTTCTTGCTTGTCTCAGGGATTAATTTTTTATCCAGTCCTCTGTTAAACACAACTAATTTTTTTTTTATTAAAGCTTTTTATTTGTATAACATATATATGGGTAGTTCCCCAACATTGATCTTTACAAAGCTTTCCATTACAAATTTTACCCCCAGTCCCCTCCCCTCCCCTAGATGGCAGGAAGTCCACTACATGTTAATAATGTTGAAATGCTTGAGAAGTTAAGCAAGAAAAATCCTATCTACAAGAAAAAAAAAGAATCAGAGAAAGGCAACACAATGCAAGCAAATGTCAATAGAGATCATGAAAATGTTACGTTGTGGTCCGTATTTCATTTCCCTCTCTCTGGGTGTATATGGTTTTCTTCAGTGAAAAACTGGAACTGGTTTGAGACAGTTCCTTGTTGCAGAGAGCCATGTCCATCAGAATTGATCATCATGTAATACTGTTGTTGCTGTGTATAATGATCTCCTGGTTCTGCTCGTTTCACTCAGCATCAGTTCATGCAAGTCCCTCCAGGCCTCTCTGAAATCATCCTGCTGGTCGTTTCTTACAGAGCAATAATATTCCATAACATTCATATAGCATAATTTATTCAGCCACTCTCCAATTGATGGGCATCCCTTCAGTTTCTAGTTTCTAGCCACTACAAAAAGGGCTGCCACAAACATTCTTGCACAGGTGGGTCCCTTTCCCTCCTCTTAAGATCTCTTTGGGATATAGGCCCAGTAGAAACACTGCTGGGTCAAAGGGTATGCACAGTTTGACAACTTTTTGAGCATAGTTCCAAATTGCTCTCCAGAATGGTTGGATCCGTTCACAGTTCCACCAACAATGTATTAGTGTCCCAGTTTTCCCACATCCCCTCCAACATTCATCGTTATCTTTTCCTGTCATTTTAGCCAATCTGACAGGTGTGTAGTGGTACCTCAGAGTTGTCTTAATTTGCATTTCTCTGATCAATAGTGATTTGGAGCAACTTTTCATATGACTAGAGATGGTTTTAATTTCATCATCTGAAAATTGTCTGTTCATATCCCTTGACCACTTATCTATTGAAGAGAAACACAACTAATATTGAAGACCTCATCAAAAGGATAGAGAAAAATAATCATAGAATGAATGCTGTTTACCATGGGTGTTGTCCTTGAGTCTGATTTTTAAATTTCATGGATACAGCCTTGGATTCCATTTAAATCTGAAGTAAAGAGAAGTTGTGTGTATATAATGCTTTTTCAAACTTCCTACTGAACACCTTCCACAGCTTCATTTTTGTTTTGTGTTCATCTTTAAAAGAAGCCTTTTTGTTTATATATTTTGTTTGCTATTTAGAAATAGATGTTATAGATGTGTGTGTATTTATGTAAATATAAATATATAAGCAATATGTATATTATTATAGATCATTGTAAATTCATGCTTTCTGATTGATTTACATAGTCTATATCACTTTTTGTTTTTATTTATTTTTTTGCTGAGGCAATTGGGGTTAAGTAACTTGCCCAGGGTCACACAACTAAGAAGTGATAAGTGTCTGAGGTCATATTTGAACTGAGGTCCTCCTGACTTCAAGGCTGGTGCTCTATTCTCTGCACCACCTAGCTGTCCCAGCATTTTAACTTCTAAAAATACTTTTTCCCCTTCTCTTTTTATTTTCTTATACTTCTCTTGACTCTTGTATTTGAAGATCACATTTTCTGTTGAGCTTTGGTCTTTTTGTCAAAAATGATTGAAAATCCCTATTTCATTGAATGTCCATCTTTTTCCCTGAAAGATAATGTTTAGTTTTGCTGGGTAGTTGGTTCTTGGCTGCAGTCCAAACTCCTTTGCCTTCCAGAATATCATATTCCAGGCCTTTTGATCCTTTAAAATAGAAACTGCTAGATCCTGGGTAAACCTGATTGTGGCTTTTCAATAACTGAATTGTTTCTGACTGCTTGCAGTATTTTCTCCTTGATCTGATAATTTTGGAATTTAGCTATAATATTCTTTGGAATTTTCATTTTGGAGTCTCTTTCAGGAGGGTGATCAGTGGATTTTTTCAATGGCTATTTTACCCTCTGGTTCTAGGATTCAATGCAGTTTTCCTTGATGATTTCTTGAAAGAGGTTGTCTAGATTCTTTTTTTCATTGTGGTTTCCAAGCAGTCCAATAAATCTTAAATTGTTTCTCCAGGATTTATTTTCTAGTGAGTTGTTTTTCCAATGAGATATTTTACATTTTCTCCAATTTTTTCAGTTTTTGGGTTTTGTTTGATTGATTCTTGATATCTCTTTAAGTCATTCTCTTTCACTTGTCCAATTCTGATTTTTAGTGAATTATTTTCTTCAGTTAGCTTTTTTTCCCCCTCCTTTTGTTTTGGCCAGTTGTAATTTTTTTTTTTTAAATAAAGCCTTTTAGGGACCCACATGTGCGAGAATGTTTGTGGCAGCCCTTTTTGTAGTGGCTAGAAGCTGGAAACTGAATGGATGCCCATCAATTGGAGAATGGCTGAATAAATTATGGTATATGAATGTTATGGAATATTATTGGCGTATAAGAAACGACCAGCAGGATGATTTCAGAGAGGCCTGGAGAGACTTGCATGAACTCATGCTGAGTGAAATGAGCAGAACCAGGAGATCATTATACACAGCAACAATACTATAAAAATCATTTCTGATGGTCAATTCTGATGGACATGGCTCTCTTCAACAATGAAATGTTTCAAACCAGTTCCAATAGTTCAGTGAAAAAAGCCATATACACCCAGAGAGAGGGATGTGAAATGTGGACCACAACATAACATTTTCATGCTCTCTATTGATGTTTGCTTGCATTGTGTTTCCTTTCTCAGATTTTTTTTTTCTTGTAGATACGATTTGTCTTGCACAGCAAGATAAGTGTGGAAATATGTATACATATATTCAATTTGTCAAGTATTTTAACATAATTAACATGTAATGGATTTCCTGCCATCTAGGGAAGGGGTGGGGACTAGAGGGGAAAAATTCGTAACAGAAAGCTTTGTAAGGGTCAATGTTGAAGAATTACCCATACATATGTTTTGCAAATAAAAAGCTTTAATTAAAAATAAATAAATAAATAAATAAAGCCTTTTATTTTCAAAACATGTGTACAGATAATTTGACAACATTGACTCTTGCATAGCCTTGTGTTTCAGATTTTCTTCTCTTAATATAATCAGAATTATCTATCTGGTGTTCAATAATGATCTCTAGTTCTTCTTTGGATGCAAATTCCTTCCTTCTCCACAGATCTGAGAGGTAAACTATCCTATGTTCTTCTAATTTGCTTATAATATCAGTCTTTATATCTAAATCATTAACCCATTTTTACCTTATCTTGATATATGGTGTTAGGTGTGGGTCAAGCCCTAATTTCTGCCATATTAGTTTCCATTTTTCCCAACAGTTTTTGTCGAATAGTGAGTACTTATCCCCAAATCTGGGATCTTTAGGTTTGTCAAACACTAGATTACTTTAGTCATTGCCTGTTTTGTCCTGTGATCCTATCCTATTCCACTAGCCCACTACTCTATTTCTTAGCTAGTACCAAATGGTTTTGATGACCACTGCTCTATAATATAGTTTTAGGTCTGGCACAGCTAGGCCACCTTCATTAGCATTTTTTTTCCATTAATTCCCTTGAAATTCTTAATCTTTTGTTCTTCCAGATGAATTTTGTTGTTATTTTTTTCTAGGTCAGTAAATTAGTTTCTTGGGAATTTGATTGGTATAACACTAAATAAGTAGATTAATTTATGTAGTGTTGTCATTTTTATTATATTTGCTCGGCCTACCCATGAGCACTTGATATTTTTCCAAATGATTAGGTCTGACTTTCTTTGTGTGGAAAGTGTTTTGTAGTTGTATTCATATAGTTCCTGGCTTTCTCTTGGCAGATGGATTCCCAAATATTTTACATTATTGATCGTTATTTTAAATGGAATTTCTCTTTGCATCTCTTGCTGCTGGACTTTGTTGGTAATATATACAAATGCTGATGATTTATGTGGATTTATTTTGTGTCCTGCAACTTTGCAAAAGTTATGAATTGTTTCTAGAAGTTTTTTAGTTGATTCTCTAGGGTTCTCTAAGTATACCATCATATCATCTGTAAAGAGTCATAATTTGATTTCCTTCCTATTCTGCTGTTTTTTGGCTAAGAGCCTCCCATTAGATTCCCTATCCCAGACCTCTTTACTCTGGACCTCCCTGCACTGAATCTGCTCTGGGCCATGTTCCATCCTGCCCAATTGAGACAGAGCTTTCCTTAAGTCCTTCCAAGATGTGCTCTGCTGGAAATTTGTTACATATCAAATATTTGTGGGTTCTGTCACTTTATTCAGAGTCTTGATCTAGTGTTGATTCCAAGGGAAGCCAGGAAGAGCTCAAAGTCCTGTCTGCTCTCCTCCATTTTGGTTCTGCCCCTAAAATGTTGTTCTCTCTGTTCTTTTTTTAAATTGAGTTTTAAATTCTTTCCCAGGAAACCAAAAGTATCAAAATTATTCATCAGCCTCAAAAGAGAGAGTGAGGATATCAGCATCCTCCATGCTAACTGCTCCAGAAAAGGGGAAACATTTCAAATGTAATTTGGATATATTAATGCTAAAAGGCCTACTTAAAATACTTTTCTTTTCTGGTAGGATTGAGCCTTGTCTCAATTACAGCCTCTTGCACATCTCAATCCTTGACTAAGACAAGCATCTTAAAAAACAAAGGAGAATGAGTAGAAAACAGAAACACAACAAATTCCATCTCTTTCCTCCCACAACAATCCTGGAATTGGGAAACCAGAAGGCCAGAGAATCCTATGTTTAATTTTTACAATGTATTGCTATAACTGGTTGTTTTTTCCTTTTTTCTGTATATATCTGTCTCCTGTTTTGTCTCAGCCTTTATGGTTTTTTTATGTGTTTTTCTTCCGGAAAGCAGGCCGGAAATTTGGGGAGCAAATGATGTGAATACTACTGGTTCTATTGTACTGTTTGTGGAGAGTATTAGGTGTTCCCCCTCCCCCACAGCTTGTATGGGTGTTCAGGTCCTCCTAACTCCAAGGATACCTCTGTACACACACTGCAGTGTTGTTTCACGTGGAAGCATCAAGTAGAGTACTTTCTTAGAGTTTTCTTCATTTCTTCTTGTGGTGATTCTATCATTTTTTTGGTTGTGATTGGTGGTTATTTGCCTCAGATGCTCAGACCTGTAGGCCATGCGCCAGCCATTGTACTTCCCTCCCCTCGAGTCTCCTCACCTGCTGCCAAGTGCCTTGTCTTTTCCCTACTTTTACTCTCCCTCAGCTCCAGAACCTGATAACCCCAAATCTAACGCTTTTGTTGCTTCTGGAAAAGGAGTATGTGCTCCCATTCACCAGCCATGTATATTTCCAAACCCAATTAGAGTATAAACTCCTTGAAGGCAGGAACTACCTTCCACATTTGTACTCTGTGCTTGGTCTATAGTAAACCTGAATAGCACTGGCTTTCTAACCCTTTTTTTCTTTCCCTTCTTTCCTCCTTTTTTCTCTTCTTTCACATCTTCCTTCCTTCCCTTCCTTTCCCCTGGTAACCACCCTTGAGATGACAATAGGAAATGTGGCATTGGAGGTTAGTAAGAGAGGTTAGGACTGAATAAATAGATCAGAGAGTCATTTGCCATAGAGATGATACTTGAATCCATGGGAGCTGATGAGATCACCAAGAAAAATAATCTAAGAGAAGGAGAGAAGGACTAGAAAAAAGCCCTGGTAGACCCCCATTTGGATGATGTGATCTAGAAAAGGAGATTGAAAAGGACCCTTTAGATAGGTAGGAGGTGAACCATGAGAGTTTTGTCTTAAAAAAACAGAGAGAGAAACATCAATATCCGGGAGAAGACGGTGATCGACAATGGCAGACTCTTTAGAGGCCAAGAATGATGAGGATCGAGAAAAGGTCATTAGATTGGGTAATTAAGGGATCATCAGTAACTGTGGGAAGATCAATTTCAGTTGAAAAATGAGGTCTGAATCTAGTGTAGAGTTTATAGAGAAAATGAGGAAGAGGAATCTAAGGTAGACACAATTCTCAAGGAGTTTTAGGCTGGGATGATAGCTAGCTGGGATGGTTTTTTTTGAGGATGAGGAAGATATCACCACATTTATAGTCAGGGGCAAGCAACCAGTAGATGTAGATTGAAGATAAGGAAGAAAGTGGAAATGATAAAGTAATCTGCTTGGAGAAGGCCAGATAGGATGGAATCGCTTACAGAGTTTTGGCAAGGAGTGACTTCTTCATGTGAGACAAGGGTGAAGGGAATAGTGGTGGAAAGCATGTAGTTATGTATGATGATAAATGTGAAAAGAGAGAGCTCTTAGCAATTATCTCCAGATTAAAAAAAAAAACAACAAAAAACTAAACTATGAGGCAAAGCCCTTAGCTGAGAGGGTAGAGGAAAGGGGAGCTATGGGAGATTTGAGATGAAAAGCTTCTCCAACTGCTGTGGAGGAGTGGGATAGTGAGTTAATTAGGAAACAGCAAAAGGATTGCCTAGTGGTAGTGAGAGTCCAAGTGAGATTATGTAACAAATTTGTAATAGAGTGGAACCAAGTGTGTTAGAATTGTGTGGAAAATCATGGATGGACTTTGGCATCTAATTTCAGTGCTCAAAGAACTAATTGCTTATTCTTTGATTTTCTTCATGGTTGTAAGATATGAGTCCTAGATAAACAAGATATTTCTGTAGAGTTTTTGGTGTTTGGCCTTAGGGAGTAGAGCTAAGGTTAGAATTTAGTTGTCTGTCTTTAATGATAATTTCATTTCTAGGTTCCTTCAACTGTTCAAGTTGTGAGATTTTGAATTATGAAATAATTTTGTTAAAGGAACAAAATTAATTGGAAATGGACCCCACATTTGCAAATAGGTATTCATTTCTATTAAAATAGTCATTTTTCTTAATTGTGATATTATTCAGTACTTAATTTAAGAATCTTCTAATGCTGTAAGAAAGTATTTTTGCTATGAATGACTGGGACTTCATAATCATTTTTATAAGTATTTGCCTTTTATTTCTTATTTCTGAACTATATCTACTGTGCAAAGATTAATTTGTACCTGTTTGACACAGAGGATGATTCTCCAGTCTTTATGTAAATATATGTTCTATCTCTACACTTAGGCTCTTTGAGGTCAGAAATATGATTTATAATATTTTAAAACACAGTATACAGGGGCAGCTAGGTGGCGCAGTGGATAGAGCACCCAGCCCTGAAGTCAGGAAGACCTGAGTTCAAATTTGCTCTCAGACACTTAACATTCCCTAGCTGTGTGATCCTGGGCAAGTCACTTAACCTCAATTGCCTAAGCAAAAAAAAAAAAAAAAGAAAAGAAAAGGAAAGGAAAGAAAAAACACAGTATACAGATAAGGCTTTTTTTTTTTTTTTAACAAATAATTTATTTCTTTTGTTTCTTCCATTGTGTATAACTATAGAATCCCAGTCCAATTGTCAATAAATATCTTTTACTTTTTGTTATCTCTCCCCTCTTCCTTTTTATTATCTTCCTATATCTGAACATTTGAAAGAATTTAGGGAAAGATGGGATTGCTGAAGAGGGTATTATTTAATTTGTGATTCATCTATTTAAAAATCTTTTTTTTTTTTTTTTGAATGGATGTTTGTATGGGAACATATATCTAAAAATATGCCTACCCTTATACACAAAACATCCACAGGGATTTTGTTACCTGTTCAGATCCCTGACTGGTAAGAAGCTATGCTTCTCTCTCTTTTCCTAAAAGTTTTTTTTTTTTTTTTAAACTGGTCTCAGGAACAACAGAGAATAAAAGAAAATGTAGAAGAAGAATAGATAGCAGACTAGCTTTGAAAATGATGAGTAGTACTTAATATATATTTATTTAAGAAAAGTAAACAGTATAACATGTAAATTCCTGGTTTATAGTGAATCTTCTTTTTATGTTGTGCTGTCGACATGGAAATATTCCTGTTTTTTTGTCTTTAGGAAATATTTGATTCATTTTGAAGTTTTATAAAAATTTGGTCCCAGACTAGATTAAGTAAGTTAAAATGTGAAATAATTTTACTGTCAGTCTTCGGAATTTGTATCATCAGTCAGCAAAAGTCTGTGACTTGCCTCCTGTATTCAGATCACTCTGCCATTCTGTAGGGAATATATAAAATTTAGCTAGACCATTTCCTCATGGGGCTTACAGTTTAATGGAGAACAAGGCATAAGCATGGTTAAATGTAGTCATGTATGCAAGAGAGTGTATGTGCACATAATGTAAACATATGGAAAATTGCAAAAGGAAATCCTCTGAGAGCTTTTGTGTGCCATAGTTACTGCCAGTGTCTCATGTAAAATGTTAGAAGGGGATCAGGGATGCTTGCTCTATGAGTTGTATTATAAAGAGTGGATAGGAATGCAGTAGGCTGAGAGAGAAAAAAATGTCAGCTTAGGACTCAGAATAAGCAAAGCCAGGAAGATGACAAGAATTCAAAGCATATTTTAGAGGTACTGAGGGGTCCAGTCTGTCTGTAGTTAGGCTAATAGGGTTGGAGTGACAGCTTTTAGTAGATGTCTAAATTCCAGACAAAGCTGTTTTTTACTGCAGGGCACAAAAAGCTTTACATTATGGGGCTGATTGAAAGGTAACACAGTACAGGAGTTCACTACTTATTCACTTTCAAAAGCTATTTGATTTTGTAGAGTATAAAGTTGCTTTAAAGACTTTTCTGATAAGGTGTTTCCCATGTACATGTTTATGTTACAAGGTTCTTTTGAATGATTAATTTTATTAACCAAATTAGTCTTAAACGGGGAAATGCATTAGCCACAACAGTGAAATTAAAAATCTTTCATTTAATTAAAATTTCTTCCAGGCATCAGGGGTTTTTTGTGACATATTGTGTGTCTTCTCATGTCTGTTGTGTTTCTAACCTTATTAAACACTTTTTTTTTTTTTTTGGCAATTTTTTTTTTTTTACAAGTTCATACTATAAGTAATGTGCACTAGTTATAAAATTTCTCGTTCAGGAAACTTGAATTCTCTTGCTGTTGTGTAATACAGTTATGATATTGACCCTAGCTGAGAATCATATTTTTAATATCTCAAGTTCTCCAGTAGAAAAGAATCCTCACCAGATAGACCTAAATGGGCCCTTGGCTTTAAACATAAACAAAACAAATAACTATTTCAAATCCTCTGTAGAATCCCAAGAAATTCACCTTTGGTCAGGATTTTGCACAAAACTTGTATTTTATTAAATTTTGCTGGATGATGGTATGGGAAAGAGACTTGACTTCGATGCAGTCTTCCCTGCCCCTGACAGCAAATGTCTGCTCAAGTGGATTCAGTGGGCTGATTCCCTGATAAAAGCCTATTCCTGTTAGCCTGGTGCCCCTTTGGTGTTTGGGCCTTCATCTGCAGGGCTCCTCCCTCTAGTGGTGGAGATGGCAGTTTCACCTGTCACTATAAGTCCTCCAGAGATCTACCTGCCTCCTGCTGGTTTCCTTTTCTTGGTGATGTCATTGTATCTCTCCAGCTGTCTCATGTGCCTGCCTATCCAGCAAGGACTTTGATTGTCCCTAGTTTTTGCTATATGACTGATTCCCCTTTTAGGTCATACATGCCCTGAATTATACTTTGTACGCCCATTCTAACATACAAATTCTTGTTAACCTAGATGTCCTGAGAAACCACTCCATCATGTTTGCCCACTTGTTCCTGCTACTTAAAACTCCACGGGGTTACCTCGCCTGAACTTGCTGCTCTCAAAGACATTCTTTTGAATTCTTCATCCCCTTTCCAGCCTTTCCACCCCCTCTACTCCCCACCTTCCCATTGCACTTCCCCCTACCCAGTTGAGAATCTTGCCCCACATTGCATTAAAAATTAAACTCCCTTTTCTCTCCTGTCCTTCCTCTCAGATCACTCTATCTCAAATAAACAGGTGGCCATTCTCCTTGACAAGGCAAACTTTCACAAGTCGAAGTGATCCTAGTCCATCCTTTCTTTTTCAAAAGATTGTCCCTTTATCATTCCTACACTTTTATTAATCTTCAGTTGTCCCCCATCTTCTGGCTGCTTCCTTACTGCTCTAAAACATGCTCTTGCCTCCCCCCGTACTCAAAAACCACTTCATCCATCCATATCTGATATCTGCCGTCCCACATCGTTTCTTTCTTGTGGCTAAAACTCTGAAAAAGCTGTATACAATAGGTCTTTCCCGTTCTTCCTCCCTCTCCCTTTCCCCCTCCTTTTGCCCCTCCCCCCTTGCTCTTTCCTTCCTATCTCCCTCTTCCTCTCCATTCACTCCCCCCTCCCCCCCTCCATCTCCCACAGGGAGTTGGAGGGCTTTGTCATGGTTAGCCTAAGTGTCTAGTATCTGGTCCTTAGCTCTCTGTAAGCGCAGAAATTCTTTTTTTCAGTAGTCTACTAAGAAAGGATCAAAGTCTGAGGAAGTGATTCATGGTAATCAAACTCACAGTACCAGCTGATATATAATAGCATGCCAATTTATAATTTACTTGGTATTTGACATATCTGCCCAGACTCTACAGCTAACAGTTCGGGGGGAGGGGGGGGAGAGAGAATCATTACAGATAAGGGGCCCGCTTTCCTCATCACCATCAAAAACAACTGCTAACTGCCAGCAACAGTCAGATAGACACAGAAGTCCTGGGAAGGGAATGGCAGCATCCCCAGACTACCAGTCCAGCTTCCAGCCCAACCCTCACAGATATCCATGGGAGCATCTCCTGTGGGTAAGGAGCCAGTCACGCTCACCAACTGCCAACCAACTGTCATTCCTGGGGCAGGCGGGCCGTCCTGGCCAAGGGAACTGGGCACCGGGGCGGGGCAGGAGGACGCCTGGGCCCCAGAGTTTCCCCTCACACCCCAGGAACCTTGGGAGGAGCAGTGTTCCTGCTCGCAGCCATTCCCGTGGGGAGAGGCAGCTTGGCAAGCGCCCTGCAGTGGGACTGCAGTCCCAGGGCCTGAAGACCCTCACGGGACAGTTCTTGTCATCCAAGCCCTTGGCCCCGTCAAGCAGCTCAGCGTCAGAAACTGACATTTTGTCAGTGAAAGTGACACTCAAATAGTATGACCATCTGCTTTATCATTGCGCCCTAAAACCTGGGGGTGCAGCTAAAACTTTCCCTAGAGGTTGTCTCCCCCTTTGGAATGTAAGCCCCAGGGGCAGCTAGGTGGTACAGTGGTTAGAGCCCCAGCCCTGAAGTCAGAAGGACCTGAGTTCAAATTTGGCCTCAGACACTTAATATGCCCTAGCTGTGTGACCCTGGGCAAGTCACTTAACCCCAGTTGCCTCAGCAAAAAGGAAAAACAAACAAACAAAAAAACAACCAATGTGAGCTCCTGGTGGACAGAGCCTGACTTTGTTGTTTCTCTTGTATTCTTGGTCCTCAGCTCACTGCTGGCACAGTCAGTGTGTGACTGATGGGTCTCAAGGACAAGAATCAAGTATTGCCAAATGCCTGGGAACTCAGTTCTGGACATATCAAGTCCTGGTTTCTTTGAAAGTTGGAAAGTTAAGCTGGTGCTGCCCATCACTTCATAAGTATTCAGGGCTTCTGCTCGAGCAGCAGAAATGGCTTATAAGGCCCAGAGGGACTAGTGAAGAAACTGGTGCTAGAATTCCCTGCTCTTATGTTCTCTATATTCAGTGCTCTCTATGGGAATAACCGGTCGCCACAGCCATGGTCCTTCTGGGGGGATTTTAAGTTTTGTTGACTTTTACTTTTGTTCAGCAACAGTTACATATACATACATACATATATACACACCCCCAGAAATATTAAGCAACTCAAGTTTGCCCACACTTGAAGTTTTGATTTCATACTTAAATTATGATTGCTATCACATTGGGTTTTTTTGTGTGACTAGAATGACCTTTTTACAATTTGCATTCTCATTCTGAGTAAGGTAGACAGCTTGGTATGGATAAATGTCAGCAGAGAAATTATTTTCATGCCATCATTGTGAGAGTTGAAGGAGGAATATGAAAAGAAAGTTAGGGATAAGGAAAGGGTTTGGAGGGGAAAATGATTCAGTAGAGTATTAAAGGTGGTTTGTAATTCAGCCTTTTTTCCCTTCTGAGATTTTAAGGGTTAAGATAGCTTATTGATAAAAGCAGCTAAATGTTCCAAATTCACTTAAGAAAGTATAATGTAAAGATGAATTATTCTTGACTTCATTTATTCCATATGTAGGCTGAATCTTATTTCACAAGCTTGAAGGGGAGTCAGAATTGCAAGTGGTTATTCAAACCACGGTTAAATGGAAGTCATTTGATATAAATTAAAAGGCACTTGTATTAAAGAAGTATGCTGGATTATTTATTTATTTATTTTGCTTTGTTTACATAAAGCAGATACTAGGTGCAATGGAAATGTGTTCAGAAATTTGTATGGTGTGGAGTAGAGACCACTCAATGACTACATTTGAAATCATGTGGCCTGAGATGAGGAAATCTCTCTGATGGATCTTTTCTCCATAAGTCATACAAGATTACTTAAAAATCACGGCTTGCTCCTAGTCCGTTCAGGTGCCAGCCAGACAATCCCGTGACATCATTTGTGGTCTTTGAAAACAAAGGCCCAGCAAGAGCCCCCTACAGTGCTTGTCCTTTGGGTTCTTTCCCTCCTCTCAAGATCCCGGAGAGAGGCACTGTTTTCCAACCATCTGTCTGTCTGACTGTCCCTGACCCCAGGACTCAGATCTCAGATTCATGCTCTCCTTCCACATTCAAGGCTGTGTATGTTATGCTGGGCCTTAATTTTTTTCTCATTTTGTGAATTTAGAGGGGTTTTTAAAACTTTGCCTTTCATCCCAAATCTACTTCAGGACTTGTAGACAGGGGATGTGATTGGGGGCCTAGGGAACAGTTCTTCCAGCACACGGTATCAGCAGTAGCTAAGAGTGAAGGAGCATCTTGAGCAGAGTATTGGGAACACATTGGTGCACCTGTGTGCTGTGTACAAGGAGATGTGGAGCTTTTCTGCCAGAAAACTTCCTTCAGAGCTCCACTCAAAGGCTGCCTCACTCTGGCAGCTTCCCCTATGAGATCATCATCCACTCAGTGTATGACCTCTGGGGACCGATTTATTTACATGTTGTTTCTCCCATTGGCAGTTCTTTGGAAGCAGGAACTGGTTCTGCTTTTGTTGCTTTCCCCTGTACTTAAACTTATTAAGCTCCCACTGTGTGCACTGTGCTAGTGCTAGGGATGTGAAGAAGGGCAAAAGACAATCCCTGCAAGCTCTGCCACGGGGGAAGCATTTAATAACTGTTGATTGTCTCACTGTATTTACCTTTTTAAGTAAGGGGTTTGTGGGTGGAGAGATGAATGGAGAGCACCAGCTTTTTTCAGGGTACTCTGGTTGTATGTGTGTTGCCCAGTCTAAAGAAAGCTGATAAGTAATTCAGTAATTACCCTTGATTTTCCCCAGAGGATTTTTAATCTCCTAAAGCAGCCTAGGCACTTTAGTCTGTGCCTACTGGAAGGTAAATATGTGTGTTAGGGTTGGGGGGCCCTGTGGTTTTACAGAGGGGGGAGGGTGTGCATGGTCAGGAAATAATGTGGTAATGACGGGTAGATGTATCTATGAGATGTGTCCTGAGCCTTTTAATATTGGATATGTAATCAAAGTCAAGCTCACATACACTTGTTTAAACATATTGTTTGTGTAAAATTTGCAAAGATACCGAAAGGATATCTTTTGTTAATTGATTACTAAATGGACACTAACCTATGAATGTTTATTTAATATGTAAGTTTTTCCGTCACAGAATTTGTGTATGTGTATACTCAACAACATACACACACACACACACACACACACACACACACACACACACACACACACACACCCCTCAATTATTCAAGATGAATATGTTCTGCATTCTAGGACTTAGATGTAGAATTTTGAAATTCTGGAAGGGACTCAGTCATCTAGTCCACCAGCCTACCTAATGTGGATACCCTTTTTTTAATAAATTCTCTGAAAAAGAATTGTCCACTTTCTGCCGCATCTCTTTAGTGCTGGGCAGGTGGGCTAGCTCACTTACAGACAGTAAAATCCTTTCCTATATTGAACAGAATTGTATCTTCCTTTAACTCTGTAGTCTAAGTCCTGCCCTTTATAACTATAAAAATTAGAGTCAGGAAGACTTGAGTCCAGCTTTATCCTCAGATACTCAGGAGCTGTGTGACTCTTGTCAAATTACTCTCAGCCATAATTTCCTCCTCTGTACAATGAGAATAACAACAGCACTTCCCTCCTAGGGTTACTGTGAAGATCAAATAAGATAATCTCCGTAAAGTGCTTTGTAAACCTCAGAGTACTCTTTAAATGCTATTTATCAATATTATAAAATAGGTCTTTGTGGTAACATTTTAGATATTTGAAGCTACCCATCATAGCCCTAGTAAATCTGGTATTTTCCAGTACTGGTTCTTTTAATTAGATACCATCTAACATATCTTGATAGTCTGGGTTGTTCTTTTTTGTTAGTTGTTATTCCTCTTAAAATAAATTTTTTTTTAAATAGAGAACTAGATATTTTAAAGGCATCTGTCAAAACATTTTACCTTTATCTTCATCAAAAAAATACCCATTTTCATTGATGGTACAGAAAAAATTCTTAGAAACATCATATCCTTGTGAAAATACAGTAGAATGGAAATTTATGTGTATATATGTATATATATGCATATATATGTATATGTGTGTATATATATATATATAAATCCATATATATGTATGTTTGGTCAACAGGTGGCGACAGACAAGGTTGCAGGAAAGCTGAGTTCTACTCTCACATGGGTAAAGAACACAGTCTCGCAAACAGTCAGTCAAATGGCCAGCCAGGTGGCAAGTCCATCTGCTTCTTTACATACCACATCCTCCTCTACCACGCTGTCCACACCAGCTGTTTCACCATCCTCCCCATCCCAGCTGAGTCCAGACGACTTAGAACTCCTGGCTAAACTGGAGGAGCAGAACAGGTGAGTGAGATTGCTTAGTTTTCTTTTGTCTTTGAAAGAGAAAGAAATCCTGATAGATCCCTTGTTTAATTGTAGCATTTGAGGTTCAACAGAAAGGGCTTATTACTAGTGTTTTAGGGCCTCTCTTAACTGAAAGCAATAATTAGCTAAAATGCCTTTTTTAACATACCACATAAATAAGTATAAAAATAAAAATAAGTAATTTTCTTATTATTACTTTTGCTTGCTCAAAACTTATAAAAAGCCTACGTTGGATATTCAGAAAATCTTTGTTCTAGAAAATTTGGGATGATTTGTATCATGTTTTAGAATTTAGTACTTGTTTTTAAAAAAGACTATTTTCTTGTGTATGCCTTTGAATTAAGTTAGTGAGTTATACAAACCCAATTAAGATACTGGACAGTGTTCTTGGAAACTAGTGAAAGGTAAACAACATGATTTAATTTGAGCTCAGACTTAGAAGTTGGAGAAAGAAGTCCTACTCCATTGGAGAATTGACTCCAGAAAGTTGGAGAAAGAAGAGCTACTTACCACAAGAGTCAAGTGGGACTTTTTCATATCTCTTTGTGCTGTCATTCAGCAAGGTCCCCCCCTTGCTGCCCAGCTGCCAGTGCCCAGAGGACTGGGAATGATCCCTGTCTCTGTCCAGTGCAGTTCTGTTTAATGAAGACTGATATACCATACCATTGTGCCATAAGAATATATAATGATTAACTTTAACAAGCATACTCATTAATTTGGTTTTGAATTATTTTCCATTAGGAAGACATGTGCAGATTCAGAAATGAATGTATTTCTCTTAAAATTGTAATGCAATCTTCATGCATTGGACTGACTTAGATGACTAACTTTTCCATTAACGACTGTTGAGTGCCTTCTAGGATTGGAGGGCGTTTTTAGATGCAGCTCGACTGGCTCTACAACACTGTTTTCCAAAAGCAGTCACTTTCATTCCCACAGTCCTTCCTATTTCTCTGCATTTGGCAGTGTGTCTGGGAATAGAATTTCCACAATACATTTTCCTAGTTCTCCCGCCTGCCTGTCAAAACTAAAGTACATTTTCCTCATTATTCTTTACTCCTTACTTCCTATATCATAGGAAAATCCATTTAGAATTATGAAATCATGACCATCTCAGTGATGGAGTATTGGACCCTTGACCACTTTGGAGACCTCACCAAGCAGAACTGTTCCTTGGGTGGGAGAAAACTCCAGCCATGTAGGGTGGCCTTGTGGTTTAGAGGCAGGCCTCGAACTCATGATTCCCTAACTCAGTGACTAGTTTTCTGTCCCAGTGCTGTGTGGCTTTTCTTTACATGCATTTGTAGAATGGGAGGCAATTTCTCATTCATATAGGAAGATTTTAGTTTTGTGTGTTTGTGGATTTTCTAAAAGTTCCTTTTGAAAAAATTTATGCAAGGTGAAAGTTTGTAAAAAGGGAAAATCTAAAGATAAGCTACACTCTACATAACGTAACTTCTATTAGTATAATTTTGCAATAAACATCATTAATGTTTTTTAACTAAATCACATCTTAATGTGGAGCTTTGCTAGGATTTAAATAGAAAGCAGTGATCACAGCTAACACTTGAATATCAGCAGTTTCAGTTCCTCTGAAGATCTGACTGCTATTGCTATAATTTTAAGCAATTTCCTTTTAAAAATTGCCCATATAGAACTGACTTTTCCTTCACAATGTTTTGAGGAATAAATGTTTTTTGCTTATGAAACAGTGAATTTCTATTATGCACAACTTATTTTTCTTTCTCTTTTCTTTTTTTTCCCCCTGAGGCAATTGGGGTTAAGTGCCCAGGGTCACACAGCTAGGAAGTGTTAAGTGTCGGAGGTCAGATTTGCACTCTGGTCATCTGCCCCTCCCGTGTGTGTGTGTGTGTGTGTGTGTGTGTGTGTGTGTGTGTGTGTGTGTCCCCATTAGGATTAAGTGATTTGCCCACAGTCTTAGAGCTAGGAAGTAAGTGTCTGAGGTCAAGCTTGCACTCTGATCTTCCTGACTCCAGGACTGGTGCTCTATCTACCATCTAGCTGCCCCACGTGCAGCTTATTTTTAAAAAATATGTAGACGATCAAAAGAAATGTGCCTATTGGTCATATCAGAAAATGTACATCTGGTTTCTTGTCTCTCTGATAAGAGATGGGCAGTTTTTAATTCATCATCAATCTTGTGTATCCATCAGAATTCTTGTCTTTCACCATTGTTTTTCTTTATAATGTTTGAATCATATAACTTGTTCTTCAGTTTATACATGCCTTCCCAAGTTTCACTGATATCTCATTCAACATTGTGCACTTCAACAGACTACGTAAGTCGTAATTCATTCAGCTGTTCCCCAGTTGATAGGAACCTTCTTTGTTGCCAGTTCTTTGCTACAACACAAAATACTGCTTTACATGGCTATGACACAAAGCATGTTGCTTTTCACTAGTAAGTACTTTTTAAATGTTTTATTCATTTTTTACTCATATTAGTTCTTTCCTTAGTTATTTTATATCTTTGGAGTATTTGCTTAGTAGTGATATCTCTGGATGAAAGGATATGTTACATACAGTTTGGAGACTTTGGGGCTATATTTTCAAATTGCTTTTCAGAAAAATTGAATCAGTTTATCGTTCTACCAACAGAGCATCAATGTCTTGTCTAATTACAACCCCTGTAGCATTTATAATTTTCCTTTTTTGTCATCTTTGTCAGTCTGATAAATGTCAGAATGAAATCTCAGAGTTACTTTATTTTGCATTTCTATTACTATTCCTGTTTGGAACCTTTTTCATAGAGCTGTTGATAGCTTGCCTTCTGAGAAATGAGCAAAATCTTGAAGGAAATCAGGGAAGCCAGAGATGGAGGTGAAGCGGGAGAACTGGCTTGCCTTGGAAATTGGCCAGTACTAGTGGACAGAATTGGAAGAAAAGAATATTCTATGAGGAAACAGCCAGCTTAGGAGTGGGGACATGTCCTTATGTAAGAACAACAAAAAAGTTCGAAAGGGCAACATTGGAAAGAGGTGCAAATTCAAGAGAGGAATTGATATAGGAGCTTAGGAGTAACAGGGAGCAACTAGAGTTTGAAGAGGGGGATAACATGGACTAGATTTATATTTTTTTTAAATATGTTTTTTTAAAATAGGAACCTATATTTAAAAAAAATATTTTATGTTCAAACACCAAATAAAACGAACATTTCCATAATATAGGAAAATAGAAGAGAAAGATTGTCCATGAAGTTGCAAATCTTTATTATGTAAATACAGCTTGCTTTTCTTTTAGGTATATAGTAAATAAAATTCTTCAGTTCTCTTCTGAGCATTTTTCAATGAACCTCTTTTCCTCCTTTCCTTTTCCCTCTCTTCTAGTAAGTGAAGGTATAGGTATAATCAGGACAACAAAAGGTGGCCAGAGACGCAGTATCATCAACAATGGACAGTTAGGTCTCAGTGAGAGAAAAAATGAAGGAAATGAAAAATGAAAGGTTTGTTCAGTATAGAGCAGGCATTCTTAAAGAGAGCAGTGGAACAGGGAGGTAGATTTGGAGAGGATATTGAGAAGAGAAAGTTGAAAGGAATGGAAATAAAAGAGTAGGCACTCTCTCAGGAAAGACCATAACAAATTTCATTTTCCAGTACACCACTAGGTGTGTGTGTGTGTGTGTGTGTGTGTGTGTGTGTGTGTGTGTGTGTGTGTGTGCAGATGGTACACCTGAACAGTGAGCTGGGCCCAAAAGTTGAAGTGGAGGTGTGAAGTGGACTGAATTTGGAAATTTCAGAGTTCTTTCATCGATCCCCAATCTTTCCATCAAAGTAAACACTCATCTTTTTTTTTTCCTTCTCTCAGTAGTATTTTATTTTTCCTAATACGTGTAAAGATAGTTTTCAATATTCATTTTTGTAAGATTTTGAGTTTCAAATTTTTTCCCTTTTTTCCTTACTTCTCCCTTCCTTAAGACAGCGAGCAATCTCATATAAATTAAACATGTACAATTCTTTTAAACATATTTCCATGTTTGTCATGTTGTGCAAGAAAAATCAGAACAAAAAGGAAAAAATCACAAGAAAAAAAAGCAAACAAAAAAGGTAAAAATACTATGCTTTGATCCATATTCAATTTCTATAGTTCCCTCTCTGGGTGTGGATGAAATTTCCAGGCGTAGGCTATTGGAATTGCCTTGGATCACTGTATTGTTGAGAAGAGCTAAGTACATCGCAGTTAATCATCGCATAATCTTGCTGTTACTATGTACAATGATCTCTTGGCTCTGCTTGTTTCACTTAGCATCAGCTAATGTAAGTCTTTCCAAGCCTCTCTAAAATCAGCCTGCTCATCATTTCTCATAGAACAACAATACTCCATTACATCCATGTACGATTATTCCGCCATTCTCTAACTGACAGACATCCACTCAGTTTCTGGTTCCTTGTCACTACAAAAAGGGCTGCCACAAACATTTGTACACATGTGGATCCTTTTCCCTCTTTGATGATCTCTTTGGGATATAGGCTCAAGAGTAAACACTCATCTTTTAAAAAAAATTTTTTTTTAAATTTCTTTTGTCTTTACATCTAAATTTCCCTCTGTATCCTTTCACCTACATCTTCCCATTGAGCCATCCCATATAGCAAAGTGTATGAAGTCTGGGTTACTAGACTTTTCATACTTCTTTACGTTTATCATATTTTAAATAGTACATTATATCCCATTATTGTACATATGTTAATTTAGTAATAGCATAATTTCTTTACAATCATGGACAACAGTTTGTTTAGCTGTTCCCTGATGAAGCAATCTCAAGTTTTTGTTGTTGTTGTTTTTTTAATTAAAGCTTTTTATGTGCATAACATATGTATGGGTAGTTCTTCAACATTGACCATTACAAAGCTTTCTGTTACAAATTTTCCCCCCCTTCCCCTCCACTCCCCTAGATGGCAGGAAGTCCACTACATGTTAATTATATTAAAATATTTGACAAGTCGAATATATGTATACATGTTTCCATACTTATCTTGCTGTGCAAGAACAATCGTATCTACATGAACAAAAAAATCTGAAAAAGGAAACCCAATGCAAGCAAACATCAATAGAGAGCCTGAGAATGATATGTTGTGGTCCACATTTCACATCCCTCTCTGGGCGTATATGGGTTTCTTCACTGTACAATTGGAACTGGTTTGAGACATTTCATTATTGAAGAGATCCATGTCCATCAGAATTGATCATCATATAGTCTTGTTGTTGCCGTGTACAATGATCTCCTGGTTCTGCTCATTTCACTCAGCATCAGTTCATGCAAGTCTCTCCAGGCCTCTCTGAAATCATCCTGCTGGTCGTTTCTTACAAAACAATAATATTCCATAACATTCATATACCATAATTTATTCAGCCACTCTCCAATTGATGGGCATCTTTTCAGTTTCCAGTTTCTAGCCACTATAAAAAGGGCTGCCACAAACATTCTTGCACATGTGGGGCCCTTTCCCTCCTCTAAGATCTCTTTGGGATATAGGCCCAATAGAAACACTGCTGGGTCAAAGGCTATGCACAGTTTGATAACTTTTTGAGCATAGCTCCAAATTGTTCTCCAGAATGGTTGGATCCATTCACAGTTCCAGCAACAATGTATCAGTGTCCCAGTTTTCCCACATCTCCTCCCAACATTTGTCATTATCTTTTCCTGTCATTTTAGCCAATTTGAGAGGTGTGTAGTGGTACCTCAGAGCTATCTTACTTTGCATTTCTCTGATCAATAGTGATTTGGAGCAACTTTTCATATGACTAGAAATGATTTTAATTTCATCATCTGAAACTTGTCTGTTCATATCCTTTGACAATTTATCTATTGGAGAGTGGCTTGAATTCTTATAAATATGAGACAATTCTCTATATATTTTAGAGATGAGACCTTTATCAGAACCCTTAAATGTAAAGATGATTTCCCAATTTGAGCAATCCCAAGTTTTAAATATAAACATATCATGAGCCTGACACATCTCTGCCTCCCAGGAACCTCAGGTGAGTATCCCACAGGAGGAATGGTAGCTTTGAGCAACCAGCAGCCTGTGACCACTAGGGAGAGCAGGAAGAGGATCTCAAGGGGGAGGCAGCATGTAGTGGCTAGTGTTGCCTGAGGTGGCCAAGGGGAAGAGCAAAGGCCTGCTGGCAGACAGAAAATCTTGGCTTTCTTGAGTGAAAAACCCTGGTGGGTGACTGCTGGACCATGGAATGATCCCTCGGGGAGCTGAGGAAGACCCTGCGGACTGCAGACCTGCTCTCTGAGCCCGAAGGAAGCTGAGTGAATTACCTTAGATCAGGCCAGCCTGGGCCCTGGGTCCCCTGCCATTCCCCTCAGGCCTGTGGCTTTAGGGGCAGCTGTGCAAGGGGGGCGGGGAGCATATGGCCAAGTCCTCTAGTGGGAGGGGATTGGATGACAGATGTAGGTAGCGTGAACCTCAGAATAAGTGTGATGGTGCAAGAGGGAGGAGTGGGGTTGGGTTGCAAGCTAAGTGGACTCTGCTTCAAGATAAAGTGTTCCCAGTGTGGGATCTGGGGGAGAAAGGATGTCTCACAAAGAGCCAGAAAATGAAAGGAGCATAGAAGGAAAAAAAATCTAAAATGAAGGGAAGTGCCTTAATTTTATCAGACTTCTTGAGGGCAGAGTGGAAAGGGTGGGTTTGAATGGAATCCCTCATCTGATCTGTGACTCCTGTAATGGCCTTAAAGTCAGCTCCTACCAGTGGGGTACAAGGTGTAAGTAGTAGCATTAGAACTCAATCCCAGGGCTTTTTAGGGAATATCGAAAATTCTTTCCATTATTGCATGCTACTTTTCTCAAGTTTCTGAACTTTCTTTTGTTCTAGAATATTATTTGTCAAATCTCTGGGTACTGTGAATGATATTATCTCTAATTTTCTTCCAAGTGCCAGAATTATTTTTGAGAATGTGAAAGCTTGGGTAATGGCTTGCCTTTATTCATAGTATAATGTCCTATCAAAATTTAGCAAGTAAATATTTGACAATATTCAGATGCTTTAAAGATTTCAGTTCTTTGTCTTTTAGTCATTTTATTTATAGAGATGACCAAAATTTGAGAATTTGTTATGCAGTCATTGCCCCTTTGTTCTGCTGAGGAATGGTTTAGTTCAAAGTACCAAACCTCTGTTTGAGAGTAAATAATCAATAGAGTTGAAGTTGAAAGTGGAAAGGTGATTGTTTTCTCTCTCTTGTTCAGTGTGGTTTTGTCTTTCTTGAAGATACTTGTTCTAGGGAAATATGAATTTGAACAGGTAGGTTTCAGATTTAGTGTTGCTGTATAATTAAGGAGGAACTATTACAAATTAAATCTTTAAATTATTTCCCTTTATTTATGTAGTTTAAAGGTGTCTTATGTTGCAATAATGTGCTTTTTCCTTTAAAGGCTATCACAGAGTTGGACTGTTTTTAGTATGTTTGGGGTAGTTGAGTGAAAAAATGTGCTGGCTGTTTTTTAAACTATCAAACTCTGAAAATCGTTCTATATTATATTATTAAAATGGTTTAGATTAAATCTATTTCAGTGTTTTCTTGGGTTTTTGCATTCTTCAAAAAATTTCAAGGACCTTTTTCCTTTTTTTTTTTTTTTGAGAAAATTTTGAAATGGGCTCTACTTCATTTAGAGATTGAAACGATTTACTTGAATCATGGAATACTCAGAAATCTCAGTTACTCTCAGTACAAGTAGTTGATTAAAATCCTATTTAGTGTGAAAGTAAAGGCATCTTGACATCTTATTTGGGCAGAGATCATAGTATAAGAACTGAGCAAGAAAGGTTTTAGAACAGCTAGAGTAGATATACTAATGATTATATCACATTTATTCAAGGGGGAATCTTTGCTGGCTCTCACTTAGTTTTAGTGTATTCTTTAGGCAAAATTCTAACCAGATTAGAATATATTGTATTCTCTCTGTTCTTTCACCCTTTACCTCCTCCAAAGGGTTTTGCTTCTGACTACTTTCCTCCCTCAATCAACCCTTCTTTCTGTTAACTTCACCTAGTACAACCTTTTTCTCCTCTCCACTCTTTTCTCCTCCCTTCCCCTCCACTTATATTATGCCCTTTCCTTCCTATTTTCCTGTAGAGTAAGATAGATTTCTATACTAAATTGAATATGCTTGTTATTCTATCTTTAGGCCAATACTAATTACTCCTCCCCTTCTCTATTGTAAAAGCTTTTTCTTGCCTCTTTTATGAGTGATAATTTACCCCATTCCACCTCTCCTTCCCCCAGTGCATTCTTCTCTAACCCTTTAACTTATTTTTTAATATCATCCCTTCTCATTCAACTAACACCTGTGCCTCTCTACATATATTCCTGACAGCCCTAATGATGACAACTCTTATGAGTTACAAGTATTATCTTCCTATGTATGAATGTAAACAGTATTAAGCCTTTTATGATTTCCCTTCCTGTTTACCTTTTCTTTGTGATTTTTTGGAGTCTTGTATTTGAAAAGTCAAATTTTCTATTCGTTCTGATCTTTTTATTAAGAAGTCTTGAAAGTCATTTATTTTGATGAATATCCATTTTCCCCCCTGAAGGATTATATTTAATTTTTTCTGGATAGGTGATTTTTGGTTGTAACACTAGCTCTTTTGCCTTCCAGAATATCCTATTCCAGGTCATCTGATCATTTAATGTAGAAGTTGCTAAATTTTATTATCCACAATACTTGAATTGTTCATTCTGGCTGCTTGCTTGCAATATCTTCTTGACCTGGGAGCTCTGGAATTTGGCTATAGTATTCCTGGAAGGTTTTATTTTGGAGTCTCTTTAGGATGATGATAAATTGATTCTTTCAATTTCTGCTTTACACTCTGGTTCTAGAATTTCAGGGCAGTTTTCCTTGAAAGATGATATCTAGGCTTTTTTTTTTTTTTTTTAGGTCATGGCTTTAAGATAGTCCAAAAATTCTCAAATCATTTCTCTTGGATCTATATTTCAGATCATTTGTTTTTCCTTTGAGATATTTCACATTATCTGATTTTTTTTTATTCTTTTGATTTTGTTTTATTGTTTTCTGAGTTCTTACAGTCATTAACTTCCTTTTTGCTCAATTCTAATTTTTAAGGAATTTAAGGAATTCTTCTCTTCAGTGAGTTTTTGTATCTCTTCTTCCATTTCTCCAGTTTTACTTTAAAGTTTTTTCTTTCTTTGTTGTTTTTCTTTTCCCCCCCCCCCCCCCGCCCCCTCCTCAATTTGGTCAATTTTATTCTTTAAAGAGTTTTTTTCATCAGTGAATTATTGTGCTTCTCTTTCCATTTGCCCAATTTTGTTTAAGGCATTCTTTTCCTTATTGGCTTTTTATACTTCTTTTAGTATAGTTTGTTTTTTAAGGTGTTTTCTTCATTCTTTTTTTCTTCCCCCTTTACCAAGCTATTGATTTATTTTTCATGATTTTCTTGTATCACTCTAATTTCTCTTCCCAAATTTTCCTCTACCTCTTTTACTTGGTTTTCAAAATCCCTTTTGAGCTCTTCCATACCCTGAAACCAATTCATAGTTTCTTTGATGTCTTTGGATATAGGAGCTTTGACTTTATCTTCTGAATGTGTTTTGATCTTTCTTGTTACCTTAGTAACTTTCTATGGGCAGAATCTTTTTCTGTTTACTCATTTTCTCAGCCTCTTACTTAATTTTTAACCCTTTGTTAAAGTAGGCCCCTGCTTCCAGGATGGAAGTTTGAGGATTTGTGCAGATAGATTTCAGAGATAGATCGAGAGACCTGTAAGTATTCAGTTCTCCTGTGGCAGTGTGATCTATGGAGAGGTATGTTTACCATTCTCCTGGCCTGTGAGCAGTCACAAGCACTCTTTTCTGCCCTAGAACTGTGGGGAGGGTCCCTGATCCTCTGGGGTTGCAAACTCTTGGTCCTGAAACTGCTACCTCAAAGTCCTGCCTCAGTGCTAAGAGACCCCTTTACTGTCTCTGGGCAGAGGACTATAGAAGCCTCCAGTGCTGCTGCTGCTTCAGTGGCTGTTAAGGCCGGCTCCTGTTTTAAGTCTGTTCTAGTGCAACCTGTGCTAGACTGTGCTCTACTCTCACCCAAATCAGACAGAGCTTTCCTGCTGACCTACATTGTCCTGGGCTTGAAAATCGTTTCACCTTGTTTTTCTGTAGGTTCTTATGCTCTAGAATTTATTATTTAATTGTATTGAAGGGTTTTGGGGGAGAGCTCAGGCAAGGTCCTGCCTTTACTCCACCATCTTGGCTCTCTTCTAGAGTTCTAATGAGATGGTGAAGCCCAAAGTGGGGCCCTTTCAATATTTCCTTGACATGGTAGGAGGAAAATAGGTTTTCAGAAGTTTGAGATTGAGAGATTGTATGATCAGGATTTTAGGAGGGCCTTCCCTAGGAATGAATGAATGAATGGAAAACTTTATTAAATGCTAATGTGCCATGTATTATGTCAAGTGATGGGAATATAAGTGGAATATTGAGGCAATTATACAAAGATGTCAATAGAAACTTCTTTTTTTTTAAGTAAGAACTCTTACTTTCAAGGAGCTCTTATTCTAATTGAGGAAGACAGTATCTAAAGAACAATTTCGCTTCAGGAAAGACAAAGTGACCTTTTGTCTTTGGGGATGTTGGGAGGGTAGAATGCTTGGTGGTCCTCCAGTAGAGGTGGGGAAAAAAGAAGGGAAAGAGGTTGGTCCTGTGAGCCTCTTGAGTGGGTAGAGATGGAGGGAAAGGCATTGGCTGAAGTTTTGAGGGAAAAAGCTCCAGGGGGGCTGAAGGTGAGTGCAAAGGTTCCATCCAGGCTTGCTGCTATTGGATTCTCCAGTTTATGAATATTCACTCTATTATTCGGCAGCCTGAGTTTAGTTCAGTTCTGACCTCAGACACTTAACCTCTGTGCCTCAGCCTCCTCATATTAAATAGGGATAAGACTACCTTCCTCCCAAGTTTGTCATGAGGCTCAGATGAGGCTATATTTGTAAAACAGTTAGTACAGTGCCTGGCATGGAGTAGGCACTCTGTAAATATTAGAACTTATTGTAATTAGTCATATTAGTAATAAGGAAGTCTGTCGAGATCCAAATTCTAAAGTGTGCCCCATATCAGTTGATTATTGTAGGGGAGAAATGGGTTGTGTTTTGTTTGGTAGGAAACATAAATTGTTATCTAATTGACGAACATTAATTGGGTGCTTAATTTGAAAAGTTTATTATGCTAGGGAGATTGTGGGAGATGTATAAGATTGATTCTGCCTTCAAAGAGTTTATGATTGGCATGCTTTGTGTGCTTTCAAAACGAATTTTCTCTCCTCTCTGTTCTCCCACTCTTCCTCTTCCTCTCCCTTTTCTCCCTACCTATCCTGGGCTCTGAAGAGCAAGTCTCCAGCCCGGGCAGCATAGAGGCTGCAGATTGCTCTAGGGTGAGGAGTGTGAGGGTCATGGGCGCAGGAGCAGAGCTGGCCAGGTGGTCCTGCTTGAGGGGCTGTCCTAGGAGCACCTGGGACGCAAAGGGCTGCTCGGCAATGTTATTTCTGCCTCTGAGACCCAGGCCATGCTTTAAGACTTGTGCTTCTTCTCCCCCTCCCCCTTCAACCCTGAATAGTATTTTTTTCCAATTACATGTAAAGATAGTTTTCAACATTCACTTTTTTTGTTGTTGTTGTTTACAAGAAACACATTTATTTTATTTTTTTTATATAAAGCTTTTTATTTACAAAACATATGAGTGATTTTTCAACATTGACTCTTGCAAAAACTTTTTTTTTCCCAAGATTTATTGAGTGGTGGGGGGGATCTTTTTTTCCAGATGACAGGTAATCTAATACATGCTAAATAGGATAAATTATATGCCAAATACAATACATGTATACATATCTATACAGTTATCTTACTGCACAAGAAACATCAGATCTAGAAAGAGAAGAAGAAAAAACAACCTAAGAAGGAAAACAAAATGCATGGAAATATTCACAGAAAGCGTTAAAATGCTGTGTTGTGGTCCGTACTCAGTTCCCACAGGCCTCTCTCTGGATGTATATGACTATCTTCATCGCAGCACAACTGGTTTGAATCACATCATTGTTGAAGAGAACCATGTCCATCAAAATTGATCGTTGTATAGTCTTGTTGCTGTGTATAATGTTCTCCTGGTTCTGCTGATTTCACTCAGCATCAGTTCATGCAAGTCTCTCCAGGCCTCTCTGAAATCCTCCTGTTGGTCATTTCTTACAGAACAATAATATTCCATAACATTCATATACCATAATTTATTCAGCCATTCTCCAATTGATGGGCATCTTTTCAATTTCCAGTTTCTTGCCACTACAAAAAGGGCTGCCACAAACATTTTTGCACATGTGGGTCCCTTTCCCTCCTTTAATCAACATTCACTTTTATAAGATTCCAAGTTATAAATTTTTTTTCCCTCCCTCCCTTGCCTTCGTCCTCCCCAAGACAGTAAGCAATTTGCTATAGGTTATACATGCACAATCTTTTTAGACATGTTTTCATGTGAGTCATGTTGTGAAAGAAAAATCAGAACAAAAGGGCAAAACCACAAAAAAGAAAAACAAAAGAAGTGAAAACAGTTTACTTTGATCGCCCTTCAGTCTTCACGATTGTTTTTATGGAGGCAGGTGGTATTTTCTATCCCAAAGACTTTTTCTTCTTGAGGAGAAACTATAGGGGTAGAAATTTAGGGTTAAAGAGGATCTCAGAGTTCATTTCCTCATTTTACAAATAAGAAACCTGAAGTCTGGCAGAATGGCTTGCATAAGGTCATGCAGGTGGCACAGAGCGGGTGTCCTCTCGGCAGGCTAGGAGTTCATCTGGGCTGAAGCAGAAGTGTCCAGACCTGCGGTTCATCACAAGGAAATAAACTGATTACATTTAATAATCTGTGGGGTTTTTTTTTGTTTGTTTGTTTGTTTGTTTTTTAAGATGATGCATATGTGGTATTTGAGGGATTGGAAGGAAGGAAAGTGGTAGTACAAACCACTACAGTAGTAATCAGAGTGCTTGGCCCATGCTTGATATCAAAGAAATGCTGCCTTTTATTTTTGATTATTTAAGTTATTCTTTAAATCTTTAAGGAACATTTTGTAATTGATTCTACCCTTGTCTTTTGTGCACTGTAATAGACTGATCCCCAGATTCTTTGCACATTTTGTTGTTATTTGGAATAAGACTTCCCTTTCTGTTATTGCTTCTTGGTTTGTTTTTTTAATTGTATAGAAATGCTGATGATTTCTAAGGATTCATTTTGTAACCTGCAGCTTTGTCAATTCCCTAGGATTTTCTAAGTAAATTATCATCTCATCAAATAGAGATAGTTTTCTCTCTTTACTTTTTTTATGTGGCTTTAATTTCTTTCTCTTGTCATTGCTGTTGCTAGCATTTTTAGAATTATATCCAGTAATAGCAAGGAGGGTGGGCCCTTGCTTCACTCCTGTTTTTAGTTTCAAAAAGTTCTAATGTATTCCCATTACATTTGATGCTTGCTTTTAATTTTAAATATGTGGATTTATGATATTAAAAAAATCTTTCTCTTATACTTTGTAGGGTCTTTTATATTAAAAAGGATCTTTTTTTTATGTTTTAGTTTTCAACATGATTAATCATGTTGATTGTTTTCCTGGTTGCATCCCTAGTATAAATTCCATTGGAAGATAATAAATGATTTATTAGATAAATTACTGTAGACTCTTTGGCAGGATTTTGTTTAAAATTTTGGAGTCATTATATTAAATTAAAAAGTTTTTGTACAAACAAAATCAATGCAGACAAGATTAGGAGGGAAGCAATAAATTGGGAAATCATCTTTACATTTAAGGGTTCTGATAAAGGTCTCATCTCTAAAATATATAGAGAATTGTCTCATATTTATAAAAATTCAAGCCATTCTCCAATCAATAAATGGTCAAAGGATATGAACAGACAATTTTCAGAGGATGAAATTAAAACTATTTATAGTCATATGAAAAGGTGCTCCAAATCACTATTGATCAGAGAAATGCAAATCAAGACAACCCTGAGATACCACTTCACACCTGTCAGATTGGCTAAAATGACAGGAAAAGTTAATGATGAATGTTGGAGGGGTTGTGGGAAGGCTGGGACACTGATGCATTGTTGGTGGAGCTGTGAACGGATACAGCCATTCTGGAGAACAATTTGGAGCTATGCTCAAAAAGTTATCAAACTGTGCATACCCTTTGACCCAGCAGCATTTCTATTGGGCTTATATCCCAAAGAAATCATAAAGGAAGGAAAAGGCCCCACATGTGCAAGAATGTTTGTGGCAGCCCTTTTTGTGGTGGCTAGAAACTGGAAATTGAATAGATGCCCTTCAATTGGAGAATGGCTGAATAAATTATGGTATATGAATGTTATGGAATATTATTGTTCTGTAAGAAATGACCAGCAAGATGATTTCAGAGAGGCCTGGAGAGACTTACATGAACTGATGCTGAGTGAAATGAGCAGAACCAGGAGATCATTATACACAGCAACAACAGTACTATATGACGATCAATTCTGATGGACATGGCTCTCTTCAACAATGAAATGTTTCAAACCACCTCCAATTGTTCACTGAAGAGAGCCATATACACCCAGAGAGAGGGATGCGAAATGTGGACCACAACATAACATTCTCATACTCCTTGATTGATGTTTGCTTACATTGTGTTTCCTTTATCTGATATATCGTTCGTGTAGATAAGATTTTTCTTGCACACCAATGATAAGTTTGGAAATATGTATACATTTATTCGATTTGCCAATATTTTAACATAATTAACATGTAGTGGATATCCTGCCATCTAGGGGGAGGGGTGGGGAGTTGGGGGGAAAAATTTGTAACGGAAAACTATGTAAGGGTTATTGTTGAAGAATTACCCACACATATGTTATTCAAATAAAATAAAAATTTAAAAAAAAAAAAAAAATTTTGGAGTCATTCATGAATAATATAAGCCTATAGTTCTCTGAGAGAGGGTTATTGAATTCTGTTTCTACGTGGGGTTTTTTTTTTTTTTGTCTTGTAGCTCAGATGATGTTTATGAATTTGCATATGAATTTGGAACATAATTTTTTAAAATTAATATTGGGGTTTTTGCTTACAAGGTTATTTTCCAGCATATTGTAGTTTCCTTAGTAATCCCTTTTTATTTTTTGAATGTTTGTTTTTGCTTTGTCAGCATGATTACAATTCTTACTTTTTTGGATTCATTTGGTGCTTAGATTTTTTTTCATCCCCTCAGTTTTGGTTTTTGGTATATTTTTGGTTTTTAAATTATAGATTGTAGAGTTTTGTTTTCTTATCCAATCTTCCATTTTTGTATTTTTGTATTGTTCCATACATTCATATTTAATATTAGAAGTTACATTTCTATTTTCCTATCTCTAGATATTTTTCAAATAAGTTATTATTATTTTTTTAATCCCTCTTCTTTTGTAAACATAGTATTACATTCTTTCAGTTACTTTACCTTAATTTTTTTTTTTTTTTTTTTGCTGAGGCAATTGGGGTTTAAGTGACTTGCCCAGGGTCACACAGCTAGGGAATGTTAAGTGTCTGAGACCAGATTTGAACTCAGGTCCTCCTGACTTCCCGGCTGGTGCTCTATCCACTGCGCCGTCTAGCTGCCCCTACCTTAATCTTTTTTTAGGTGTCTCTGCACTGGCTGTCTTGTTCTCCCCTTACCAGCATCTCTTCCTTCTGTTTGTTACCTTTATTAACATCATAACAACCACTCTTGGATCCAAAAAAGAGATGAGAAGCTATACCTACTTTTCTTCTTTTTTGTTTATTCTGTAAACTTGTTTACAGAATTCTGTAAACTTAAAACACCAAAAAAATTCTAACAGGTCACAGAAAGATTCCATATGAAACCATGAATCTGTATTTTATGTTGCTTGATAAGAAACAAGTAATAATAATAATTTCTATTATATTACATATAATAGTCTATTCCTTTAAAGTTGTGCACCTGTCTGAATTTTCTTCTGTTTTCTTAGGCACATTTCACCATTAATAATAATCTCTACCTTCTAATTGTTTCTCAAACACTGAAAGAAAAGAGGGGGTACCCTGTATTATAAGCATAACTAAGCATCTTTGGTCAATTTCTTCTGTATTATTAACAATAATTAATCTTAGGCATTTGTGTAGGTCTCTTTAAGTTTTATAAATATCTCATTTAATCCTCAAAGCAATACTAATAGTACATATTATTACTATTCCCATTTCATAGATGAGAAAACTTAGGCAGACAGATTTTTGGAGATTTGCCAGGGTTACATGGCTAGTGTGTGAGGCTGGATTTGAACTGAGGTCTTCCTGACTCCTCTCCTAAGATCTGTTTCTTTAAAATTGATTCCAGAAAAAATTAAAATTTTGTTAATTCCTTTAGTATCCTTTGAAAATATTAAGATTCTCTTTTTTTATTAATACTTTTTATTTGCAAAACGTATGTATGGGTAATTCCTAAACATTAACCCTTACAAAGCTTTCTGTTAGAAATTTTTCCCCCCTGCTCCCCACCCCTCCCCTAGATGGCAGGATATCCACTACATGATAATTATGTTAGAATACTTAAGAAATCGAATATATGTATAATTATTGCATCATTTTTTTGTGCAGGAGAAATCATATCTACAAGAAAGAATAATCTGATAAAGGAAATACAATGCAAGCAAACCTCAATAGAGAACATGAAAATGTTATGTTGTGGTCCACATTTCACATCCCTCTCTCTGGGTGTATATGGCTCTCTTCACCGAACAATTGGAACTGGTTTGAAGCATTTCATTGTTGAAGAGAGTCATGTCCATTAGAACTGATCCTCATATAGTATTGTTGTTGCCGTGAATAATGATCTCTTGGTTCTGCTCACTTTACTGAGCATCAGTTCATGCAAGTCTCTCCAGGCCTCTCTGAAATCGTCCTGCTGGTCGTTTCTTACAGAACAATAATATTCCATAACATTCATATACCATAATTTATTCAGCCATTCTCCAATTGATGGGCATCCATTTAGTTTCCAGTTTCTAGTCACTACAAAAAGAGCTGCCACAAACATTCTTGCACATGTGGGGCCCTTTCCTTCTCTTATGATTTCTTTGGGATATAAGCCCAATAGGAACACTGCTGGGTCAAAGGGTATGCATAGTTTGATAACTTTTTGAGCATAGCTCCAAATTGCTCTCCAGAATGGCTGGATCCGTTCACAGGTCCACCAACAATGCATCAGTGTCCCAGTCTTCCCACATCCCCTCCAACATTTATCTTTATCTTTTCCTGTTATTTTAGCCAATCTGACAGGTGTGTAGTGGTACCTCAGAGTTGTCTTAATTTGCATTTCTCTGATCAATAGTGATTTGGAGCACCTTTTCATATGATTATAAATAGTTTTAATTTCCTCATCTGAAAATTGTCTGTTCATATCCTTTGACCATTTATCAATTGGAGAATGGCTTGAATTCTTATAAATATGAGACAATTCTCTATATATCTTAGAGATGAGACCTTTATCAGAACCCTTAAATGTAAAGATGATTTCCCAATTTGATGCTTCCCTCCTAATCTTGTCTGCATTAGTTTTGTTTGTACAGAAACTTTTTAACTTAATATAATCAAAATTATCTATCTGGTGTTCAATTAAGAGTTCCAGATTTTCCCTGGACATAAATTTATTCCATCTCCACAGGCCTGAGAGGTAAACTATCTTATGTTCCTCTAATTTGGTTATGGTATCACTCTTTATATCTAGATCATGAACCCATTTAGATCTTATCTTGGTGTGCGGTATTAGGTGTGGGTCCAGCCTTAATTTCTTCCACACTAGTTTCCAATTTTCCCAGCAATTTTTGCTGAATAGTGAGTACTTATCCCAAAAGCTGGGGTTCTTGGGTTTATCAAACACTAAATTGCTAACATTATTACCTAGCTTGTCCTGATATCCCGAAAATATTAAGATTCTCATAGAAAATTTGTTCATATTCAGCTCTGTTCTTTTCATCAGAAAAACTAAAATCCTCTGTACCAAAAGGACCCTTTTTATTTTTCCCTTTTTTAGGATTATTATACTTTGCAGGGCAAGTTTTCCCCATGTAAACCTATGTTTTTTTTCTTTTAGGATATTTTATTCTGATGTTTTTTTTTTTTTTTTCTTTTTTTCGTTTTTTCTTTTTTGTTGAGGCAATTGGGATTAAGTGACTTGCCCAGGGTCACACAGCTAGGGAATGTTAAGTGTCTGAGATCAGATTTTAACTCAGGTCCTCCTGACTTGAGGGCTGGTGCTCTATGCACTGCGCCACCTAGCTGCCCCTCTAAGATTTTTTTTTTTAAATGTTTTTTTTAATAGATGCTTACAAATCCTGATTGCAGTTTCTGACTGTTATTTGAACTATTCTCTGTGTACTTGCAGTACTTATTCTTTGATGTGGGACCTCTGGATTTTGGTGTGACATTCTTATGTCTTTTCCTTTTGGAATTTGTTTTAGGAGGCTTTTGGTTGATTATTTCTATCTTTATGTTGCCCTGTAGTTCTAATATGTCTGAGCAGTTTTTATACTTTAGTTCTTAATATTTAGGTTTCCTTTAAAACATAGTTTCAGGAAATCTAGTGATTAATTAAACTTTTCTTTTTGACCTACTTTCCAAGGTGGTTGTTTTTAACATCAGATATCTTATACATTTTCTTCTCTTTTTTTTCATTCGTTTTATTTTATTTTGTTACATCTTGTTTTCTCATGAGATCATTAATTGCTGTCTGATTTTTTTTTCTAGTTTATAGGTAATCTTTTTTCGTGAGTAAAATTTATTTTCTCTTCTAAGCTATTCTAATTCTTATGAGTTTTATTTATCTGAAATTTTTTCTTGCTTAATTTCACTTTGGAATTCATATAGAATAAAAACACATTTTTTTCCCTTTTGAGTGTTTACTTGAAATTGTTTTGGAATCAATTTGCAATAAATTTTCATACTGGATGGTGTTTACTTTGGTTATTTTCCTTTCTCCAGCTTTAGTTCAGTAGTTTAGCTCAGTTTAATTCATAACTGTATTGGGGCCAGACCCTACCACTTTGCTATACTTTTGGGTGGGGTTCATGTGCTGATTTCTTCCTTTCAGGGTTGGGCCTTTGGAATATGGGAAATTCAGAGTCCTGGATCTTCAGAGCTTCCTCTGGAGGCTCAGTCTTAGAGCTTTTGGGCCTAATATGCCATGGTCCCGTGGTTCTCTGTTGTTTTCTGCTGCCCTTTCTCAGAGAAACTCCTTACTTTCGGTATTGTTAATGTCTTGTGTCTAGCTGCTTGAAGGGCCCAGCTTCCTTGGACTTGGTAGTATCGGTCTGAATTCTTAGATGGTTCTGCAGATAGCAGTAACTTTAGTTTTTCATGCGATTTCTTGATCACCATTTGGTCTTGTAGAAACTCCAAGGTTTTGTATGAGGGAGCCTTCTGTTTAGACGGTCAATTTTCACTCTTCACTTCTCTCATGTAGACTATGATCTTCCTGTCTCAGGCCTGTACCAGGATAATAAATATTCCATGGTCTGACTGTACCCACTCAGTAAACTCAAAGGGTTTCCTGTTGAGTCTAGGACCAAATATTAGTTTAGCATTAGCTTATCCTTTAAAAATGTCTTTTTTTTCTTTTGCAGTTTTGTAATATACATAATTATTATTATGTGTATGTATTATATATATTTAATTTGTATGTAAACAGATAGAGACATTTTTCTTTTTACTGATAAGTATACATACATGATCTAGAAAATTTGGTGACCACCAGCTTCAGGTGCTGAGAGGTTGTTTACTTGCCCAAGGTTGCCAAGCTAATATATGTCAGATGCAGGATTTAAATTCAGTACTTGTGACTGAGGTATTACTCTGGCCCCTCCCCTGGTAAGTAAGAAGCCATCTGTGGTCATGGGATTGTTGAGAGTAGCCATAAACAGATAATAGATTTTAATAGTTTGATTTCAGGTTTTGGGGTTTGGTCATACCTGTTTCTGGATGCTTACAAAACTTTCAGCAATAGTATTTGAGGTTGCCATTTGAGTTTATTGTAAGTTTGACTCTATAAAGTGAATTCATATTGTATGAGCCTTGATTTATGCTTTCAGAAGGCTTACAAATAAAATATGCTCAGGGTGTAGTAGACATTGAGTTTAAGAACAAATATCATCATGCTCTAAAATGGATGTCATGGAAATTCAGAAATGCTTTGAGAAGTAGGAAAGATCGCAAATAAGTAGCAGTCCAGATTTTTTCTTCTGTTTAAGCTTCATTCATCTGCATATGTCTGTGTTCTGCCATAAGCTAAATACAAATCTTTGTAAACTTTGTGGAGAAAAGATTTTGCTTAATAGCTATTTATTTTTATCCTAAATTTCAAATTCTAGTAGACACATATGAAATGATTGCCAAGTTCTGAGCCTGATACTGACCATTTCTCAATTCACTTTACAAACATTTATTAAGCATCTATTGCATTCAAAGATGCCAGTAGGCTTCTAAGATACAAAGACAAAAGTGGAACTAGTACTATTTATATTCTACGGGAATATGTGCAACATGTAGATGAAGAAGTAAATGGAAGATCATTGAAGAGGAAAATAAAACCAACAACCTGGAGGTGAGGGATTAGGAAGAGCTTTCTTTGGAATTGGCACTCACACTCCCTTGGTTTCTTTGCGGAAATCCCACCCGGAATTAATCTTCCCATCAAAGCTTTTCTTTAGTTTGGATTTTTAATGATAGCATTTCAAAAAAGATATTATTGATAATAATAAAATATTTTTACATATTGTGTTGATTTCAGAGTTGAAACTATTTTCCCCTGCTAATAGACATAAAGTGACAATCACAGTGGCCTTCATGTGGTATATATAACTAGGTACTGAGAAACTTTGGTAAGGCAAGTTTCATTAATGTTTGTTCTTGATACAGGATTAGGTTTTATATTAATTTTTTAATTACATTTTAGACTGTTAGAGACAGACAGTAAATCCTTAAGATCTGTAAATGGGTCAAGAAGAAACAGCGGCTCTTCTCTGGTATCAAGTTCATCTGCTTCTAGCAATCTCAGCCACCTTGAAGAAGATTCTTGGATCCTTTGGGGAAGAATTGTTAATGAATGGGAAGATGTTCGAAAAAAGAAAGAGAAACAAGTTAAGGTATTTATGTCTCTCTTGCTGCTACAGTAGTTTAATAGAGGGTATTGGGTGGGACAGTGACTTGTAACTAAGTTAAAAATAAAAGACCCTTGAGATTTAAAAAAAAAAATGGCAAAAAGGGATTTATTATGATCCTGGGAGAAAGGGTGACTCCTAACAGACAAGGTGTCAGTAGAGGAGTGCAGAGCACAAACTGCAAAACCTGAGATTTATAAACCAGAACACCCTCTTCTTCCCCCCCCCCTTTTCTCCTATTGTCTGGGAAAGTCCAGGCTTACACTCTAAACATGGAAGTCTGTCCCAGAAACAAAAGAATATTAGTAAATTACAAACTCTTACTTAAATTCCCCTAGAGAATTGCTATACAAGCCGATATTCTTGGATGAGAGAATTCTGTTACCTGAATTCCCAAAGCCATCACCTTTAAAAGAAGTAATTAAATGCTAATTAAGAGGTGAAAGTTGGGGGGGGGGGGACTCAAGAGGGGAAATGTTCTTCCAAGACAATTGAACACTTGCATCTTTTTAGCTATAGCGAAGTTTGTTATTGTAAAGTCTCAAGTCACAGTTAGGGCTTAATTCAGAGTCACATTCCCATGGCAGGTCTTTACTCAGTGATCCCATCATTCTAGAGAGTGCTGGTTCTATTTGCAGATTTGATTCAACCACCAAGTGCCTGTGAGGTCCAGGAACTGGTGGCAGGAATCCCAAAACAGATCTGTCCCTGCTGTGAGGAGCCTTGTGTGTTAGATACACAAGCAAGGGACTAGAGGGACATACAAAGTCATATCAGGAGGGAACAAGTGTTAACAATTGGGAATTCACAAAAGGCCTCAAAGGAAGGGAGCCTTCCGAGAGAAATGTAAGGAGCGAGTTCATTCCTCCCACTGGGCCCACTCATGGAGACAAAGGCCTGGAGTGGGGGGTGATTGGATTTTGGAAACAGCTGAGCGGGCCAGTGAGTGTGAGAGGGAGCAAATAAAGTAAAAGTGTGGAAAGAAGTACTGGAACCAGATCATGGAGTGCTTCAGGTATCAGGCTAAGTGAGATTCTTTGTTTTTTATCCTTGAGGCATTAGGGAGTCCTTGCTCATTTGGCATGAGTCAAAGCATCATCTGTAGAGTAAGAACTGGAATAGACCTTGAGAGTCATCTTGTTCAACCTCCTTATTTAACAGTTGGGTCAACTAGTAATGGTAAAAGTGGGATTCAGACTCATGCTTTCTGACATAATACCAACTTTCTGTGGGCCATAATACATTTGCTTTTTTTGAGTTCTACTCAGTTTTGTTTGTACAGTACAAAACAATTTAGACTGGTTTACTTTTTACCAAATTTAATCATAATTTGGAGGTGTGATTTTTTTTTTCCTGAGTTCTATTTGGGAAGTGGTATCAAATGTAATTAATTAACTGATCAGTTCTAAAAGTATGGTTATAAAAGAAAACCTTAAAATTTTATCTGGTCCATTCTCAGTCATGTTGGATATTGTATTAAAGCTGTAGATACAAAGAAAGGCAAAGGACAGTCCTTGTTTTCAGAAATTTCACAGTCTTATGGGGGAAAGCAACATGAAGACAGCTTCTTTGATTATATCCCTCTTACTTGGGGGACTGGGAAAGGAGACCAGTGCTGACCTTTTTAAAATTATTGGTTTGTAGAGCAATCTTCATAGATGAAAATATAGTCTATTCGATGATTATGTAGTAATGCCTGGAATTGTCTATAGATATGCAGGTTTAAATACTCATTTTTTCAGCAGACATATTTTCTCTTGTTACCTGTAACCAAATTTGTGGATATCATAAAGATGAAACATGCTATGTAGAAAATCATTTGCGAAGAATGGCCTTTTTTCCTTGTCATGTTGTTCTCAGCTCTGCTTCATATATGTAGATGTTAGAAAATAGGCATTTGGATTTTGATTCCTAGTGTCTTTTCTGTTGCCTTTTAAAAAATAGGATCAATCTGTTTTCTTTTTTGTTTCATTATAATCTTCTCTAAGATATCTTAAAAAACTGAACCTTAAATTCTTTAAAAAACTTATCTTAAGAACAAATTTTTTTTGGTATTCATTTCATTAAGTACAACATTCTTCCAGATTTCTTTTCTTTTTTTTTTTTTTTTTTTTTGCTTTTTACTGAGGCAATTGAGGTTAAGTGACTTGCCCAGGGTCACACAGCTAGGAAGTATCTGAGACCAGATTTGAACTCAGGTCCTCCTGACTTCAGGGCTGGTGCTCTATCCACTGCACCACCTAGCTGCCCCCAGATTTCTTTTTAAAATAAAATTGGTACTTCTTAACATGGTATATAGATCATTAAGTTATTGAGTCCAAGTGTGATGGTTTTGCTATCACTGCCAAAAACAAAAGATGACTGTAAAAAGTGGGTCGGTACTGTTTGATCTAACTGCTTATTATTCTCCTGGTTTCATATATAAATAATCTTAGACTTAAATTAATCTATCATTTAAGTTAGTCTAGCAGGGCCTGGTCTCTACTGTCTTTTGAAATTTTGGGAGGGGATCCTGAAGGCAGGCTTGTAGTATTTTGCAGATGTCTTTTTTTTTTTTTTTTTTTTTTTATCTTTAGATAGAGCTCTCTGCTCTATCATAGCCCTCTTGCTAGATAAAAAGGCAAATGTGACTTCTTTCTTTGTTAATCTAGCTGTGACTTTCTGCATTGGTTAAATTTTGTGGATTTTGTGATAGTGTATTTAACTTTTTACATTTTTCATAGTCACCAGATTATTTTAACAGAATGGTTTGAAGCTAGATTGCATCTAGGATACATCTGGAGGAAACATAATGAAGACTTGGCAACAGATTGGATTTAGTGATTGAAAGAGAAGAATCAAAGGTGCCTTCAAGTTTGTAAGCTTAGTGGTAGACTCAATAGAAATAGAAAGCATTTGAAGCAGATATGATTTGGGGGGCAGGAATCATAAGTTGCATTTTGGACATTCTGAGTTTGAGGGGCCCACGGGACATAATAGAGAAAATGCTTAGTATGCAGTTGTCAGTACAAGATTCTTCTGGAGTGTGAGTAGAGCTAGATGATGTATAGATTTGGGAATTTGTTGTGTAGACATGCCATTTGAAGCCATGACAGTAACTGAGAAGAGTACTCATGGTATAGTATTGGGAGAAAATTCATAAAGGCACAGATGAGAGATGCTATGAGCTCAAAGGAAGCTGCGGAAAAGCAGTCTTGGACTGGGGTGGGGAAGTGCCCTAAAAGCAGAGGGAGACGATGGTGCCCGTATGCAAATAGCAGCTGCAGGAGCCCACTGAGAACTCTGGAGTGTGTTGGAAACCTGGGAGAGCCATTTGAGTGTGAGAACTGGAAAGGGAACAGGAAGGACCGGCCATTTGGAGCTGGGCAGTGAAAAGGGGGGAGGGGGCTGGGGGCTTGGACAGGTGTGGCCACAGAGTCAGGTGAAGGCTTTTGGGAATGAGGGAAGGTGAGCTTGTTGGAAGATGGCTAGGAAAGGCAGGGAGGGACAGACAGTGAGAGGTGAAGTCTCATGGATAGTGTGAGCTTCTAGAGGAAGAAGGGGAGCAGAAGGGTTTGGTTACAGAGGAGGCCTCTTCTGCAGAAAAAAGGTATTAAGGAGGGAAGGATTAATGAAGGCATGGGTGTCCCTCGTAGTAGATGTGTAGGAGTAGAGTAGAGCAGGGCTTCCTGAGCTTTTTCCACTCGTGACCCCTTTACAGCAGGAAAAATTTTATGTGACCCCGTCTTGAATCTGAGCTGGGATGTTTCTGGCTGCATTTGTGCATGCTCAGTGCAAAGTATGCATGTTCTGTAAGATAGCCATGATTTTTCTCAAAGTATGAGGTGGGCTGGGGAGGAAAGCAGCTGGGACTGAATGTAGAGGAGAGGTTTGAAACAGCTGGCAAAGGAGTGGAATCTCCAGTCAAGAACAGAAGTTTGCCATATAGTAAGCAGTGAGGGCCTAGTTGAAACGAAATCAAAGTATTTGATGTATTTAGTCAGCACAGGGATGGGCTTCCCTCCGTTAGTGTAGCAAAGCAGTTAGATAAATGACCATCCCAGAATGTTGACAGGGAGTCATGTGTGGTCCAGGGTTACGAATTGTCAGGGAGCCCAAGTAGAGCTGAATTTGGCTCAGGTTTAAGCAGGAATATGAGACCATAGCAGATTGTTGGGCCAGGAGAACAGAAATGGAGGGACTTGAGGCTGTGGTTGAAAAGGAGAAATCTCAGAAACAAGGATCTGGCCTGTTGATAGAGATTCATGGCATAAATCTCCAAAGGGGAAAGATTTCTATGTGGTGCTAACACAGTATAAAGGTGACTGTAGCAAACTAAAAGTGGGCAAACTCTTCCTCCTCCTGGACTCATGCCTCTGGAGTAATAGGGAGACAGGTCTTGGAGAAAGTTCTCTAGAAAATGGGGGTTAGCCACTTGGTGGCCCTGGAGGTAAAGGGCTGGGCCTGGGATCCTTAGGGCTTGAATTCAACTTTTGTTTGCCTCAGTTCCCTAATGTGTAAAAAAAAGAATAATAATAACACCTATTTCCCAGGATAAAATGACATATAATTATAAGGCACTTAGTATAGTGCCCAGCACATAGGTATTATGTTACTTTAAAATGCCAAATTCCCATTAGCATAAGAACAAAGAAAAGAAAGTGATAAAAAAGAGCTTAAGATGAAGAGAAGTTTAATGAATTAGGGTTTCCTGAGGGCAGATGAAGAGGTAGACTAGATTTACAAAGAACTGGGGACCAAGTATACAGGGAAAAGAAGAGGAGATTTTCACCCAAGAAAATAGTGACTCTGAATTGCTGGACAGAATGGAGCAGTCCGTGTGTGCCGCATTGGTGGAGTTTCTGTGTTTGCTGTGTAGACATTATTGAAGGAGGCAGGAACCAGACTGAATCACCCAGGTGGTGATCGTTAGTGAGACACACAGGCCTTGTCTCCTTCTGTAGGTGAGGTAGGAGCTTCCCCAGCAGAACCTGAGGCGCTCAGTAGTTCATGCTTGAGGGGCACAGCTCCCACGCAGGCAACTGAGCCCCAGGCTTCCTGCCTCTGCCCCAGAAAGGGGAGCTGCATGCTCTTAGCAGCCATGCCGGTCAGAGAGAACTGGGGCATGCGCAGCCATGAGTGTCAGGCCGCAGCCTCCAGGGCTCTGCTACTTTTGGACAGAGAAATGGAGGTGGGCCAGGGAGAGACCCGAGAGGATGGCACCACAGTAAGTTGTAAGTCTTAAGGTGGCTGTGCTCCGGTGATGGCTTTTCAGTGGTTGGGTATCACACCACCCTTTTCTTTGTGACTCAGGGGCTATCTTCTTTGGAATCCCTTTGAATAGAAGTTCTTAAACCTGAGGTCTCTGAGCTTGTTTTTAAACTATTTGATAATTGTATTTCAGCATGGCTGCTTCTGTGATCCAATACATTATTTTATTCATGTTAAAGTGTTATTGTGCTTAGGAGCCCAGAGGCCCCATTAGGGGGTCACCCGAAGGATCTGATATAAGAAAGATTAAAAACCCCTCTCTTAAAACTTGAATGTCAAAATTTCTCAGCATCTTACTTTTAGAGGGAATTTTAGAATCGTCACAATGAATGAAATAGCCACAACAGTTTACCATAGTGCCAGCTTATTCTTTGTAGTGACATTAACTAAATTGGTGGCATTCTATAGACCTTATCTGTTCCTGAAGAGCTGAATTAAAATTGCTTAACTATAGCTTTGAATTTTGTTTTCACTGCCAAATGGCTTTAGTTTTCTAAGGAGACAATGTAATGAATTTTGTTTGTTTGTTTTTTTTAAATGCTTTAGGAGCTTGTTCGAAAAGGGATACCTCACCATTTCAGAGCAATTGTTTGGCAGCTTTTATGCAGTGCTCAAAGTATGCCAATTAAGGATCAGTATTCTGAGCTACTGAAAATGACCTCTCCCTGTGAAAAACTTATCAGAAGGGACATTGCTAGAACATATCCTGAACATGACTTCTTTAAAGAAAAAGATAGTCTTGGGCAGGAGGTTTTATTTAATGTAATGAAGGTAAGATTGTTTTATTAATTTTTTAAACGAAATATTTTCAGATAGCTCAAATGTATAGACTTCATACCTTGAAACCTAGTCCCCTTCACAAAAACCTGGGCTTTGGGCAATTAATTATTATCCTAGCATGATTTTCTGCTCTCCCTTTGTTTTGGATTTTTAAATACTGATTCTTAATCTTAGAAATTGTTCTTCTTGCCCCTCTGTATCTGACCTTAAAGTTCAGTAATGACCTAATTAATTGTTTCATGCATAATTTGTTGGGAGTGAGGGAGCTGTATTTACAAGCTGGCAGATATTTTCCTTGTAAGCTCTAAAGTTAGGTAGTTTGTAAATCCCTATTCTATTACAGGCTGATATCTCCTTCCAGATGACTAAAATTTGGGCTAGCTGTTGACTTAATCTGCCTCCCATCATTTAGACTTCTTCCAGTATTGTCAAGAAGAGTCAGCCCCTCAGTCTTTGTTCAGGCTCAGCTATGAACCAGCTGCTCAGACATTCTCCTTCATGCTTTTCCTGCCCAACATTTCTTTCCCCTTTAGTAAAGCTCAGTTAGATCACTGCTGAATGTGGATCCTTCTAAAACAGCTTCTGCCTTGCCAATTCTTCACTCCTATTTCTAGAAATGATACTTTATTTCTAAGCTTTGTTTTATTGCCCAAGTCTGTACCACTCTCTTTCCTCTCTTAGCAGAAAACTTGCAACTGGGAATTGTCTAATGAAATTTCAAATCTGTGAATCTTTGGTTGGGCTTGAAATAGGTAGGGTGACATCTTTTTAATGAACAAGCAATTTTCCATCCTTAATAAAAGGCTTAGTACTTTGTTCTTTTTAGGTCTCTAGAGAAACAAAGATTTTATATAATAATGTATTGAAATATTTTTGAACTTCTTACTTTTCAGGCATATTCTTTAGTGGATCGTGAGGTTGGATATTGTCAGGGAAGTGCTTTTATAGTTGGACTGCTACTCATGCAGGTAAGTTGGTTCATATGAAGCATGAATGAAATTTTGAGCCGTTAGGACTACATTTAAACTCTGGGAAAGAATGGAATTCATTGTCATCATCTTCTGAGTATAAGCAGCTGGATAGTATAGTAGATAGAGCCCAAGACCTGACATCAGGAAAACTGTAGTTCATATTTGACCTCAGACACTTATTAGCAGTGTGACTCTGAATGAGTCACTTAAACTCTGTTTGCCTCAATTTCTTCATCTGTAAAGTGGGGTTAATAAAAGCACTTACTTCCCTGGGTTCTTTTAGGATAAAATTAGATAATATTTTGAAAGTGCTTTGCAAACCTTACATACATACACACATGTACACATCATGAATATCAGTAGTACTTTACATTGTCTTTTTTCTAACATAGATGCCAGAAGAAGAAGCTTTCTGTGTGTTTGTTAAATTAATGCAAGATTATAGACTGCGTGAACTCTTTAAGCCAAGTATGGCAGAATTGGGCCTTTGCATGTACCAGTTTGAATGCATGATACAGGTAAAAAATTCAGTGTTAACATAAATACATAGGGATATATACATATATATCTAATTTCTTACAAAAAGAAAAACATGTAAACTTAATATGTAAAATATTTTAAAGCAGGAGATGTCATTTATTCTAATGACATCTTAGAGACATTTTCTTTGTGCTGACAGTAACATAGAGAAATAGAAATGCTGTGCTTATCTTTGAAGAACTCCTCTGGAAATGCTTGGAATACATCAGAGGCCCCCAAAGAACATCAATGATACTGGCTAATTGAGCCATGATCCTCTCACATCTGGAACATGGAAGTTGTGCCAGTTATCCCAGTTCCTGTAGTTGTGTGCTTTTATTTCCCTTTACTTTTCCTCTGCACACCTTTATGTTATTAACATATTGACAATGGAGTAATGATTGTAATATGTCAGTGGCTATTCTGTTCTTCTTAATGAATTTTTAAATTGATGAATGGCCTTGATATAATGTTGGTACCATCTAATGTTAAGACTGATTATGTGTAAAGAAATTGCTGAGCTTAAGAGTGAAAGCAATTTTTAGTGACTTGCAAAAAATCAAATCGAAAACAAATATTTTATACCAACAATACATATTGTTTACCATTCTTATTTTTAAGGTGTATATGAAGCAGAATTATGTCATTCTTTATTCTAATATTCCATATTTTATTTTCACTAACATTCTTTATTCCATTTTGTATATGTGTATGCCAGTATAAATATGGCATTAAAACATTCAGCAAAAAAAATAGAATTTGATGAGAAATACTAAGGAAGGTAAAACAATTGTACAGTCATTTTCTTAGAGCTATTTATTATAGGTGCTTTTCTTTTGCTTAGAAAACAAGAATGGTAAACTCTTCTACCGTAACTTGGGGAAACCTTTATAACATATAGGCAAAAGGAGGTTGTATCCTGTAGAAAATTGCTGCTAATGGTATATATATATATTTTAGAGGGAAACCTTGTTATGTGCATATGGTCCCTACTCATATCAGTAACTACAAAATTCTTTTTTTCACCTATGTTAAACCTTACGTGTCATTCTGATACTCTATTAATGTTAGACTTTTATAGATTGTTTATAATTTCAGTATTTAATTACATAGTGCATTGCTAGAGTACTAGCATTTGGGATTGTTTATAGATGGAAGAATTAGATAATAGAATGTAGTTGTAGCCTATGGGAAAATCTCATCTGACATTTTCCCTTTGTTGTTTGGTCATTTACTCTTAGCTTATATTTGCTTCCATCGATTTATAAATAAGGACACATTTTAAGAGACTTATATTGTGTTTTGTTCTTTTTCTAAGGAGCACCTACCAGAACTTTTTGTACATTTTCAATCTCAGAGTTTCCATACATCTATGTATGCATCATCTTGGTTTCTGACCATCTTTCTTACAACTTTCCCACTACCGGTGGCAACAAGGATATTTGACATATTTATGTCTGAGGTAAGCTTTGGAAATCCTTCTTATCCTGTTACTACTTAAGGATTTTAAATTTTAAAATTAAATATTTCTTCATGAATTATGCCAACCAAAACTTTTAAATAGCTTTGTATAAATGACTTGTTGAATGACAAGATATTCTTCAATACTTCTAAGGATTTATAGGGCTATATTATTCTGGGTCCATCTTCCAGAAAGGCAAATCACAAACTTTCATATCTTAGAAGATGATATTCCTCAATTATTGTAGCCCAAACATCCATCACCTAACACTGAAACTTTTTGCCCCTAAGTGTTTGTAAACCTAGATAGGCTGGTTCTCCACCAACTGAGGTGCAGTCTCTCATTGGGCCATCGGACCCTTTGTACTTGGAGCTGCTACCTGACAAAGCTTGTGCTTTGCTGGCATAGAATTTTCAATCTCAAGGTCAATGCCACATCACAGTAATTCATCTAAGGAGAACTATGGCCAGTCAGTAAGCATTTATTAAACATAAAAGCAGGGAAAAAAAAGATTCCTGTCCTCAAATTGCTCACATTTAAAGGTGGAACATAATTCATAAAAGCAAGCTGATCAAAGAGATACTGGGGAGCGATATGTGGAGTAAGTGATGGGGTAGATGTCAGTTCCAGAACTTGAATGAGTTTCTAGCATGATGAGGTTTGTAGAGCTTGGTAGAGAAAGCCTAGAGAGGAATGAAGATGTGGCTGGCTGGGACACTTTCCTTAAGTAGTGGATGAGAAAGGAGTTGTCTTTTCAGTGGGAGGGGCTCTAGGGGTAAAAGGGTACTTTTTATATGTGAATCCAGGGCTGGAGTGAACTTGCAGGATGAAGACATTTCAGGGACATAGTAGACAAAGTTCGGAATGTAACAACTATAGTATATAAGAAATACAGCTTGCCTGGTCATTGTTTTTATGGACTAGTCAATTTTTTGTAGGGATTTCTTAGGCTACAACAACACAGTAGGGTATCAATTGTTAGTTCTTAGTTTGTTGGACCTGCTGTGTAGGTAAATATACTTTTTGTATAATCATTTGTATTCAGGAAGTACACAGAGTGAAGTCCTATTTCCCTCTCATTGTCTGGAATGTTCACCCTACATCCATAATTATATTAATGTAAAGTACATAATCATTTGAAGTCTTTTGTAAAATAAATAATTTGGCATAAAGAAAAAGTTAGTATTTTATTTTGGCATCCCAATCCTAACTTCTCAGTCCCCCTGTCCCTAAAAAAAAGTTCATAATGACGCTTTCTTTTTTGTCACCTGTAAATGGATCTGTTTGATGGTGTTGAGATAAATGTAACTAACAGCTGAGAGTACTTTAGTCATTTATATAATACTAAGATGATACTGACTTTGACTATTGCTTCTGTTTTATTTTTATTTGATTGTATGAAGAATGAGGTTTCCACTACCTCTCCTGTAACATTTACTTTTTACTTTTAGCTTAAAAAAACCCCACAAAAAAGCCATTTAGCTGTTAACATTTACTTTAAAAAACATTTTTGTATTGATTTTTTAAAAATATTACTAGTTTCCATCCTTCTCTTCCTCCCAAAGAGTCATCTTATATAATCAGTATCATGTCTTGAAAGCCCCTTGACAAAAGAAAAAAGGACCCCTACCATTTTCACCTAGCTTCCAAAAGAAAAAAAAATACAGAATAATTGATCAGCATATTAAAAAAGCCTGAGAGTATGTGCTCTGTACAATTCTTGTGGACCTATAACACCTCTGCAAAGAGGTGCAGATATCTTCTCATCTGTCTTTTTCAAGTCATACTTGTTTATAATTTACAACATTCAGTTTGGAGGGAAGGAGGAAGGGAGGGAGAGAGGGAAGAAAGGGGGGGGAGAGAGAGAGTCATTTTGTAGGATTCAGTAATATTATATTTATGTGTTGCAGTTTGTTTAGCAGTCATCAATGGCCACCTTCTTCCAGTTCTTAGCTTTTACAAAAAATGCACACTATTAATATTTTCATGTATATCAGTGGCTTCCATAAAGTAGAATAGAATCTGTAGGTCAAAAATTAAGGACATTTTAATCACTTTATTTTCATAATTCAAAATTATCTTTCCTTAATGTCAAAATTAACTTATCATTTGTCATCTTTGTCGTGTGTAGGGTGTGAGATAAAACTTCCCACTTAACCTTGCTTTTCATTTCTCTTATGGTTAGTAATTTTTTCCACATGATGGTTAATACTTTGCAGTTCTTTTTTTTGGGAACTATTTGTTCCCATACCTTGACCATTCATCTGTTGGGGGGACATTTACTTTTAGTGCCTAATTGAATGTAGTTTGAAGTTCAGCAGTTAAATGGTAGTAAGGAAGTAAGAATGCTTAGTGCTTGAGTCAGATTTAATGGTACTAGGACTAGTCCTGTTTTAGACTAGAAATTAAGTGAAGCAAGAAATCTTTGAGAGCCTATCTAAAAGTACTAACACATTAAAATGCAAGGAATATAGTAGAAGAAAGATAAGCTTTTAGTAGGGAAAAAACATCACAATATCTGCTTTAAAGACTATTTCAAGTACTAATAAAGGCCTTTTATTTTGTGTTTTTTTAGCAGTTTGGGAAAAGAAGTGTACTTCCCATAAAACCTCATTAGATTGATCAAAGTTCATGTAGTAATGGCAAGAATCATTTCATTTTAAGCCTTAGGAAAGCTTATATTAAAAAAATAAAGATCTGTAAACAGAAATGGTGATTTTTAAATATCTGACACATAAAAACCTTGAAAGAAGCAGAGCAAGGTCAGATATTTGACTTATTACACTATGGAATCTAATACAATTTTTTTTTTTTTTTTTTTTTTTTTAGCTTTTTGCTGAGGCAATTGAGGTTAAGTGACTTGCCCAGGGTCACACAGCTAGGGAATGTTAAGTGTCTGAGACCAAATTTGAACTCAGGTCCTCCTGACTTCAGGGCTGGTGCTCTATCCACTGCGCCATCTAGCTGCCCCTGGAATCTAATACATTTTGACACTATTTTGTTAAGTCATATTTGTTTTTTGTTTATGAAGAATATGTGACAATTTAGAATTATGCCATTTTTCCCTCTTAGGGTTTAGAGATAGTGTTTCGGGTTGGACTGGCCGTTCTTCAGATGAATCAAACTGAACTCATGCAGCTTGACATGGAGGGAATGTTACAAGTGAGTCTGGCTACTTTCCAATATTCGTGGCTTCAGATTTGGCAGCATCAGTTAACAATAACCAGTACTAATTAGTTCTTTTGATTTATTCTTATTGCCTCTAGCACTTTCAGAAGGTCATTCCACATCAGTTTGACAGTGGTCCAGACAAATTAATTCAAGCATCTTATCAAGTCAAATACAATTCAAAAAAGATGAAAAAGTAGGTATTGTATCTCTTAGTGGGTGTTTTTTTTAAAGTGATAAAAGTTTGGGATACTTTTGTTATTGTGTATGTTTCTGTTTTACTTTTCTCAGTTTCATTAGAGCATGTTATATCTTCAGTAAAATTGATGCTGTTTAAATAATGCTGATTATTAAAAGTGCCTTTCTTCTCTTGACTGCAGTTTGTACTGTAGATAGTTTGTATGTTGGCTCCCCTGTTAGTCTGTGAGCTTCTTGAGAGCAGAGATTTGTCATTTCACATTTTTTCTTAAATCTCTAGCACTGAGCATTAGGGCTTTTAATATGCTTGCTCACTGATTCACTGACTTGGACCAGTCCTAGAATCAAACTAGTAAGGATTTTTAGTCTTTTTTACAGTTTGATCTGCCTGAATATATATTTTGTCTTTGTTTTCTTTAAATAATCTCTTCAATTCAAGAACAACAAGTTAGTCACAGATTTTGGCATAGATAATTTAGTTTTTTTAGTTAGTGTTTATATTGTGATGAATTATGTGCAAGCCCTTATCTTAAAAAAGGCCTTGAGGGAAAACCTCATCTAATCCCTTGACTTTCTAAGCTAGACTGTATTAAATTTTTTTCATAATAACTTTTTATTTTTCCAAATACATGCAAAGATAGATTTCAATATTCATCTTTGCAAAATCTTGTGTTCCAAATTTTTCTCCCTTCCTTTCCCCCTTCCCCCTTCCCCAGATAGCAAGCAGTCCAGTATAGGTTAAATATGTGCAGTTCTTCTAACTGTATTTCCATATTCATCATGCTGCAAAGAGAAATCAGATCAAAAGAGAAACAAGAAACTGAGACAAAAAACACAACCAAACAAACAACAACAACAACAAAAAGGTGAAAATACTATGCTTTGATCCACATTCCGTCCCCATAGTTTTCTCTTGGATGCAGGTGACTCTCCCCCATCACAAGTCTATTAGAATTGTCTTGAATCACCCCATTGTTGAAAAGAGCCACATCCATCAGAATTGATCATCACATAATCTTGTTGCTGCGTACAATATTCTCTTGGTTCTACTCACTTCACTTAGTCTTTCTGAAATCAGCCTGATCATCATTTCTTATAGAACAAAATATGTATTAAAAATCTGTACCAGAAACATGAATTACCCATTGTTTCTTTATAGTAGACCGTAAGAGGACAGGCTTTTCTAAACTTCTCAATTCATTAAATTTAAATTTTTAATCTTTTATTAAAATTGGGAATTTCTGTACACATTTGTGTAAAGAATTATGTGTGATTTTGAACTTAGAAAAACAATAGGACAGTAATTAATTAAATCTAACACCTATGAAAATGGACAAAGTATTCATAGAATATTAGGATCTTAGAATAAGAAAGAATCTGAGATGCTGTGTAGTCTATCCTACAATCCCATGCAAAAAATCCTTCTAGAATATCTTTCATAGAGATATTGCTATCCAGCTCGTCCTGAATTCTCCAGGGATAGGAAACAAACTGCCTTTTAAGATAACACTTTCCATTTCTATGAAGTTTATTTATTAGAAATTTTTCTAGTTTTTTTGAGGCCAAATCTGCCTACCTAAAACTTTTACACATTGGTCCTAGTTGTCTCCTTTAGAGAACAAACTCTCTTCAGACACTTGAAGACAGATATCACAAGCCATGATGGGGAGTGGGTCCTCTTGAAACCCCATGACCTCTCTTCCTCTCTTTCTGCTCTCCCTCCTGGAGATGTTGTTCCCAGTTGTCAGATCTCCCTGGCTTTTCTCCAGACTGGCCAGCATCTTTTGTTAGCCTCACTGTCCTGCCTGGCCTTGGGCCTGCTGCTGTCCCACCTGGCTCTGGGGTGCTGTCCTGCTTAACTGAGTCTTGGATCCTGTCCCATCCCTCTGCTGACTCCCAAGTTTGCCCCTCCAGCTGTGCCTGGGGCATCTCATCCTAAGTGTTCAGCAGACTCCCTGTTACTGCAGAGGGCATGTTTGTCCTCCCAGCCCCTGGGATGCTCAGTTTAGATTCCCCCACACTTCCCCTTCCCAGTATCCTGGCTGTGGCCCAGACCTTCTCTCCCAGGAAACTGCCCTGCCGCTTCTCCCTGGTGCAAGCTGCCCCTAGCCACCCAGCCTGAATGGTGGTGGGAACCGCTGGAGGGGGTCTGCCTGTCTTGGACCTCTCCCCTCTCCAACCTAACCTTCACTTAGCCATCCCCAGGATCTTCCTAAAGCTTGGGTCTTGGGGTGTCATCTCCCTACTGTACGGACTCCAGTGGCTCCCTGTCTCCTCCCCTCTTCTCATCTTTGATACCTTACTCCTCACCTTGTCTGTACACATTTGTTTATGTTTGCCCCTGTGCCTCGAACTTAGTAGGCATTTAAGTGCTTATTGATCGTGCACGGGGCACTGTGCTAAGAGTGGAATGCAAAGACAAAGAAAAGACTGTCCCTGCCCCCAGGAGCTTCCAGTGGGGAAGACCATGCCTAAAAGGAAACTGGAAAGGGGCACCTGGAGTCAGGAGGACCTGAGTTCAAATCCAGCCTCAGACATTTTTAGCTGTGTGAGCCAAGTCACTTAACCCCAATTACCTCATCAAAAGAAAAACAAAATGGAAAAGCTGAGCGAGAAGGTATGGCTGGATGACCTGAGAGCATAGTGGAGGAGTGCCACCTGGTGGGAAACAAGGAAATGGCTATTCTGGGCTGAGCCCTCCATCCTCCAGGCCCATGGCAGAGCCCTGGAGGTGGGGAGTATTTATGAGGTGTGAGTTCTAGGGTTGAAGTTATCTTGTAGGGGGAAGAGGTTTCCGGAATGGGATGGAAAAGTCCACTGGTATACTTCCTGGTGGGAAATATAGACCAGAGTCCAATTCCCAGAGCAGTAAATCCCTGTGACATTGAGTTTTTGATTACTATTCTTTGAATCTAGCCATCAAATCGTTTTTGAAACTAGCTAATTATGTTGTCTGTTCAAAATTTCTCCATCTTCTATATGAAAATAGTTTGACAAAAACTGTCAAAAACTTGTTAGAAGCTAAGTTTATTATATTCATCTCTTCATTTACTAATTTAGAAATCCTGTTTAAAAAAAACAAACAAAACCTGAAATTGTACAGCTTTTCTTTTCCTTCCATTTTTTCTGTTCTCCAACCCCTTAACAAAGGGCAGGTCTTTACACCCCCACCCCCCACCCCCCGCTTTACCTGTGATCCTTCTTTTGTTCTTATAGAAACTTGGCTTCTTTATCTTTTGGGAACATTTCACTCTTCCCAACAATCTGAACAAATCCCTTCAGCTTCTTCTTGCTTATACTTGCAACACAATTAATAACCAATGAACAGCATCTGCAGTAGTGTCTGCACTAATTACATAGTCATCACTGTGTTAGTGTTTGTTTCTCTACTGATTTTTTTCTTCTTCATTTACCTAGTTTATTCTTGTAGGAGTACAGTTCTATTGCATAATGGGTATTGATGGATTTATGAAATTTGTAGCCAATTTTTTAGGAGTAATTTTACTGTATATTTAGAGGATAATCCTTTTAAATGCTAGTAAAAGAAAACAGGACCGATATTTGACATTATAGACTATTATGTGAAATTTTAGCTAGGAGGGTAAGTTTGAATCTTCAGCATCTGTAGATGTATGTAATAATAAGTTGTTATGATGGTCAGTTCTAAGTTATGTGTTTTTAACTAAGTATTATCATTCATAATTATCATTTCATAAATATTGAAAATATTAGCCTTACTTTCAATTTCATCTTCAGGGCAGACTTTTTCCAGCTTTACTTTGTTTTTGTAGATTTTTGGACTTGTCTTAAGCTGTTTTGTATTTTCTACAATACTTTTCTAATTAGTCACAATCACTTTTAATTCAATTTTGTCTGTGAAAATTGTGATAATGTTACCCATTAGGATCATCTGGCAATGTGGATGAGACTCTATCTAATAAAAAAAAACCTTCAAGACATTGTTTAGTTGAGTTAGAATTCATACAATTTAAGTTTTGCAATGCCACACCAGAATTTGATGAACATTTAAGAATTCTTATTTTATAAAATGGGATGAATTGCATAAGACTGAAGGACCCCTCTGTTTTTTGTACTTAACATGATTTTTAAAATGATGCTTCTACATAACCAGCATTTCTATTTGTAAACAGTGAACTTCATCAAAGTTTATCCTTTTCTGTAACTTTTTAAAATTTGGATCATTCTAATCACTTTGAGAAAACTTAAATCAAAACTTTTATTTTTCTCTTAGGTTAGAAAAGGAATACACTACAATAAAAACTAAAGAAATGGAGGAGCAAGTTGAAATTAAAGTAAGCATGAGGAAGCAATCCGGTCAGACTTGTAAGGAGGAGCTCCAAGGAGCTGGAGCTACGACGGCAGGAGAGCTCTGGGTTCTTTTGGTATTGCCACTGGTTTGCAGTGAACTTAGTAATGAGGGTTCTTTTTTTTTCTTTTTCTTTTTTCTTTTTTCTTTTTCCTTTCCTTTTTTTTTTTTTCTTCATTGTATTTGCCAGTCAGGTACTGGGGGGAAATATAATTTCATCTCTGTGGCTTATGAATAGACACATAAACTGAACACAGTTGAATTTCTTAAGGGCAGCTAATTATTTTTCCTCTTTGTTGGAATACATAGTGAGATCTAGCTTTCTTGGAAAGGCATCCACATCATCATATGCAAGGATCTGTTGTGATTAGAAGGATAATTGAAATCAGGCTCTTCAGTATGCTTTCAGTGGAGCTACTTTAAGGACAAAGGGAGCTAACTCAGCCTTCTTGTCCCCAAATCCATGGTACATACTCATTCTCAGATTTCAGCCTTCCTTTAGCTCCTGCCATCCCTCTTCTGAAAGGAGTAGAATAGATAGTTCTCCTATATTCAATTAATGTTTGTTTTTTTTTTTTAAATACAGAGCTTTCAAATAAAAAAATACATTTTACCCCTTCGTGACTATCTCAAAACTTCCTGGTAATAATCAAACATGATTAGTAACTTACATTTGAAGTCCATATGCATATATATATAATCAATATTTATCTCTGAAATAAGTATAACATATAAAAAATATTTATAGTAACCCTATATTAAGAAAACCATTGCTCCTCCGTCAAATAAAAAAATAAAATTATGCCCTGCTAAAATAAGAAACTTTCATATTTACTCTTATGTACTGTCATACCAGTAATGTATTCAATATATGTGTACGTACACATTGACACACACATTTATATGCATATATATTCTACCTTATTGAATCTCACATTAATTTAAATGTGCCCTTGACTCTTTCAGTTCAGTTAGTGTAGTCTTTGACTGGATCCCAGTCAGTACATCACGGTACTCTCTCGAGCCTTTGTGGATAAGATGCCAGCATTCTCTCTGATGGTTTTCTTTTTAATAAGCTCTGGCTGATTGAAAAGATGAGCATCTATTCTCAAAGGCACAATAACCTCAGTGATAAAAGCAGTTTGGTTCTTTTGAATGAGAATTAGTAGGTCTGGTTGAAATGCCTCCTTCAGTCTTGGAACAGTAAAATAAATAAAAAAATTTTTTAAATGATTAAATTTTTAAAATGAACCTCAGCAGTTTGTGGTGCTCTGACTTTTACTAGTCATGGGGTCATCGGGTAATGATCCCACTCTGGTGAAGGATTTATTCAGGGAGTGCATGGATTCTCTTACATTGCAGAATTCTTTTGGTTTTGAACCTGTGACTGGATGAGGAACCCCCTCTGAAAGGGGGGAGGGGAACTCTGTCAGTCTCTTACAGAATATCATAGCCAGCGACCCTCAAGTTAATACGTAGCCTTTCCTGTGTGGAAATCTTGCTTGTGTCAGTAAGATCTTAGAAGAGCCCAATGTGTAAGTCCTTGCTTGGGCATTCATTCTCCTCCCAGACAGCCTGTAGCCCAGCATTGTCCTCATTAGAGCCTGCTTGGGTTAAAAACTCTGGGACTGAGGGGATAAGCTGCCTGAGCCCCACTACATTGCCAGTGCTCCTTGGACAACAGCCATCCTTGGAACAGGGAGAAGGCCTTCCCGGGCCGGAGAGATGGAGCGTCAGTGTTAGGTTAACATCCCCCATCTGGCAAGCTGACCAGTGCTAGTGCCAGCTAGGAGTGTGGTGTGGAGACCATTTCTCACATTCTCTTGGTGTGTGATATTATCTGAGACGAACTGCAGGAGAAAATTAGTCCCCAGCTGTATTCATTGTCATGGGCACATTCTTACCATCTTTATGAGAGCGTTCCTTCATGATATAGTTCTATACATGTGAAACATGAAAAATAACTTAAAATATATCCCCTTGGATCTGCTTTTTTCTATATCCAGTACCTAATTCTGTCTGGACTAGTATATATAACATAACACATAGACTGCTGTACACACACACACACATACACACACACACACACACGGCAACCACACATATTTGTAATAAATAACAAAAACAGATAAAATTCAAAGGAGGAAAAAAATAAAATATGGAACAATTGCTTTAAAAAAAACCAGCATGAATCTTGTTTTTAATTGATTTTACTTTTGAGAGCTTTCTCTTTTTCTTTTTATTCTTGATCTTAGCCTCAGTATGCCAGGAAACAAATTCAATTTTTGCAAAAATCTTAAGTAAAACTTTCTGGTATTACAAAGAAAAAGGCAGAATTACAGCACAGAAACTGGATATCCAACATTTACTAAGATATATTTTAAAAGTTAAATCTATTTTCATACCTATGAAAGTTTGTGCTCATGTTGACAGAAAGAACCCACTGTATTCATGAATTCCTTTTTCCTCTAATTTAGACATTCACTCTAATTTTTAAGTACTCAAAAAAGAATAACACTCTGTATTGATAGTTGTTAAAGTATGACAACATTATAAAATGTCATCTCAGGGAATGGGAATAGTATGCGATTTGAGTTTTTGAATATTTGGAAACATTAATCAAGAATAAGAGGCTGGAAAGAGACACCAGCTTCTTATTCTTTGTATTATTAAATTATTCCCTTCCCTTTATGGCTCAGATGAATTAAACATGAAAGTCAACTTTTAAAAAGAATTTCAGTACTACATGAATTACTTTATGATTTTATGGGGTTTTTTTGTTCTTTGGAATTTTGGAATGAGAAAGGAAATAATTTACTGAACTCAAAAATTACACCAATTATTAGCTCTTACGTGGTGTCTGCAAATAATGGAAAGGGTGGGGAAAATGTGATTGAGGAAAACATGAAAAAGAATAAAAAAAGAGAGTGGATTATCCAGTTGGGTGAGCAAAAACATAATTTCAGAAGTAAAATTAGCATTTGATTTTTTTCCCATTTATTATCCTGTTACATATACATGATCATTTGCATATGATCTCTCTCATATGTGCAAGAAAAATCGGATCTTCAAGAAAAAAAATCTGAGAAGGGAAGCATAATGCTGCTATGCATATTTTAACAGATCTTTGTGAGGATAGATGTGGGAAGGAAAGACTATAAGTGATCTTTTAAAACAAAGTTGAATTTGTAAAATTGAATTCTCTATTTTAAAAAAGACATTAAATTTTTGAAGGGCTACTTGTTTCTTTTTTCTTATTGGAATGCTAACACTGTATTATTATGCATCCTTTTTAGTTGCTCAAATACATTTACCTTTTCTGAATTTGTCTTGATTCTTATAGTTATTTTCCAAAGTTTCTACTCAGCTCTTATACTTTTCATTAGAAATGCTTGAAATACCTTTATTTCATTTCATTCAAGTTCCATTTTTTCCACTTTTTCTTTCAAGCTATTTATTCTCCTTCCAGTTCTTTCCTCTAGATCTTTCTTTTTTTTTTTTTTTTTTTAATCCTTTGCTTTATTTCTTCTAGGTATTCATGTAGTCTTTGTGGAAAATCCATTTTTCCTTTAAGTTTCTGCTTAAGTGATTACAGAATTATATACTAATTTCCCTACTCTTAATTTCTGACTTGGGGTTTGTGCCAAGACCAGTTTCTCTTTGCTCCTGACCTTTTGGTTGAAGTGATTGGCCCTGCTATTTCTGGCTCTGGATTCTGGGTTCTTGCTAGAGTTAAATCCCTTTCCTCCCTGGCCCTCGATCCTTGAAGTTTGATGTGCTAAGTCTTCAGTGCCCTCTGACTTTTCAGAACAATCCCAGAAATCTCAGATTTAGATTCTTACTCTTGGGGCCTCCCAAGTTCCCCCTAGTGGAATCTAACAAATCTGGGGATTTCTCACCTCCCCGGGACTTTCTTTGGGGCTCATCTCTCCTTCCTCCTGATAAAGTTAGAATCTCCCGCAGCCACAAGAATCTTTGGGAGCTCTCTGATCACCCTGGTTGGCAGCAGACCATGTTGCCTGTCTGCAAGCCTTTGCTTGCTTTGCTGACAGTCCCCAAATGCCTTCACTTTTTTCCAGTGAGAAACAAGGGTTAAAGAAGTGACTTAGTGAAGTTTCTCATTGAATTCCTTCTTCATTTTCTAGCTGATAGAAGTTTTGGGCCTTCACTGGAGTGAATACATGCGAGCTGGGTAGTTTCCCTCTGTGCAGGCCGCCATCTTGGCTGGAAGTCGGTGGTCTGGATCACAGATTTGCCATTGCCTTGCTAAGACACTAACCACACTGGTTTGCATTCAGAGCTCTCGACAGCTTGATTCCATGCTTATGCCTTATTCCCTTGCTTCTGCTCTACACTCAGGCCTGCTTGGTATATGGTGTGCCGTCTCCGCCCTCTGGACCCTGGCCTGGGGACCAGTGAGATGGGGGCACCTTTGTCTCCAGCTGTCAGTCTTCAAAGCTCAGATCAAGTGCCATGTCCTTCCTAAGGCTTTCCTGCCCCCATCAGCTGCTGGAGCTTCCTCCGCACCACCAATTACTTGCTTTTATTTTGTATATACTTTTTCTGTGTATATTTTGTCTCCTTTGAGAAAAAGTCATTTCCTTGGATGTTTTTCCTAAGAACTGAGTGCACTCCCTGACGCCGATGGTGCTTGGTACATGCCCTATGACTGATTATATGGCATTACGTTGTGTGGCATCTATTACTGAGGATCAGAAGGCACCCATATTTGGCTTTTGATACTTTCCAGCTGTAAATCCTGGGCAAAATAAGTTATTCTCTGTGTTCCTCACATTATTCCCTAGAATTTATAAACTAAGTTATAGATGGTTGTGATCTACTCTTTATGTTCTTGGAAAACATTTCTCTCTATATTACTGTAATAACAAATCCTTTGCTAGAAATTTGACTGATGCTGTGAATATTGCATAGTGTTGATAGAAGAGGAGAGTTTTTCTTGGGAATTTTTTATTGCTATTTTCTGTGCTTGGGTACATATTCAAGTGTTCTCAGGAAAGATTTGTAGGTGATACTCTACCTCCATAGAAGAAATATATGCTGTACTTTTTGCTGTTTTTTAGCAGATGCCTATGAAAAAATGTCATTGGTGGCAAAAATATTTTAAAATTTACTTTCTTTCCTTCTGTTTTGTCTAAACATCATATTTTAATGTTTGTTGAGCTGAATTGAATTATGTATTAATAATGATTTGGATTTGGGTAAAGTTTTCTCTATTTTGAGACTACTTGAAAACATTACTTTTATTTCTTACAGAGATTACGCACAGAAAATAGACTTTTAAAACAGCGCATTGAAACACTAGAAAAAGTAAGTATATTACTGTTTAATTGGATCTCTATCACAATTATACATTTACCTTGGGGGGAGGGATATTATGTTAAGTGAACATTGCATGGAAAATGTAACATATCTGTCCACTAAATTGCAATATTTGCTGCTTAGCTGCTTTAGCTTCTTGCCTGTTTAAATAACTTGGCATTAATAAAAAACTAAATCTTGTATGCTTTCAATGTGAAAGTTCAAACTGAACTTTTTCTTACAATGTAAATGTTGTTTTATAGATATATTCCTGGGCAATTAACCTTTGATAAGAAAAACAGATTCTTTTTAGTCAAATCAGCAAAAATGCCTTTTTTATTTTAATATTACCAGTACATTTTTTCAAAAGTTATCATAATTTTCCAAATATAGCTTAAATCCTTAAGAAACTGATTTATAGATTAGCACTGGCATTTTTGGATAGAGGAAGTTATTGGTCATTGATGAAAATTTTATTGCCTGTTATAGTAGATTTCATTATATTATGAGATTTACACTTTTAGGTCTTAGAGAAAGATTTTTATTTTCAACTCTGACCCTTTCCCTCTGTCATTACAGTTATATAAACTATTTACTACTGTGCTGAACATGAACGTTTTGACAGGTTGTAGTTATCTAGTAGTAACCTATTTTAAATTAATTTCTCCCTTCCAACTACATATTTTGATTTTGATACAATAACAAATTTCATGTGTTTGGATGTCTTTACTCTCTTGATCCCAAAGTAAGCTGGGTTATCATGGTTTTTAATTCACATTTATGTATCATTTTTCATTTCATAATGTATCTCTTCATAACCCTGTTGTGTAGGTTGTGCAAGTATCCCTACTTTACAGATGAAGAAATTGAGACTTAGGGAAAGTGACTTACTCAGTTTGTCAGAGCTTTGGCCTTCTGATTTTCTCTGACTTTTTATATTAAAATGGAAAATGAAAAATCCAACTTATATTTAATTTCTCTTTAGTAGTCTGTATTTAAAAGCAGAAACTAATAAGCAGTGCTTTTCAGGGTATTGCTAGCTTATAAATATTGTAAATGTACTGTAAACATTTAAGTTAAACTCAAATAATTGAAGAAGTGTATGTAATTTTTATTGTTGGCATTTTTGTGGCTTAATTTTTTTCACTACAATGTTATGAAATAATGTATATGGGCAAGATAATCTTAAAACAAATGTGTTTATATTATTTGATAGATAACAGCACATGTATGTTTGTCTATAGAATTATTAAAATTTTTAGTGTCTTTGGCAGTGTGACTGAAGTACGTGATTATTGTGAAAATATTATTTTTTATTTTTAAGAAATCTGAATGACTAAGCATATTGAATGACTTACCCTAGTTTGAAGTTCATTTTTTAAAGCTTAGTTTGTTTTTTTTTAAATGGCAGTTTTGTATCTTTAATTATATTTCATTCATTCATTAAATGTTCTCTTTTTGGATAATATAGTAAGAGTGCAAAATTCAGTATTTAAAAACATTGAAGTCAAAGGTAATGCTTTCACAAATTTATTTATAACATAGAGACAGATAGATATAGATATTGTTTTTTGAAGCAGCCATTCTCATGGAAGGTTCATTTTAATTTTAGTGAAACTATAATATTATAGTTGCTTTCAGGAATGATGGATTTAGAATCAGAATTCTACAAAATTCAGCTCTTTTTGTTTTGTATAAGGAACCTTGTCACAAAGTAGTTATAAAAATTTATCATAAGTAGCCTTAGTTCTGCAATAGCAGAGTTATCTGCACTCCTTTATTTCCAGATTTTGATAAAGAACCAAAATCCAAGAACATATTTCCTTCATTTGATTTTTGTGGTAAATTATGTCACTTTCATTCTGGACATTCAGTTATGTAACTTTCCTTGCTTTGCCTCTTTGGAAGCTTCTATCCCACAAGCGCCACTGCACTTTGTAAATTCAAATGTGTGCTCAAATTCTGCCTCCTTTCCATCCATGTGACCTGAGCCTTTCAGGGAGCAGTGCTGAGGTGGAGATGAAAGGGGAGAGGGTTGGGGAGCCAGGTGGAATGAAGGTGGTAACTGGGAAGGCTTCAGAAACAGTAATTTCTAAAAAGCTCTTTTCTTTGTAACAGGCAATTTAGGATTAATGTTAATCTGCTAAAAGCAGTTTACTTTCTGTATTTCACCTCAATTTTGACATGTTTTTGTCAGAATAATAAAAGCTAATAACTTAAAAATAAATATAAATTCAAATTTCCTAATAGAATATTTTCTCTAAAGTTCTTTATGAAAAGTAGGTGGAATTTGAGCATAATTTGTCTCTTTCTATTCTCAATTTTATCACTTTATCGCTTTTGTTTTATTTCTTTCCCTTATATTCCTCTGAATTTTTCCTTTTATAGGAAAGTGCTTCCTTGGCAGATAGATTGATACAGGTATAGTTCTTGAGCATTTTCTCCAATTTTTCTCCCTACCCCTAAAAAAAAAACAAAAAAAAAACAAAAAACAATAATCTAAACACCAGACTTAGAAAATCCTTTTGTAATGCCTGCACGTTTACATGCATTTATAAGGAAATATTTTTAATTCTTAGATCATATGCGCATAAGCCATTCTTGGTAGAATTCTGATTTTTTAGGTTTCAGTCTTGGCATTTGCACGTTATAAATTTAACCTTATTTGAAATCCCATTTTAAATATTACAAATTGTAATCTATAGATCCTGTGAAATTCACTTCTTATATTGGAAATGTTTAATTGATGCATGTGCAGCTAAATAATATTGCATGAATTGAATTTTGCAAGAACAATTGACTGTCAGTTTAATGTTGCATTTAGTCTCCCCCAGATGCTCAAGTAGTACTGAGCTGATGGCTATTGATTACCCAAAACTGTGCTAAGCTCTGAGGTTATTTAATATGGCAAAGTGAATAGCTAAACCTCACAAAGGCAGTCTTTCTTGCATTTGTCCTCAATTGCTTTACAAAAAAAAATTATGTCCTAAGGGACAAGTGACAAGAGCCCAGGAGGCTGAGGAAAACTACCTCATAAAACGGGAGTTGGCCACCATCAAACAGCAGAGTGATGAGGCCAGTACTAAACTGGAGCAAGCTGAGAATGCCATCAGGGAGCTCCAGGAGCAGCAGCAATGGGTAAGGAGCCTGGGAGCACTTGTCTCAACTTTCTCATTCATGGTTTTTTCATTTCAGTGTCCATGGCACGATCTCTTGTGCTCTTTGCCTAAGTATTTTGTTCTCCATTCTGAATGGTCTGGGATTATTCAGGGCCTGGTAACGACTTCCCTGGCGTCCTCTTCCATTCCACAGCTTCTCAGGGGATACACGCACTCTGCCTGGTGGGCTCCTCTTACCACTCGGCTGGCCGTCAGATCTTTATTTCAGGGTGGTCATTTAGTCCCGGGAGGTTTTTGGACTAGTTAGCTTGGCGTGGTTTGCATCCCAAGTTCAGGCAGCTCTAACCAGAGCAGATCAGGTTATGCTGTGGCAGGAAAAAGCAAGTTTGGCTGAATTCAGATCCATGCATGGCCCCAGAAAGGAGAAGGGAAAAGAATAGAGGGGTGAGAGAAAGTGAGGAATTCAGGAGGACTGCTAGATTGTGAGCCTGGGGGACTCAGGATAGTGTTAATTCTGTACTTACAGGGGAAGGAGGAGGTGGGGGGAGCTTAGTTTAGGGTATTAACTGGACATCTCATTTGAGATGTCTCAAGGCAGTTGGAGATAAAAGACTGAAGGTCAAAAGAGAGATTAGAGCAAGAAAGGGAGATTGGAGATTCCTCTGCCTGGAGATGATCATTAAATTCACAGGAGCTTAAGAGACCACCAAGTACAATAGTATAGAGGGAAAAGAGAAGGGGGCCCAGGATAGAACCTGGTGAGAGGGTGTGTAGATGAGGATCATCCAGCAAAGGAGATAGAGTAGGAAAGGTTTCCAAGGTAGACAGTAGTGTCCCATAGAAAAGCTAGATAAAAAGAGTTGCTGTTTGAAGGACTATAAAGTAATGGAAAAATAATTCTCTGTTGAGGAGAATCACCTAAAACATTGGACCTTTGGTAGAGGAAAAAAAATATTGGTAAGAGACAATTGAAATGACAGGTTTTTATTACTTTTTTCCACCTTTTGCATTTGTGGAAAATATCAGTTTTGATGAACACAAGAATGACAGAAAATGCATAATTTGTAGAAAAAAATAAGTCAGTAATGATGTGCACTTGTTAGTAAAGCAAATATGTAATATCTTAACCAAATTAGGACACCAAGCTATATTTGTGATGGATCAACAATTTAAAAGGATGCTGTGTTCAAATTTAGTTTTTCCACATTTTTTTTTTTAAATGTTGAAATCTAGAAGTTGTTCAGAGAATATTAAAGGCTTGGCGAATGAGACCTGTGAGTAAAGGCTTGTTTAGGCTATTGAAGTTTTAAGGCTACTGTTCAAAATGAGGAGAGGACAGGAATTAGAGATGATGATTCTTTACATGTCTGAAGAATGACATCATTGCTTGAGCTTCAGAAGGTAATTCTGAAACCAAGGAGTAGGAGTGCCAGGGATGTGGATTGCTACTCATGAGAAGAGGAAGCTTGCCACCTATACTGAGTTCTTGTCAGACCAGGATTCCAGCACAGGGAGAACCTGAGGTTTTCACTTAAGATTCTGAGATGTCTAAGCAAAGTTTAAGTGGTAACATAACTATCTTCAGCATTTTTTGCTCAGCAGTAGTTTTTATGAAGATACAAACAGATATGAAGGTGGCTTTATATCTACAAAGAACCAGATTTGTAACAGAGGAAATTATATTGAATTTCATTTATAGAGATCCATTAAATATAAGGAGTAACTTATCAATTATTGGAATTTGTCAATTATTGGTTTACAGATTTACAATTAAACAAGAAAGTAATAAATCAAATAAGCCATAAAAGAAAGTCATATTATCAATAGCTTTGGAAATTCTTAAAAGTAAGATTACTGTGTATTTTAGGTTGTCTAGAGACAATTATTAGATAAGGTCACATATAAATAACCTTCAGTTGAAGCCTGTCTTTTTTTTTTTTTAATAATTAAGTTATTGGTTTTCATTCCATTTACCATTATATTTACTTTTAAAGAAATGAGTATTGCAATTTTTTTTATTTTAACTCTCATATCTTATATCTCCTTAGCTAAAATGATTCAGGAAATAGTCATTTAGTTTGAAATAGGAAAGTCATCAATTTTTTTTGTTTTAGAAAAATAAAGTCAATCTTAGTTGGTTGTCTTAGTCACTCACCCAGCATTACTTGTTCTAGCTGATTGTATAGCAGTCTCTCTACTGAAAGCTGAGGTTAAAAAATAAAGGCAAAAGCAGTCCCTGTCTTTGAGATTTTGTATGTAGCTCATTTTTGTATGTTGGCTCCCCAGTGGGGAGCCAACATACAAAAATGAGCTACATACAAAATTTACAAAGTAGAGGACAGAGATCTTCAGAAAGTGGGTTTGGGGGCTGAGCCATGAAGGAACCAAGAAAGCTCAAGTCAATGAATATTATCTAGCCCACCATACTTGCTTTGCTTTTGGGTAGATTTGTAGACTGATCTGTTTTGTTTATAATCATGTTGCCTAGGAGATCAGACTTCTTCCCTTAGCTTTTTAATTAGAAAAATAATTTTTATATTCAAGTGCAGTTTATATGATGCAAATATATGTGATATCTTCCCTTAATCTGTAACTAGTTCATTGAAATATAATTATATTAATAAAAATTCTTAGTTCACATTGCCTTTTTTTTTTCCAGTTTAGTGCAACAAATATTTATTCTATTCACTATTACTCTAAAAGCAGTCTTAAATTTCCAGGATAAAATATTGTTATATGTCTTAATTTTTAAAATAAGATTTTAAAGTAAAATAATCTAAGAAAGACTAGGAAAGAACAGGAATAGGAATGTATTAACATGTCCATCTGTCACTTTTGTTTACAGATTGCTCCAATTCATTCATTATGGGGAATAGAAAGTGATTTACACACAGCTTTTTAGGGATGCATCCATTGTATGTTCAGAAGTATGCTGCTTTTTTTTTTATTCCCCTGTAATAACAGGTGGTGTTACCTCTTGTTAGGATAAAATGATGTAATATTTGTAAAGTGCTCTTGTAAAGCTTAAAATTCTACGTAAATGCTAGCTACTGATGTTTGACCCTAGGCCTTGACTCCAAATGTGAAACTTTAGGGCCACGAGGTGGCGCCATAGTACCTAGAGCCTGAGGCCTGGAGGCAGGAAGACTCCAGCTCAGCTCTGGCTTCAGATACTTAGAAGCAGTGAGACCCTGAACAAGTCATTTCACCCATTTGCCTCTGTTTCCTCATCTGTAAAGCGAAGGAAATGAAAAACCCTTCTAGGATCTCTACCAGGAAAACCTCAACTGGGGTCAGGAAGGGTCAGGGACACAACTGTACCACAGACACTGTGGAGAGAACCAGACTGTCTGTGTCAGAAGCATTGCCTTCTGAATATTTTGTTTTATATTTTTGAATATGACGATGTTGGAAATTCCAGACATCATTCCAGATATCACATGAGCGTTTTAACAAAGCGTTCGGGACGTCAGCTTTTCAGTTTGTTTAATATACTTTGTTTTTTGCAGTATCTTCTCAGCCCCCAACCTCCATATTGGAGAATTTCTCCAAGCCAGGAATGGGGATATGTGTTTTTGGGTTGAATTGTGTAACCTAATCCTATATTGCTTATTTTCATCTGGAAAGTTGGGTGATATCTGCCTTTCTAAAATTGTCTACATTTTTATGATAATCTAGAGATTTAAAACATTTGTTTCCCATGTAACAAGATTTTTTAAAAATCACTTATTTTAAGCACATTGCTAAAATAGAATTCTAAATCAAGCTATTCCCTTTTTTCTCCTTCAGATCTCACCAGTTGGTTAATCTCATTCTCCATGCTAATCCTCATTTTGTTTTGGGCAGAAGGTGAACTTGATCTCTAAGGTCTCTTTCTGTTCTTCGGTGGTTTGGTTCAATCTTCAATTCCTGGCAGTTCTGGAAAAACACATATTGTTCCTTATAAATGTCATCAGTTTGTCTTTCTGGTGACTGAGATGGCCATGTAACATTGAAGAAGAGGAAGAAGAGGCTTTCTAACATCTTTAAACTTCTCTGACTGTGTTAGAGTTTGAAGGATGATTTTATTCTCTATTTCACTAAGGCAGAGTATTGTCAAAAAGAGAGGCTACCTATCCAATAAAAGAATTTTGTCGGTTCAATAATAGTAAACATTTATTAAATGCCTCCTATAATATGCCAGGCACTGTGCTTCGAACTGGAGGTACAAATAAGAAAAAGGCTGCCCCTGCGCTCACATAGTTTGCAGTTTAAAGGAGGAGAGTCAAGAGGTACAGGAGGGGGAGAGGAAACTACTCATGGAAGGAAGCTGGAAGGGGGGGGGAGGGAGAGGGTGGTACCAGAGGGAGAGGACTGGGCTGGGAAAAGCATCGAGTGCATGGAGCTGAAACCCAGCAGGGCAGCTGGTGTAAAATAAAGAGAAAGAAATGCTGAGCCTCATTCTATAAAGGGAAGCTTTGGGAGGGGTGTGTGGCTCTACCCTCTAGCCCTCTAATCAAAGGGGAGAGGCTGTTGAGGGACTGGGGAGGTGACCTGGGGAAGTAGTACCAAAGCTGAAACAGTCTCCATTGGTGAAGTGATTTCTGCTGATGAGCTTTTCCTGGAGGAGGCCTGGTGTTCATGGAGAGGAAGCATAGCAAAGTGAGAAATGAAGAGTAGGAAATTTTGAGTCCTGGGGACAGTTTTTATCCCCTTTCTCCAGCTCTCCAATCAGGGGAGAAGTAATTGAGGTATGCTTTTACATATGTTGAAATGGAATATTTGCTTTGTATCTTGTTAGGACTGTTTTTGAGGAATGATTATAGACATAAACCATAAGATAGAACTGTCCCGTAATTGTCCTATAACATGCTTATTGTCTTTAAACTTAATTTATATAATTTATTATTTGAAAATTACCAAATAGTGTCTGCTTCTTTCCCATGGATAGGTTTTTCTTTTTTAAACTTTTTATTTTTAAAACATATGCACTGATAATTTTTCAACATTGACCTTTGTATAGCCTTGTGTTTCAGATTTTCCCTTCCTTCCTCCATTCCCTCCCCTAGATAGCAAGCAATCCAATATATGTTATATATGTTAAAATATGTTAAATTCAATATATGTAAACATTTATACAATTCTCTTTTTGCACAAGAAAAATCAGATCAAAAAGGAAAAAAAATGAATAAGAAAACAAAATGCAAGTGAACAAAGTCAAAAAGAGTGAGAATGTTATATTGTGATCCACATTCAGTTCCCACAGTCCTCTCAGGGTGTAGATGGCTGTCTTTCATGGATAGGTTTAATTGTTTTGGTTTTATCTATTTCCCTTAGTAATTAATTATTGACCAAGTTTGCTAATGACTAAAGAACAAAGCAGTGACACATTGGTTCTATTTTATGTTGCTTTGTAAGGTCAAGCTCTCATTCATACTTTATTAAGAAATAAAGTTTAACCTGGGAATTAGTAAACCACTATTCATTGTGTTTTTTTAATGTCAACATTTAAGCTAACATTTATTAAAGACTTAAGACATCATGCTAGACATTATCAAGAACATTCATGGATAGAAAAGGAAATTTCATGGTGAGGGTAAGAGTTGGAGTCCATTTAAGATGAGGGACCAAGGTGATAATTATTGCCCCTGAGGGATTAATACAATAATAGGAAGGCTTCCTACATTTTGGATAAATTTTAGGGTTTAAGAAAAGATCAAAACAAGCATTAGGTAAAACAAGAACATGTGGAGGGGTTGTAATCTACATTAATGGGGAGTATTGACATAGATGAAAATATAAATCTATCAAAGTTTCAATACTATAGATGTTCCTCAGAGATAGTGTGGATTCTGTAACAGATTAGTACAATAAAGTGAATTACAATAAGTCAAAAATTTTTTAGTTTGCCAATACATATGAAAATTGTTTGCACTATGTTGTAGTCTGTTAAATGTGTAATAGTTTCATGTCTAAAAAATGTATGTGCCTTAATTAGAAAATACTTTATTGCTTTAAAAAAAATGCTAGTTGTCATCTGAGCCTTCAGTGAATTGTTATCATTTTGCTGGTAGAAAGTCTTGAAGCCTTGGTGTTAATGGCTACTGACTGATGAGGGCAGTGATTGCTGAAGGTTGGATTGACTGTAGAAATTTCTTAAAATAATATAGCAATGAAGTTTGCCCAGAATACTTAGGCCATTTCATTATACATTATCATTAATTGAGCTGATTTTTAATATTTTTGTGTCTCAGAGAGGTGAGAGGTCCAAGGACAGGACTAGGGACTGAGACAAGAAATGGCCAGTCAATTAAACAATCAAAACACACCCAACATTTATCAGCTAGGTTTACCATCTTATAAGATCATGGTTTGCAGTACCTCAAAACAGTTACAATAATAACATCACAGATCACCATAACAGATATAATAATAATGAAAAAGTTTGAGAGATTGTGAGAATTGCCAAAATGTGTGAGAGAGATGTTGTGAACACATGCTCTTGGGAAAATGGTGCCAAATATGCAGGATTGCCATAAACCTTCAAGTGGTAAAAATATCTGTGAAACACAATAAAACAAAGTATGTTTGTATATATAAAATTGCTATTCAGTGAAGAAATGGACCTTAATCTTCAAGGAATTAGTAATCAGTCTGGTAGGAAAGAGAGAACATGTACCCAAATAACTGTAACATAAATCAGTACTTAAAAGAGGTATATTAGGATTATTTATGATGCAAAGGAAAGAAAGAAAGCTTCCTAACAAAAATCACAATTAGGGGGCAGCTAGGTGGCACAGTGGATAGAGCACCAGTCCTGAAGTTAAGAGGACCCAAGTTCAAATGTAATTTCAGACACTTAATATTTCCTAGCTGTGTGACCCTGGGCAAGTCACTTAACTCCAGTTGCCTCAGCAAACAAAAAACACATTTAGCTTGGGTGGCAGGATTAATAGAATTTCAACTAGCTGAGAATGGGAAGGAAAAAAGTATATTTGGTCTTAAGGGAATCAGAGTATTTCAGATGTAAAACACAGGACAGGTAAAGGGACAGTTATAAATGCAAGGAATTTGTCAGTGAAATTATGAAGATGAGAAATTATAAGAGGTAAGGTTAAAAAAAGGGAAATAAGGGCCAGTTTGTGGAAGGCCTTGAAGCCCAGACTGTTTTCCTCCTGTGCTTTGGCCACTTACTTCATCAGACTTATGGCAACTTCATAGTTTATATAACTAGTTATGATGAATTAATATACTATTAGTCTAAGAAATGTGTAGTAGACTACAGCTTTGTTGTCATCATGTAAGTGAAATGTTTAGGTGATTTTTTTCATAGTTTGGCTCTAGGTAAAGTACTCTGATGCTCCAGTTTTTGCTTTTTAAAAAAGTGTACCATTAAGGCTTAGAACATGGTATTACATGTTATTCACATTCATTCAGCAAACATTAAGGCATTTCTTTTTGAAAGACACATTTGGTAAGCTTAGTTTTGATTATTGGAGAAATTATACAACAGTTTACTAATGGAGTAACTTATGAGTATTGGAAGGGAAAGTGGTGATCACTTGGAGCCAGTATGGCCTTGGTAAGAATAAGTTCCAACCACTTCTATCTCCTTTTTTTGATGGGATTGGAAGAGAGAAGAGTGCTGCTGCAGGTTCTATTCACCCGAATTTCATAAGGCACTTGGTAGACTCTGAGGTTATTCTTATAGGTAAGATGGAGAGCTGTTAACTTAGTATTAGTACAGTTAGGTCATTTTAAAACTTGTTGAATGCTGGGAGCTGAAGAGTAATGGTTAAGAATGGCCAGGATGGTGAAGGATTTGGGGAACAGCTGGGAATGATTTGTCTGGGGGAAAAATTTAGGAAAGCAGTTATCTAAGTATTCCAATAGATGTCACAGAGAAGGTTAAATTCATCTAGTTCAGGATCTCCAGGAACAGAAGCAACTCCATGCAATATAATAAAATGATATAGTACTTGAAGGTTTGTAAAGCACAGTACACACATATCCTTTAATTGATCTTCACAACAATTCTGGGAGGTAGGTTATTGTCCACATTTTACAGATGGGGAAACTGAGGCAAGCAGCTGTTAAATGACCTGCCCAGGGCCACACATCTAGTGTCTGACACCATATTTGAACCCAAGTGCTTTATTTACTGTATCACCTAGTGGCCTCTGTTGCTAATTACTGGTTTTGCTGTTGTATGAACACTGGACATGGTGGTGTTTGCTCATTAACTTCAGGAGCCACATACATCTTAATTGTCCTCTCTACTTTGAGAAGACTCTAGCCCTCTGTATAACTGCAAATGATATAAATAGCTGATCAGGTGTCAGAAGAAAATCAGCAACTTTGATCATTTGGAAAAATCAGCAATAAGCAAATTTCAAAATCCTTACTATTCCTTAATTTGTAATTCAGATCATTGTTTTACCCATTGGAATTTACAGAAGTGTTTGCTTTGCACTTCTATCCACATTCACAGAGTCAGATATGAGAAAGCACAGTCCATTTTCCTGACCAAGTTTGTGCAGACATCCAGACGATGAAAAGCCATTCTTAGACTTAGATGCATGTTCAGCACTGCGCAGTTAGGCTTGGAATGTGTTCATTTGTCCATTTCCTTGGATCCATGCTGGATTCTTTCAGCTTTCTCTGGGTTTGGTTTAGCTAACCCTGGCCTTCCCTCCTCACTATCATAGTCCTGAGGAATCATTAGCTTTATATTCTTTTTCTTTGTGTTCTCCTTGTTTCCATATTAAACTGTTTTTGTGGGTTAACAAGTTGAAAGGTCAGAGCTCAGAGCTTCTTCTCAGCCCCATTGAGTCCTCTTTGCACTGCTCTCAGCACCTTTGACTCACAAAGTCCTTAACCTAGGCTTTGTGAACTCTTAGCAAATAAATTATATTTCACTGTAACTAATTTCCTTTGTAACCTCATGTATTTTTTTCTTATTTAAAAATGTGATTTTGAGACAGGGCCCATAGGCTTTCTCCGCCTTTCAGAGGGGTCCATGGCAGGCACAAAAAAGGTCCTGAACAGCACTGGACCTCTGTGTGCATTCCAAAGTCCTTGTGTTTCCCTGCACCTCTAGGAAGAGTCTTATTTTTTTTTTTTTTAACACTAATCCCCAGGGTTCTCTGGGTTTCCCTTTGCCACCTCACCTTCCAGAATAGGGCTCTCTAGATGTTAGAGTTGCTTGCTTACAGAGGATCAATATGAGAGGTGCCCCAACATGGAATCTATGTTATTGGCCCAGTTGATTCCTCCTCTCTAGAAGAACATGTAAGTGAGGAAACTCCTGGAGAATCCATCCATCTTAGTTTGTTGAATTTATAAAGTTCTGGATCTCAAGAAATTGAAGCACGTTTCCATTTTCTATTGCTAACCAATGGGTTTATTGATAATATACAAACCATCAATTACACATGAGCCCCTACACATGGAAGGTATACTAGGATGTGTGCGCTGTGTAAAGAAGAGTTTTAGGCAGCTGTTCTTTATAAATGGCATTTATCTGAAGAGATCCTTGTGGATGCATTAGGGAATTCACCAACCAACTTAGATTAAAAAAAAAAAAAAGTCCAGAAGATGGAAGCAAGGTCAGGTGACAGGTGAACAGACAACTGTGGGAGTGCATGTAAAACTGTTGTCAGGGATGGTAAGCCTCAGATGAACTGAGGCTAATCAAGGAAGCCAAGGACACCCAAAAGGATGCTGTTAGCTTTCTTGGGAGGAGGAGGAGGATACTTAGAGAAGAGAGAAGTAGTGCTTGGGGTAATGGAACAGGAAGGGGGCTGAGTGACTCACTTTTCATTTTATATGTATGCTCTACTCGGAAGAATATTCTTTACACTGAACAGAACAGAAGGGATAAAAGGGAAATTGATCCCCAAGATAAATAAGAGGGGATATTTGAAAGGTCATAGAAAATGATAAAGGTACCATGAGATTGGAGGACAAATGCCCTGATTTTAAAAAAAAAAATAAAGGGAGAGAAGGAAATCATCTGTAAGCTCAAAGCCAGTGAACTTGACTTGGATTCCTAGGAAAGTTCTAGTATAATTTATCAAACAGACATCTATAAAGAAAAGTAGACTAAGAATGGCCATTAAAATTTGAGTATTAATTGGGCAGGGGCGTCGAGCAAAATGTCCTAGGGATCTGTGCTTAGCCCCGTACTGTTTTACTTTTTTTTTTCTTTTTCTTTTTTATCAGTAACTTGGATAAAGGTATCCTTGGGATGCTCCTTTGCAGTTGATACAGAAGTGGGAGGGAAAATTTAAAGATGACAGAATCTGTATATAAAAGGCAAGCTAGTGTGTTAAGCTGAATCTAACAAAGTGGAATATACATATATACATATATATATATACATATATATGTATATATGTATATATATATATATATATATAAAGAGAGAGAGAGAGAGCGCTTTACAAGTATGAGATAGGGGAGGCATGAATAAATACCAGTTCTGAAAAGGACCTGGAGGTAAGTTAGAGCTAGATAAATAGGAATGAGAATCATCAGTGTAGAGATGATAATTGAATCCATAGGAGCTCATGAGATCAGCAAGTAAAAAGCTTAAAAGGAGAAGAGAAGAGGACCCCTACTACAGAGCATGATATGGATGAAGATCCCACAAAGGAGAACCAGAAGGAATGGTCAGGAGTAGAAAACCTAAAGAAAGGAAAATATTGAGGGTGGAAGAGGGTAAGTGACTGTACCAAAAGTTTCAGGAGAATCACGAGGGATGAAGATTGAGAAAAAACCCATTAGATTTGGTAGTTAATTTGGTAACTTTGAAGAGAGCAGGTTCACTTGAGTTTGGAAACCAGACTGTAAAAGAGAGATTGAGAGAAAAAGAAGCAGAATCTGCTTTCTTGAGTTTAGCCACAAAAGAGAAGAAAACAGGTATAGGTGGATCTAGTGAGAGTTTTTGAGCCTGAAGAAAATGTGGGCAGTGGAGAAGCAGCCTTTAGATAGAGACTTGAGATGTGTGAGAAAATGGGGATTGTAGAAAGAGAATAATCCACTGGAGAAGACTGCTTAGATTGTCCTTGACCAGGGGAAAGATTACCTCTTGTTATGTAAATGGAGAAGAAGTGATTGTGGGGGAAGACTTTGAGATGATCTGAAAGGAGGAAGGATAGGAATGGCTTTGAGATATGAGAACAAACCTCTTGGCAGAGTGGGAAGTTTGGTCACTGTTCAGGGTGGAATAAGGAGTTAATTAGGGAAGTGAGAACAGTGTGCCTTACAGCATCGAGGGCCCAGTGAAGTTACCCCACATAAATTTGTAGTGGACCCATTTTCCTGATTTTGTGAGTCGAGGGACCCAAGTTGCTGGTGTGTGTGTGAAATGAAGGGAATTAGTGCCAACAGCTAAGGGGGTGGGATGGGGAGGTAAAGCTTTCTCTAAGAAACAGGGTAGGGACTGAGTGTTGAAAGAGCAGTGAAGAGGGGATGGGATGCCAAGCAGCCCTGGGGGACACATGAGCAAAAGTATAAAAATGGCCAGCTTGACATACAGACTATCTGGAGAATGTTAGGATTGGAGGTATTAACTAGTAAACTTGGGAAGCTGGGCTTTGAGAAAATGCTGTGCTGAGCAATGTGTGTTTTATTTTAGAGGTAACAGAGCCACTGAAAGTACTTGGATAGAGTTGTGACATAGGCGGGCTGGTGCTGTGGAAAGACCATGAATGGATAGATTGGAAGGGACTGAAAGCAAGGGTTCCAGTCAGAGAATATCGTAATAATCTAAGTGAAAAGCGAGGAGATTCTGAACAAAGCAGTGAATTCCATTTTAGAAATAATTAGTTTGAGATGCTTATGGGGAGCTTCAGTTGAAAGATATGTATGGATGAGAGAGAGAGAAGGGGGAGAGGGAGGGGAGAGACAGATGGAGATGGAGGGAAAGAGAGATCTGTCTAGAGATAATTGAATCTGTGATAAATGATGAGAAATCACCAAGAGAGAAGATGTAGAGAGAGAAAAGTCTCCAGGTCAGAGCCTTGAAGAATACTACAGTTAGGGGGCAGAGAATAGATAAACATTCCAGTAAGAAATTAATATTTATATTTTCACTCTTTTCTGATGGAGCAGGGAAGTGATACATTTTTATGGGAATTCCTACCCAAAATACTGAGTTTTAAAGTTGTTAAGCATAAATGGTGAATAAGAATAACACATTTCCCAATTATATGGTACAACTGATATGTAATAAAAATTTGAGTGCACAACATTTATATAGGCGTTTCTTAGTTGATGAATGGGTTTCCATTGAAATGCCAATATGTCATTGGTTGAGTTTTTGAGAGCCTGTTTTTATTCCATTCCAAAGAGCCCTTGAGATCTTGTACATGTTGCAAATGTACACATCCATCACTACCAGAAAAATTAATAATACTCTATGCTGGTGTTGAATTATATGTAAAATATAGCATTTTTTAAAGTGAAGTTTCAACTGTTTATAGAATGATTTGGAGGTGAAATTTTACCAATGCTTTGCAAATGAGACTTGAGCCATGTTTGTTAAGGCTATTTGAGCTCTTAATGCTGGTAAAATTCTTCAGTAGAATTATAACATACCCCTTGCGGCATTTTTTAAAAAATGTTCCCTTGTGGCATTTAAAAAAAAAAATGTTCCCATTAATGGGACTATTTTTTTTCAGTAGAACCATTTAATTGGTTTTTAAAGGTAAGTAATTAGCTTACTCCATTGTAATGTTCTTGTACTTCCTTAAAGTACATAAAAAATTCTATATCGAATGATTTGTGATACATTGCATTTACCCCCCTATTTGATCACATTAAAGTTACATTTTTATTGGAAGTGAGAATGTACTATTGTGGTAAATTATATTTCGATCCAGCTCATCATTAAATATTTTATATTTAATAGTTTTTTAGTGCTGCGTGTTGATAATTACTTAATAATGAATTCTATAAGAATTTGTTTTGAAATTAAAGAACTATTATCCTTTCCACTTTTCAGTCTTTAAACTGCAGAATTAATAAATTCTCTAATCATAGTGGCTAAATTTTTCAAGTTGATTTTTCTAACAGCTAGTTAGATCTTTTCTGCATTGTAATTGTGGTACTTGTTTGACGTTCATTGTGTAAAAAAGGTTTGCGTCAGAATGAATAGAGCAGTGGGTAATGGGAAAAGGAAGTGGAATTTTTGAGATTCCAATTCCTACTTCCAGTTTCTTATGGCAACATTTCTAGAAGTTGTATTTGTCCTTTAAGGAAATCATGATTTTTTTTTTTATTAAAGCTTTTTATTTGTATAACATATGTATGGGTAGTTCCCTAGCATTGATCTTTACAAAGCTTTCCATTACAAATTTTACCCCCAGTCCCCTCCCCTCCCCTAGATGGCAGGAAGTCCACTACATGTTAATAATGTAATAATAGTTGACAAGTTGTGCAAGAAAAATCCTATCTACAAGAAAAAGAACATCAGAGAAAGGCAACACAATGCAAGCAAACCGCAATAGAGAGCATGAAAATGTTATGTTGTGATCCATATTTCATATCCCTCTCTCTGGGTGTGTATGGTCTTCTTCAGTGAACAATTGGAACTGGTTTGAGACAATTCTTTGTTGCAGAGAGTCATGTCCATCAGAATTGATCATCTTATAGTCTTGTTGTTGTGTACAATGATCTCCTGGTTCTGCTCGTTTCACTCAGCATCAGTTCATGCAAGTCTCTCCAGGCCTCTCTGAAATCGTCCTGCTGGTCGTTTCTTACAGAGCAATAATATTCCATAAGATTCATATACCATAATTTATTCAGTCACTCTCCAAGTGATGCACATCCATTCAGTTTCCAGTTTCTAGTCACTACAAAAAGGGCTGCCACAAACATTCTTGCACATGTGGGTCCCTTTCCCTCCTCTAAGATCTCTTTGGGATATAGGCCCAGTAGAAACACTGCTGGGTCAAAGGGTATGCAGTTTGATAACTTTTTGAGCGTACCTCCAAATTGCTCTGCAGAATGGTTGGATCCATTCACAGTTCCACCAACAATGTATCAGAGTCCCAGTTTTCCCACATCCCCTCCAACATTCATCGTTATCTTTTCCTGTCATTTTAGCCAATCTGACAGGTGTGTAGTGGTACCTCAGAGTTGTCTTAATTTGCATTTCTCTAAAAAATAGTGATTTGGAGCAACTTTTCATATGACTAGAGATGGTTTTAATTTCATCATCTGAAAATTGTTCATATCCCTTGACCACTTATCTATTGAAGGGTGGATTGAATTTTTATATATGTGAGACAATTCTCTATATATTTTAGAAATGAGGCCTTTATCAGAACCATTAAATGTAAAGATGAGGAAATCATGATTTTCATGGATAAACACATCTTAATTGTTCAGGAATTCAAAATGGTTCAAATGATTATGGCTATTTTTTTTTCCTCATTTATGTTTTGTTATAGCATAGTTTTAAGTAGAGTTGTAGTAACCATAATCTATTCTAGTGCAGAGTTAATGATTTTTAAGAAATGAAATTACTTTCAGTATTAAATTATTTATTATAAATTTATGAATTAATAATTTATGCCAGATACTCTCTTTGGGAATGAGAGTTGTTTTTGTTTTGTTTTGTTTTGTTTTTTGATGATTTGAGGAATATTTAAGAGTGTCTGTTGACTGAAATGGAGTTGGGTTGGAGAAGGGGAAAAAAGGAAAAGGGCCTGCAATTTACTGGATTTCAATATAATTAATAAGTATACAGTTGAAAATGTTTAAATGTATTTACAACTTTTAAATTGTGTATATTTCTTTGCAATTTTAATACATTTATCTGTAACTTGTAGCACAAATGCAGTTCCCGTTACAGTGAAAAGTTTGTGCTGCAATTAGAGGAGGAGTTGGTTCAAGCCAGACTGAATGAAGCTGAATCTCAGTGTGCCCTGAAAGAGATGCAAGATAAAGTCCTAGATATTGAAAAGGTAATAATATTAATGTTTAAATTAATACTGCTATTGCTACTATATTATCACATTCTAATATAGCATTTTACAGATTTAAAAATATTTTCTTCAAAATAATCTTTCAAGTTTGTTAAAAAATTGAAACAAAAATTTCACAGTACTAGAAATAGAAATGTTTAATAAATAAAAGTTCATCATAGGGGTTTTGCCTATTACAATGGGTCCTGAGAGAAAGAAACTAGAAAATGATTCTCAGAAGATCCCCTTTTACCTTCTGTGATTTCATTAAATTATGGGATCTTAGTAAAATACAGCAATGTCATTTTATTGTTTTTTATTTATTTAGAATGTGTGCTCTATTTAATTTTGAAAGGATGTGAGGCATGTTATGGCCTTAAACACAATGCAGAATGAAGCTATCTAAAGAGGAATAAAGAAATGAGGTCTTGCCAGGAACTAAATATCATGAGTTCTGGATGGACCTCTGAATATCTTAGCAATTAAAACCAAATAAAAAAAAATTTATTGGATTTTACATAGTTACTATTTTACTGCCAGAGAAAACCTGGAAACATCTTTGTGGTTTGATCTATCATGTATTCATTGCCACATAGAGTAGTTTATCATCAATTAAAGCAAGACACAAATTACTGGATTTGGCAGATACTCCCCAGTATTTAAAAAGCCAATCTTAAATAATACAAATTATAACAAATCTGGAAGTTAATACATTAAGCTACCTAGTAATGGGTTTTGTTACTGACTTATTTTGAAGGTACTGATCATCATGTATTTTTGTGACATCAGGTATTCCAAAGGAGTCATACTAATGTTCATATATGGATTAATGCAGGTATCTGGTGATACTTTTTTTTTTTTTTTTTGCTGAGGCAATTGGGGTTAAGTGACTTGCCCAGGGTCATACCGCTAGAGAATGTTAAGTGTCTGAGATCAGATTTGAACTCAGGTCTTCCTGACTTCAGGGCTGGTGCTCTAACCACTGTGCCAGCTAGCTGCCCCTCTGGTGATAACTTTTACTAAAAAGTTTTTCATCCTTTTTTCATTTTTCTTTTGGTTGCAAAATGCTAATTACATGCTGCTATTTTTACATCAATTGTCAGGATTCTTCAGAACCCAGTTTGGTTCTTACTTGGAATAATTGGCCTATAATGCTCTGCAGTACAATATTTGAGGCTATCAAATACTTAAAACAAGCATTTTAGATCCAAAGTTTTTTCAAGAGAAAAAAAAAATCTCTCCCTGTAGTATCACAGAGTCTTTCTAAAGGAAACTGAGAGGTCTGTTACCCAACCAAGGCTCCTGTCAGTGACAGGGTGAACTTGGGGCTTTGGAGTCAGAGGACACAGCTTCAGATCTTGTTCCTGCTAGTTACTGCTCCTTGGATCTCAAACTTCTCAGGAATACAGTGAAAGGACTGGCCTGGAACATCCCTGGGCCTGAACAACTCTAAATCTACAAGAATTGGTCAATTAGTCAGCTGGCCCTTAAACGTAACACTGAAAATAGAAAGAATGGAGCATCCCACTGTCTTTGCTGTTGGGTTTTTTAAAAAAAAATTTGACTTGGCAAAATGTGCTTCCTACTCCTAATTTAGACTTTAAAAGTTTCTATTATAAATGCAATTGTGGAGATAATTTTATGTAATATTTAGAATAATGAGTATTAAGACAGTAATGGAAAGGAAGAAGTGTATTTACTTAAAGTGTTTGCCACTGTCTTGGAAGATGTCCTTCCCAGAGACCAAACGTTCCCTATCAATGGTCTTGTTTTGTAAGTGCTCCTATTCAAAGATGATACTGGAATGATTTTATTGAGCTCCCAATACCGTGAAGCTTTCTCCCTGAAATCCATGATGATTTAAAAGACAGTCTGCTTATCTATATTTGCAGAATAAAATGAATGAAAGAATTATATTACTCAAAGTTGACCTGCACAGTGTGTTTGTGTGTGTCTGTAGGAAGATGGGATGGAAAGGAGAAAAGGAGGGAGTTAGAGGAGAGGAAATGAGTGTAAAGGAAGGAAGCAGGAAGAGAGAAGGGGAAGGACGGAAGAAAAATAAAAGTGATTAAGTTTGGTTCAGAATTGAGTCATAGCAGAAAATTTTGCCAGGTTGTATTTGATAAATTGTATAGTATTTTCATTCATGCCAGATTTGGTTTGGTTTGTGGTTTGGGGCCACAAAAACCTATCACTTTAATGGAATGGTATTTTCTTCTAACATAATGTGGCTATGACTCATGAATGCGTGGTCTTAGAAATTAAATTAAAGCTGTATATATTAAGTAGACTGCGGCATATTACTTGTTCACCAAAAGCGAACAAAAGCAGAATAAAAGATACCCAGGACAATTAGGGGTCAACTTAATATAGCCAGCATTATACCTTGTAACAGACGGTGTAAAGAGCCAGTGAGCATGGCCCAGAGGGAAGCAGGAGAGCGGGCCAGTGGCTGGTGAGAAATCACGTGTCTGTCTTCTCTGAGCCCAAACTTCTCCCTCCAGTCAAGGCCCATGTTTACAGCCTCATGAAATGTGTTTGAAGAGTTAAAACCGGACCTCACTTAAAAAATGATGGAGAGACACAGAGCGGGTGCAAACACACTGCAGCTAGTCAGCAAGGAAAGAGGCAGCCCAGGCCCCTACCAGGGCAGAGGGCAGATATGGCAGAAAAAAGGGAGGGCCCCTGTGGTGAGCTGGGGGGCATGGACAGAAGTGGCAGATGGGCACCACCTCAGAGCAGACTCACTATGCTGAGATCTCAGACTGATCCGGGTGGTGACATTCCCATCGTTCATCAGTTCACCAGGGATGGGCACAGTAGGGGGAACGTTTTTGCCAATTCTGGGGTTGTATGGAGATGATTGCTACACCCAGAGCTCAGGCCTTTTTTTTTTTTTTTTTTTTTGCAAGAAGTAGGTTTATTTAGGAGAAGAGGATGGAAACAGAGTGAAGAAATACACACAGGAATGGTAAATGTGAAATGGGGTTGGGAGAGCATAGAGTTAGCAAGGAGAAGGGTGCCAGCTAACCAGGAGAAAGTTAGTACCCCAAGAGGTGGGCATGTCCCTAGCTGGCAGGCTAAATCCACAGGGCAGAGCAGGGGAAAGAACCTCCGAGGCAGAGTGCTGTGCTGGGCTCTAACCCAGGAGGGATGCAGCAAAGCGGGCATGAGCAAGATCTAAAGGGCACTCGACAGAACTCAGATTTCTGAGGGCCTCCACAGAAGGTGGGACTGTGAGGCTAACCTGATTCCTGTCAGTGCCCTTCCCCAGGGAGCAGTTCCATCAGTTTCTCTGCCCAGGACCTCATCATTTCCCCACTCTTCTAATATATTAAAGAAATCTTTTGAAAAGTAGTTTGGAACTCCTAAACAGAACCCCCTCAACTTGTTAATATCAATGGATAAGCACTTTGAAAACATGACATTCATAAAATTCATTACTTCTAGGTAGCTGAAAAATTGTCCTAACTATTATTGTCACTTATAATTTTATAATTTTAACTTATATATATATACATAATATATATAATGATTTATGATTTTAAGATCAAGTTGATCTTAAAAGCAATCTAGATGAAGATTTTAAGAGATTTGTTCTTGTATGAAATATGTAGCTCAGAGGCTAACCCTCTGTTATTGATTAAAATCAGTGTCACATTTATCCTACTCTTTGCAGAAGTTTTTTGGGAGGGTTTTGGGTGGTTTTTTTTTGGGGGGGGCAAGGTGATTTTTTTTCCTGGTTTTTATTTTTTTTTTATTTACAAAACATATGAGTGATTTTTCTACATTGATCTTTGCAAAAGCTTTTTTTTTCTTTTGTTCCAAGCTTTTCCCCTCCTTCCCCCCACCCCCACCCCTAGATGACAGGTAATCTAATACATGCTAAGTATGATAAATTATATGACAAATCTAATACATGTATACATATCTATACAGTTATCTTACTGCACAAGAAACATCAGATCTAGAAAGAGAAGAAGAAAAAACAACCTAAGAAGGAAAACAAAATGCATGGAAATATTCACAGAAAGCGTTAAAATGCTGTGTTGTGGTTCACACTCAGTTCCCTCAGGCCTCTCTCTGGAAGTATATGACTATCTTCATCGCTGAACAATAGGAACTGGTTTGAGGATTCTGGTTTTTAATCCAGTGTGCTATCTACTTCAGTTTTATTGGAGAGATCATCCCATTCACTTTTAAAACAAGAACTCTTATTTTATCCTATTTTCCCCAAGTTATGCTTTTTTTCTCTCCTTTCCCCCTTTCCTTCCCTACCAGTGTTTTGCTTTTTACCATCACTTCCCTCAATCTGCCTTTCCTTTTTTCAGCTCCTCCCCCTTTTAAAATCCCTTTCCCCTTTTATTTCTGTCTTCCCTTCTATTAGCCTCTGCTTTTCCCCCCCTTTTCTCCTCTTACTTTATTTCCATATTGGGTGAGACAAGTTTCTATACCAAATTAAATAACATGTTATTCCCCCTTTGAGCCAAATCTTATAAGATTAGGGTTAAAGTAATGCTTATTATCCTCCTTCCTTTCCCTCAAATGTAACAGGTCTTTTTTTGCTTCCTCATGTGATATAATTTACCCCATTTTATTTCTCCTTTTCTTTTCTTCCAATATAATCCCTTTCTCCCCTAGTTTCTTTTCATATTATCACATTAAAGTCAACATATACCTACACTCTCTAACCATATCCCTAACAAAGATACAGTTCTTAAGAGTTCCATATATCATCCTCCCCTGTAAGGATTGAAATATTTTAATCTTTAAAAACATAGTTTTTTTCTTTACTTTTTATTTTCTTTTGAATTTTGTATTTAAAGATCAATTTTTTTTTTGTTCAGCTCTGCTCTTTTCATAAAAAATAATTGAAAACCCCCCTTTTCATTGAATGTCCATCTTTTCCCTGAAAGATAATGCTTAGTTTTGCTGGGTAGTTGATTCTTGGCTGCAGTCCAAAGTCCTTTGTCCTCTGAAATATCATATTCCAGGCTGTTCAGTCCTTTAAAGTAGAAGTGCTAGGTCGTGGATAATCCTGATTGTGGCTTCTAGTTATTTGAATTGTTTCCTTCTGACTGCTTGCAATATTTCTTCTTTGATTTTTTTTAAATTTTATTTGCATAACATATGTGTGGGTAATTCTTCAACATTAACCCTTACATAGCTTTCTGTTACAAATTTTTCCCCCCAACTCCCCACTCCTCCCCTAGATGGCAGGATATCCACTATATGTTAATTATGTTAAAATACTTGGCAAATCGAATATATGTATACATATTTCCAAACTTATCATTGTTGTGCAAGAAAAATCGTATCTACACAAAAGACATATCAGATAAAGGAAACAATGTAAGCAAACGTGATTTTTTTTTTTTTAAGATTTTAAAACCTCCAAAATTGGACCTACAAATTCACTTTATAGACAGCTTGGGTCTGTTATGGACAAGTTAGTTTTTATCTGTTTGGGGGGATCTCTGGGATCAGCTATTAAATCTATTCTCTAATTTCCTTATAGTGGTACCTGTCGAAAAATAGAATACTTTTCTTCAAGAAGGGACTGATAGCTTCCAGGGTCGCTTTCAATGCTAAAATTAGAAGAGGATTTGCTCAGAGGATTTCTCACACACTATAATTAATGATTAGAATCTTATAATTATTTTTTAGCATTGGAAGGAACTGGACATCATTAGCCCTACTTGATGTCTCCAACAGGTAGTCATCTTATAATTTCTCAGCATGACAGCCAAGAAATTGTCAATGGGGATAAAGTAAACATTGGGAGGATCTTTTTAAGGTTCTTCATTGATGAAGAGGGGAAGTGGATCAATGCAAAAAAGGGTAGTAGCTCAAAAAAAACCCAAAAAACAAAAGAAAAGAAAAAAAGAAAAGACTTTATTATGGCCTTGTCCTAAATACCCTTAAATAGAATAATAGGATGACTTGATTTTTACCAGGCTGGTGAAGCCAGTGGAGGTCTCCCAGTGTGACCTTTAATCTGGTTTTCTTCTCAGCCCCCAGTTTAGACTACCTAGATTGACAGGCTACCTCCTTAAGCTCCCTGCTAGTACTCTTGGGCCCCTACATCTACAGAACAATCTCTCCACCCCACCCCCCTCCAAGAATATAGAACTGGAAAGAGGCAGCTGTAAGACATTCTTTAAAGCTCGAGGCCCAATTGTACATCTTGGAGACTGTAGAGCAACATAAAATCTTCCAAGGAGATCACTGCAAGTCAGCAGTGAGACCCCAAAGGCTGTCCTATCATATTTTGGAGAGTATAGGTGGTAAGAATGATGTAACCAGCTTCGTTTTGTCCTAATTCTCCATTTTCTACATCTGACCCCAGCAGGAACTTGAGGATCAGTTTACAACAGCTGTTTTCCTGAAGTGTCTTATTTCTACCTATAATCGCTCCAAGGACTTTTTGCTCTTTATTTTGTGTCACAAGCAAAGTGTGTTCCCTTTAAACTTGTGTACCTAGTTGGGCTTTAACAAGTAGCACACTTTTTCTTTATTTCTTGTTAAGAGTGAAGTACATTTTCTTTACGAGGCATTTTACATCACCAGCTATTTTGTAACAAAAACCTTCTGCTCCTTGTGTAATGGAATGAACAAGATATATATGTATCTCTGTGTGTATGTGTGTTTGCACACATGCAAGTGCAATGTCTCATTCTGGCAGTAAAGCTGCAGTGCTGCCTTCGCTCTCACTTCTGGCAGTTCTGGTCAGCAGACTCCAGAGCTCATGTGAATTAAGTGATGGCCAAAGGAAAAGACAGTGCACTAATTTTTCTTTTCTTTTTTTTTTTTTAATGGCAAATTACTTTATTATCTTTGTCAAGAAAACCTCAAATACAGTAATGAAGAATCAGACATTACTGAAATAACTGAACAACAACACACAAGTCCTCTTAGAGATATAATAAGTGCCCAGTGGGACCTGTTGTGTATGCTTTGAACAGATTGATATATATTTTTTAAAATGTCCCAAATGCTTGGAAATTAAATTCAATTTTTCAGTCAAGGCTTAACAGTGGATTTAGGGGCAAAGAAATCCAATTAGGATCATATTTTGGTAAGGAAAACCATCTAGTGCACTAATTTTTCAAGAAATAAAGCTCATAAAATAAAAGTTTGAGCAACAGTAATATAGTGAATAAAGAACTGATCCAGAAGTCTCAGAGATCTTGTTCAGATAGGTCTCATCTGGGCTGCACACTGCTCCTGTGGCCCCGAGAAAAGCACTTACCTTCTCATCCTTGTAGAACAGTTCTTACTCTGCATTGGCAGATGGAGTTTTCTCCTATGGAGTTTCCTGTACCAAGGAAATCACAGGTGCAGGTGAGAACAAAACAGGCCAAGCTTGGAGTCTCCTGCAAAATAGCACTCAGATAGAAGAGTCCTTCAGTTGTTTAGGTTTTGCTTTTTTCTTGTTTCAGAGAAACAATTCCTTGCCTGATGAGAATAACATTGCAAGTCTTCAGGAGGAATTAATTGCTGTGAAACTGAGAGAAGCAGAAGCTTTGATGGGTTTGAAAGAACTCAGGCAGCAGGTGAAGGATTTGGAAGAACATTGGCAGGTACTTCTCCCTTGTGTGCACAACCATCCAGGCTGCAGAGGCGGGATGGGCCGGGCTTGGGGGGCTGGGATGGGACCCACAGTCAGATGAAGGCCCTTAAGAATGGGTCCTCTCCTCTCGTTCTCTCGCCTCAAGAAATGAGGCAATATTTACACTAATTGGAAGTAATGTTGCCTTGGATTGATAACTTTCTGAAGAATCCCTTTTCTAATGCACGTGGCATCGAGTGTGGGCCATCAAGCAGAGACGTGGTATGGTAAACATTTCCTACGGCCTCTGTGAAAACTGATTGATTGGAGAGTAATAACTTAGGTTAAATCTTGTTATAATAAAGACTTTTTCCACCAAGAAATTTTTTATTATGGAATGAAATAATCTTTCACTTATTGGATTCATATTTTATTCATTAAAATTTTATTTAACGTGGACAGTGTGCTGTGACAGCTTTTGACTTGTTTGGAGAACGCGTCTGTGGTGTGTTGCCTTTATTCCTAGAATTGTGAGACTCATAATGTTCGGTGTTTTAGCGCCATCTAGCTCGAACTACTGGGAGATGGAAAGAGCCACCCAGGAAGAACACGATGAACGAATTACAAGATGAGCTGATGACCATACGGCTCCGAGAGGCCGAAACCCAAGCCGAGATTCGAGAAATAAAGCAGAGGATGATGGAAATGGAGACGCAGGTAGAGCAGCGAGCCTGCGCCATTCCAGTGTTTGGGGAGCAGCCCGCGGAAGTGGGGGCAGGGCCCCGGGGGCCGGTCACTCAGAGCTCACCGTTGTGGGCCTGCAGGGCTCTGTGGTGTGCTTCTGGGGGCAGTTCCGGCCGTGCCAGACTGAGACCCTGCTCCTCTCCGGACCAGAGCAAGCTCAGGGTCTCTCACGTTACTGTCATGGCCCAGCACGTTCGTCCCCCAGGGCTGCATTGGAGCCCAGAGCCATGGTGGTTCCAGCACTGGCTTTGATTCCGTCAGCAGGGGGCAGCTTAAGCCAGTGCTGGACATGCTGGCACTTGTGAGAAGCAGGTTTCAGGTTGGCCCACCTGGGGAGTAAAGGGCTCCTTGGGTGAGACCTCTGGAGTTAGAATGGGTCCCATGAAGGTGGTCCCGGTGTGGGGGAGGGGTGGAAGGCTTTCCCAGAGCAGGAGACCAGGCCAGGCTGGTGGCAGGAAGGCGGCGTGGTGCCTTCTTAAGCACGCTGCTCCGTGGTTTTCCTCTTGGTTCTGGGGATTGCCGGGCCTCCCTCACTGGCATAACTATCAAATCGCCATCTGACCCTCTCTGCGTGAGGGCAAGTGAACCAAGGCAAGGGCACTCGCGGGCTGCTGCCAGGAGAAGTGCAGGCCAAGGAGGATTGTGTCTTCAGTGACAGAAGTGACGGAGGGAAAGGTCCTTGTCCTCGAGCAGGGTGTCCAGGCAGTGGGTCGCGGGGATCTTCTACTCTGGAACATTTCCTCCTCTTCAATCCCTTCCTTTTTTTCAGAGCTCTGGCTTTGACACTTTATTGCCCCTGTTAGTATGACGTCCTTTAGAAGAATTTCTGTTAGTGGAATGCTTTACAGATTCCTATTAGGTTTAGGGCATCTGTTTTTTTTGTTTGTTTGTTTGTTTGTTTTTTTGCTTTTTGCCGAGGCATTTGAGGTTAAGTGACTTGCCCAAGGTCACACAGCTAGGAAGCAGTAAGTGTCTGAGACCAGATTTGAACTCAGGTCCTCCTGACTTCAGGGCTGGTGCTTTATCCACTGCACCACCTAGCTGCCCCAGGGCATCTGTTTTTGAAATGAAATAATATGCAGACCTAAGTGTTTGTTAATTATTTGGCTGTGTGCACATTAATTACAGTATACATTTTAAGAAGGGGGTATTGTGTATCTTTGAAAGTTAAATTTAATTATTGCAGAAATGGTAAACTAAGCTAAAATGTTGGCTTAAAACCTCTCACCTCCAATATGTTCATGTTTACTTATTAGTTTTCTAGTCAGACTAGAATTTTTGACTCTTTCAAAATTCTATTTAAAAATTTTTTTCATGAAATTTGAAATATGTTTTAAGCACAGTTAGCATGTAAATGGTACAAAAAGTTGTATAAAGCCCTGAATAATAAAATAGATAAGTAAAGAAAGAATGTGTCAAAACTTTTCAACATTTCATGTCTCACTTCTGACTTGCCTTTATTTTATGTTTTTTAATTGTTAGAACCAAATCAATAGCAACCATTTAAGACGGGCAGAGCAGGAGGTCAGCAGCCTGCAGGGGAAGGTGCAGTGCCTTTCTACAGAGAATAGAGAATTACTCACCCAGTTAAGTGAAGCAAGGCGCAGACAAGCAGAGACGGAATACAAGGTAAAGCATCTTTCTCCTCTCTCTTGTGCCCTGACCCGAGTGGGGTCACTGCAGAAGCTTGGCTCCGGACTTTCAGTCTTACTGACCCTAGTCCCTACCCTTCCTTTGATATTCTCTCAATGTGCTTTCTCTTTGCCGTCCTTTACTGTCCAGAGGCTACCTAGGAGAAATTGGGGAGAAAGACTTGGAAATCCCAAGTTCCCTTTGGTCCTATGTCCCTGGAGAAGTCCTTTGACATATTAGGATCTCAGGCAACTCTCTCAGTCTCTTAGGCTGCAGAGCAGGTAACGGTTTACCTGATAAGAGGACTTTCCTCACTGAGATTTCTCTGCACTAAAGACATCTCAGGTCTGGGTACCCCTCCCCTCCAAAATCTTCATTTAGATGGCAGCCAGGCTTTGGGAATCCAAATAACTGTTCTCTTTCCAAGGGAGCAGGAGCCAGAATGAACCATTCTGGAAATAGGTCCTACAAATAGGACCTGCTTCTTTGACCAGAAAGGATGGAATCTGCTCTCAGCATGGAGTGGCAGTCAGAGAAGAGTTAAGCAGGAAGTGGGGGATGAGTGGGAAGGAATTAAAAGGTCCTTTGGAATCACTCGAGTTACACAAAGCTCTGTGCAGTCTGGAAGCAGGGCTCTGGTGGGGAGGGATGCTCTCATTTCCAGGTATCTGTAAATTAATTGTTCTCTTCAGACCATAAGGTATCCCTTAGATAATTACTGTAGCTGGCACTTAGAGATGGAAGTGTCAGAAACATTAAGAGCAGACAGATCCAAATCTATAAAAATCTGCACACTCAAAAACTAGATCTGTTGCCTTCTGCATTATCCATTTTCTCATTAGTGCCACTAGACAATTATTTTCTATCTGTTCTTTTGGTTTTGGTCTCATTTAATGGAACTTGAGCATCATCAGTTGAATTAGAAAAATACCATCAAAGTGAGGATTAAAAAAAGGATTTAAGTCACAAAGCTTCACATCTACATGATTGATTAGGAACTGGTAAAATTATTTGTTGTTTGTTGATGAAAAGAAAACATTTAATTTGGAGCAAAAAATATTTTTAAATATCTTGTTTAAATAGAAAGCATACCAGGCATGTTATCCTTGATATATATAAATCCAGAAATAACTCTGTCCCTTGGTCCTCTGAGAGTCATAAAACAAAAGCATTTGTTCACCAGAGGTGAGCCAGTACCATTGAGGTTATCCTGTTGCAAATCCAAATAGAAGAATGATTTTCCCCAAGTCTCTAGGCACTCCTGGATGTTGTACTGATTGTTGTAAGCCCCAGAATCCTTAGATGATTCTTCTTAATGAGATCAAATGTTACTCAAAATTTCCTCACTCTTCGCACAGGAAAACTCAGATAGATGAAAGATGCCTAATGCTCAAAGCATGAAATATGGCATGAAATTTGATGGGCACTTCTTTGAATAGTTTATCAGTATAAATGGTTTAAAGAACTTTGTTGCTGACCTATTGAACCAGAGCTGATGAGAAGGAAAAGATGGGGCTGGATTCTCTTCAGGCAGTAGGCGCAGGGCTTTCAGTGATTGCAAGCCCCACCCCCTAACCAAAAGCTCATTTTTTTCAATACCAGTATTTTCTAGGTGGCCCTTGATGGCTACAAACCCCAGATCAGTATCATCTCAGAAGAATCAGGGATGTCAGGTGCTTACAATGACAGTGATGGGAGGGTCAAAGCTGGTGGTAGCACAGCATCCAGAGTGCCTTGTAGCCAGGACCTAGGGGTGAATGGGAGCAGTCCACCTATTGCACTGGCTTCCAGGAAAAATTTAGTGATCGTGCACTGGGAGGATCCTAGATGGAGGATGAATGGAAGGACTTGGGATACCAGGTGAGTCACACACCAGGTGAATATCTAAGGTCAAACCCTTCCAGTTAGTTATCAGTCAGTATTCATTTTAGAAGTTTCTCAACCAGTTCTTAACCTGAGACCTATCACCTTGTTTTTAAATATTTCTTGAACTATTTTAATATAATTAGTTCCCCCCCAAAATACATATATATATATGTATTTTACTAAAATATTTTTTTTATATATATATATTTATGTGTGTATATATATATATATATATATATATTTAGTTCCCTTGGTAAGCCTATGTATTTTATTTGATGCATTTAAAAACATGATTCTGAAAATGCATCCATAGGCCTCACCACCAGGACTCCATGATCCAAAAAAGATTGATCCCCTACACTCGAAAATGGATTAGCACAGAATTAAACAGTGTAAAGATATTAGTCTGGATCATAGAATTTTTTTTTTATTAAAGCTTTTTATTTCCAAAACATATGCATGGGTAATTTTTCAACACTGACCCTTGCAAAACTTTCTGTTCCAAATTTTTCCCTTCTCCCCCCCCCCAGATGGCAGGTAGTCTAATACATGTTAACTATGTTAAAATACATGACAAAGCCAATATATGTATACATATTTATACAGTTATCTTGCTGTACAAGAAAAATCGGATCTACAAGGAAAAAAAAATCTGAGAAGAAAAACAAAATGCAAGTAAACCTCAACACAAAGTGTGAAAATGTTATGTTGTGGTCCATATTCAGATCCCACAGGCCTCTGTTTGGGTGTAGATGGCTCTCTCCATCATTGAACAATTGGAACTGGTTTGAAAAATCTCATTGTTGAAGAGGGCCATGTCCATCAGAATTGATCATTGTATAGTCTTATTGTTGCCGTGTATAATGTGGACCTTAAAATTTTGAGTGACCCCAAGGCATTCCCACCTTATCCCCACCCCCCAAAATCCTCAGTTTTTAAACCTCAATATTCTGACAGTCATTTTATATGGCCACAAATCTAGCAAAGTAACTCAGGCTCAGAAGAATTGTTTTTTGTCACTGGCGGTTAGTGAGTCAGTCAGTAAGTAAGCATTTTATAGACATCTGTGATGTTCTTGGCACCATGCTAAGCTCTAGGAATATACATCCAGTAAAAGAAACATTCCCTGTGTTCCAGAAAGATATATGTAGGTATGAGACTATAGAGCATATTACCGACAAAAACTTGGGCTAAAGAAATATGAAATGTTATCATTGCCAAAAGAAACCTTTATTAGGCTTGAGGCAACCAGGGAGTGGTTAACAAACTGTTCCTCACACACAGTAGGTGCTTAATAAATGCTTGTTAACTTGACGTTTCTGAATGCCACATTGGTATGATATATTAAAAGAACCACCAAAAAGTATCTAGCAAGTTGGGTGGGTCTTCTGTAGGGAATCTGTGGAAAGCGTTTTGTATCCACAAGAATCACATAGGATGAGAAGGTATAGATGGATTGCAGTTTTCACGGTGCAGGGAACATCCACATAAATAAGGTGATAATTTATCCAAGTGCATCGTGCGTTTGTTGTTCACTTGCTTCAGTCAAACTCTTCATAAGCCCATTTGGCGTTTTCTTGGCAAAGACACTGCTGTGGTTTGCCATTTCCTTCTCTAGCTTGTTTTACAGATGTGGGAAAAGAGGGTTAAGTTATTTGTCAGGGTCACACAGCTCGGAAGTGAATGAGGCTGGATTTGAACTCGTAACTTGAGTCTTCCTGATTCCAAACCTGGTGCTCTATCACTGCATTGCCTAGCTGCCTATGCATCATGCATAGGCCTTGAGTAATTAAACTGAAGCTCAGAAGAAAATTCTTTAATTATTTTACAGTAATTTTAAAATTGTTCCTATTTGTTACATTCTGCTTTAGCCATATTCTAAAAGAGCCACAGTTTAAGCAGTGCCTTTCCACAAACACTAAACAGACATGCTTGGAAGAATGCTGACCCTCTAGCCAGGCTTGTATCATATAAGGGATTAGGAGTGAGGGGGAGAGACCAGACCTGTGATTCCTTTGGAATGGTGACCTCCTGATGAGAAATTTTCCTTTACTCATACCCAGATCAGTGTCTGCTCTGCAACAAAGTCTTAGGGGAGATGCTTTTCAGTTGGGGGACCTTCAACTTGTGCTTCTCATATTTTGAGGACTGTATTTCCATATAATAGGTCATCTTTGTAAAGTAACATATTTTATGCATTTTAAAACGTGGCTGAGAAAGGCTTCATGATGCTCCTGCCCAAGAGGTGACCCACACAAAAAATTTCAGAGCCCCCCAACTTAGAGTTACCTGAAAAATGAAGTGCCTCTATTCCAGTAAAGGCTCTTGGCTTCTTAGTCAATCTGTGCTGCTGCTGTATCTCATGCCTTTGTCATTTTACCTAGCACAATGTAAATAAATAGTATCTTTTGAAAACTCATCTGAATATAGGACAGAAGCTTTAAGAGCTTAAAAATGAATTTGCATCCTTTTTTCTCTAAACCAAACTAAAAACTAGTTTCCCTAAAACCAGTTTGTTGCTAGCTTTTTGTTTTGTTTCAAAGTTAATTTCATTCATTGTAGTGACCCATGCTAATATAGGTAGGCAACTTGTTTTGTACCTTATATCTCATAGTTGCCTTGGACATTGAGAGGTTAAGCAAATGCACAACTAGTATATGTAGTATATGTGCCAGGGTGAAGAGTAAATCCAGGTCTTCCAAACTGAGACCTGCCCTCAATTCACTACACCATACTATTTGATTGATACTAGAATATTTTATATAAATTCAAACAAACATTCTACAGAGTCCATAGTTTGTTAGGTAATCTGTGCATGTCTACATGAGGACAAAAGTTTTTCTTTCATCTTATTTTTCATTTGACTTTCTCAAAAGAAAAATTTGTTTTTTTGATGTGGAGATAATTCATTTATTTTTCTGAAGTTATTGTACACATGACAGTGAGCATATGCAAGCTTTAAAATGGATTACTGACAGCAGTGACATTTTTAAAAATAGGTTAGACAATAATCTTTCCAGACCAAGTTTGGTTGTGGTCCTGTTTAGAGATAGGGGATGGACTGATGACACTTAGCTATTCCTTCCCGCTTTATTGTTCTATGATAAGAAAATAACAGACTTTCAGTGGTGCATATAAAGCTGTAATTCCATCAACTAGTTCTAGTGACATTGCAAACCTGAGTGAAGTTCAAGTGGTTTATCAGTGTCACTAAAAGCCAGAGATGAAATTACATCCTTATAAATATGTAGAACTGTTTCGACTCCAATGACAAAAATCTGTATGTGAGGCTGAAATTTGTACACACCAAAGAGGAGCTTTTGATAAATAACTAAGCTCATCCCCTCTCTACCCTCCCCCCCAAAACAAAACAAAACTATTATTGAATGAAGTTACATTAGTCTAACTTGTATGACTTCACCAGGTCTCTTGTTGTTCCAGCTTTAACTTTTATCCATTGGATTTCAGACCTTATATTTGTGTAGGGTTTGGCAGTTTTCAGAGTAGATGTTGAAAGTCTCTTAATGGGCTTCACAGTAGCCTTTTTTCCTAAACTAATAGGCTGGTAGCATTTATTCTGATATTTAAAAAAGGAAATAGAAGTTAACAGACTTACCAACATTCACAATCAGTCAGACCCAGCCAGGAAGACTACAACTGGTCTTGGAACCAAGATGCATGTATTATCCTTCATTTCTTAAGTTTTATTTAAAGCAGGAACTCTTTTCCATTTCTGTGTCCTAGACCCCATTGGCCTACTGGGGAAGTCTGTGGATCCCTTCTCAGGATAACATTTTTAAAAATAATATACACTTGAAGGAAATAGTAAGTTTTGGGTAGACATTACTGAAAATTAAGGTATGATTTTTTTTTCCCATCCAAGTTCACAGACTCCTGAAATCGGATGTATTCATGGATCCCTATGGATTCCAGATACCATGTTAAGAACCCTTGACTTTGTTATTTTTATAACAATGTTTCTGGAATTAATAGAACTTAGCATTTTTTTAATCAAAATGAGTTTTTCATGGCCAAAAGTTTATTAATAATGAAAATGTTTTCTTTGTGTCAATGAAATAAACAAATTTGAAATTTACTTAATATTGATAATAGTCAAGGACTATAGTTTGTCATTATTTTCTCAGTGAATCTGTGAGATCTGTTCTAAGTGAGAAATAGAGATACACTGTTGACTGCTTGTTGGACATATTTCTCCCTGGCTTTTAATTCATTAATCAGTCAGTATCTAGACCTGCTAGTACCTTGCCAGACTTTAAGGATGCAAATGAAATGAAGGTAGCAGCAATCCCTGCTTAAGGCAGCAGCAATCCCTGCTTGCAAAGAGCTTGTGTTCTGATTGGGAAATACTAAGTGTGTGTGTGTGTGTGTGTGTGTGGATGTGTGTCTGTGTATAAAGCACGTAGATACCATAGACTGAGAATGAAGAAAAGAAATAGTGTCCAGCATTTAAATACTAAGACAATTGAGAAGGAAAGCGCCACAGCTGAAGAGTCAGAAATAGTACATCTGGAGCTTTCAGCTGTTTAACATTATTGAATCTAGTACAGTTTGGACAGTCTGTCATAATGACTAGAGTTAACAATATGTTTGAATAATTTTTGAAGTCATCTTGTCCCTATATGCTAAATATGACTCACTTTATATAAATGCATATTAGATTTTAAAAGTAATTTTGTTTATTAAATATGGACACCTGAGAATTTTTAAATTCTTCTTTATCACATAAAAGTATAAAAAGTATAGAATTTTTTAAAGATAACTGTCAATTTTTTACCAAAACCATTTGAAAAATCATTTCATTAAGGAAAAACATACAAGGAGCAGCTAAAACAGAGTGCTGAATGTTCAAACATTTCATCACAATCCTTATTCTGAAGCTGAAACTTTTTTTTGGTTCTAAAATCTATACAGGGAAATTCATTTTTAATTTATACTTAAGTCCATCAAATGAAAGACATTCATTAAGTTCTAGTCTGTGCCTAATTAGGCATCTGTCACATATAAATTTAGAGATACAGTCCTTTAGTTCTCCAATATTATACTTTTCAAAGATAGGCAAAAATATCAAAAATGAACTAGACTTTAAGAAAAGCAAGCCAAACATTAGAATATTACGAAAGCACTCTATTGACCATTAGGTTTCTGAAAGATCCTTCATATTTAGTGTATGATAACTTTTCCAATTAGAGATTTAATAGAGCTAGAATAATAGAGGCTGGCTAGAAGATCTCTAGAGAGTGAATGCCTTGACTTAACATTAATAACCTCATTTATACTACATACACATGGATTAATTTAAAAGGTCAAAAATGTCTATGAAAGAGTCTTTCTTGACCAAGTAGATAAACTTTGCCTTGTTCCTGTGGATCACTAAGTTTGAGGCAAGGGCACCAGTTCACACTTCTGGACCTGTTATTGCATGTATGTCAATTTAAGGTCTTTGCAGGGTGAGCCATGAGAATTCTTTTGTCATGTTGTCGTGTTACATTGGCTAGAATGTGAGTTATATTTCTAACTTTGACTGGTATAACCCACAGTAGTAAAAACTGTTCTTGTGTTGAGGGACTTGGGTTGGGCGAAGGGACCTTTGTAATTTTTACTTTATTATCTATCTCCACTATTACCATCACAAATGTTATTATTTGGAGTGCAAGAGAATGGCCACAGTTTCTTCACTGCTCTTCCACCTTCAAAAGCAACCATGGAAAATATCAAAATGCATATCAAAATTTGTTTAAGCGTTAATGGGACTGTTTAGTTAAAATACCATGGCCCATGAAGTCTTTTTAAGTTCAGTAAATGGTGCAGCTCTTTGATGTTTTCTGATTTTAGAGGAAATTTAATTCAAAGAACTGTGTCCACTTTTTCATTGCTTTCTCCCCCTCCCCAGAATAAAGAGGAAGTGATGGCAGTACGTCTTCGAGAGGCGGACAGTATTGCTGCAGTGGCTGAACTGAGGCAACATATCGCTGAACTGGAGATTCAGGTACCAGGGAGGAGTCATGGGATGGGGCTTGTGCCTTTCTCCTGCATTCTCAAGCCTTGCCCAGCGTTAGCTCCCTGGTAGCATGTAGCAGGTTGGTGGGGATGCTCTTCTGCTTCAGGACAACTAACAGAGTTGTTGAACTGCACAGGGTAGATAGTGTCAAATGAGCCCTACCACTCCTGACTTTTTTGACTGCCGGTGCTTGGCTATAAACTTCTTTCTCCTGTAAAGCAGGGTTAGATGCAAAGTTCAACTGAGGAAAGTATTAGTTTGTTACATGATAGCTCAGGAATTTTCTGACCTTATTTTATCTTTTTTTTTTTTTTTTGCTGAGGCAATTGGGGTTAAGTGACTTGCCCAGGGTCACACAGCTAGATTTGAACTCAGGTCTTCCTGACTTCAGGGCTGGTGCTCTATCCATACGCCATCTAGCTGCCCCACCCTATTTTATGTTAAGGTAAGTTCAGGTAGCACAGTAGAACAGGACCCTGGGGTGTGGAATCTGGAACCCTGCCTTCAGCTTTCATCTCAGACCCTGGGCAGGACCGCTGTCTCCCTCAGTTTCCTCATCTGCAAAATGGATATGTAGTAGCACCCACCTCTCAGGGTTGTTGTGAGGATTGAATGAGAAAATATTTGTAAAACGCTTAGGACAGAGTGCAGCACATAGTAGGCTTTTCATAAATGGTTGTTCCCTTCCCTGAGGAAAGAATTTCCTTCTTAGTTTGTCCAGTGCTGTTGTGACTCCCATGTTGGTATCGTAACAGAGAAATCCCTCCCAGAACTATTGTGTTTCATGGTCCTCTGAATAAACTATCTACTTTTCCTAACTACACGGAATAGGACAAGCTTTGACTTCCTATTTTCAAAAGGTGGTAAATTTTTCTTCTCTCTTTTTTCCTAATCTGTGCTAGTCTAGTCTATCAGCTATTTCTTCTTTATATGAAACCCCCTTTCCATCTTTAATTTTAATCCCTTTCTTTATCTTTAATCTCAATAGGATCCTTTTATGATTTGAAAATACTATAAAAGTATATTTTTGTATTTATGTAGAATATTTTTCACAAAGCATATTATTCAAGGTAGCATCAATTGCATCATGCTTGAACACCCTTATGATGTATTTTTCTGTAATTATCACTGTTGTTCTTATTGGAAAGTTGGATATGAATTTATGGCATCCTTTCACACTTTTCTTCATATGTCCTGTCAATAGAAAAATAAAATAGGAGCTTTAAATGAAGTCCTTCTGTGATTGCAATATGGTCAAGGAGATGCTAATTTCAGTAAATATTTGCTGGAGAGTATCAAATGATGTAAAGTGGTTTACAAACCTTAAAAAGCTATTGAAAACTATCATTTTATAAAAGAAAATGTAAGAAAAGAGTGTCAATTATCCTATTAGTACTGTTACATATATGGCACATTTCAAAGTTTCGTAATGATTGACTTTTTTTGTTACCATACAGAGATCAAGTCCATGATGCAGTCTTTCTGCTTGTCAGGTTTTTAACATGGACTGAGGCATTCTTTCCACTGAAAACAAAATATTCTTTATTCTTCATCTTAGAAAAACTTCAGTATGTCCATTTAAATTCCACCAGGGGGAGAACTTGTCTTTAGACCTGGTGTTCGTGTCTGAATCTCAATGGACCCTTGCCCTTAAGGAAGAGAGAAATTGATTTACTAACCTGTGCTTTCTCCACATTTAAAAGCTTCATTTGCAGTGTGCTCTTGAATGTAGCCCTTAAAGTGAAGCTTGCAAATAATTGGCATTTATTGGCCAACTTCTGGAAATGTGTGATTTCTATAAGAATATAACAAAAGGGGCAGAGCCATTAGTAGCTCTAAGAGCCCAAAGTATGCTTGTGTGGAAGTGAAATTTTGGTAATTTTAGAGGCTCCTTGGTGAACTTTGAGAGTATCAGGGGACGTGAAGAGCCCTGGCCTTGGCATCAGAAGGCACAGGGTTCCAACTTTACCCCATACTTGTCATGTGACCTGCCTAGGCCTATCCCTGGGGAAAGTCATCTCTCAGCCTCAGCCACCAGTCTGCGATACAGGTAATAACACTTGCAGTATTTATTCAGAAAGAGGAAAGCATTTTATAGACTTGAATATGCAAGAAAAATGTGTGTTGTTATTATTCCTGGTTAGATTACTTTCACACAGCTATGTTGTGTAATGTAGTACTGCAGTTTACATGGATGTTTCATTTATTTGGTGTAATAAGTGAATTTTGAAAGTAAATGCTCATTCCTTTTAATACCTGAAACTATTTGTTTTAAAATGCTAGGGTTTTTTTTTTTTGTTTGTTTTGTTTTGTTTTAAGAAAATTATTCCAAAATATCCTATATACTTTTTTACCTTCTTAAACATAGTTTAAAAAAAAAAAAAAAAGAATACAAGTTGTCTGTGTTTTAGTCCTGACTTGCCATGGAGGTTCATACATAGTCTATTTACTGATCACATGATGCTCTGATGAAAGCAACATACTCTGAAGTAATTACATTTCTGTTGTCAATAATAATAAATAAAACTCACTTAAATTTGTTTATCATTTGTTCTTTTGGTGTAGTTTTTAACAACAAAGCATTTATAAATTGGCTCATTAACTCCCTTTAAGCCCATATTATGATTTATTTGAAGGTGATTACTGTGATTGAATGTGATGATCCTATTAGAGGATCAGAATCCAAGCATCAGAAGTGACTTGCAAAGTTTAAGAATCCAGAATTTCCAAGTACTCTCACCCTGATGATCAGAGTTCTGACTCAGTTTCTTGCATTTGCTATACAGAATAGAGATCTTTTCTTTTAATTCTGAATTTCATACACACAAAAAATGTGCATCTCCAAATATAAAGTAGAATTGAAAAAGAGCATTATATGTGAAACTTCCAATCTGTTGCATGCAGTTTGCTTTTTTTTTTAAGTATATGATAAGTTAACCATGTTATTTTTCAAAGCTGCCCTGCTTGTCTGTGTTTCCTTCTGAACTTCTTACTGTTCTCTTCTGTGCATTTAAAAAATGCTTTGTTGACTTTGTTTTCTTGCTTTTTTGATAGGTAAAGTATATATTCAATACTTAGCTATGTTGTAGGCGCCGTGCACTAGAGATAAAAACACTGGTAGACTAGACAGTCCCTATCCTCAAGGAGCTTATATTTTCATGAGGAAGGAGAGGGGGGAAGAGAGAACTTGCCTCTCCTTGCCAATCCCTTCCTTCTTGTTCCCTTGCAAACTCCTTGGCTGGCCTCTCAGCAGAAGCTGCTTTGTCAGACACTGTCGCCCATTGCTAAATCCAGTGACCTTTTCTCAGTCCTGATCCTCTGGAGCTTTTGATACTTACTGATAACCAGCTTCCATACCCCAGACACCATCAGTCCTTGACTTCTGTGACAGTATTCTTTCCTGGTTGTCCTGTTACCTGCCTTCTTTGATGCTCTTGTGTCCTCTTCTCTCACGCTCTCTTATTTTTATTGGAAATTTCATCAGCTCCTCTCATTCAGATACCCCCTTTCTACCCAGATCTCTTTATCTTGGTCTAACTTCCTCCTGAACTCTAGTTAACATTGTTCTTCATTTGTTTGCTCTTAGTTTCACACATGTATTGGCATTTTACTAATCATTTGTCGTTTCACTCTCTTGTCTTGACCCTTGGCTTTCTCTTTATGCAGGAATAGGGACGCACTGTTAGCTGTTTGCTGGACATAGTTTGTCCTGGATGTCCCAGGGCATCTGAGACTTAACAGGTCCAAAGTGGAGCTCACACTCTTCCTCTCAGATCTGTCCCCATGGGCACCTCCATCTTGCCAGTGCCCCAGGCTTGTCATTTCAGGGTCTCCCTTTTCATTGCTCCCCTGTCATTTACCAAACTTTATCCATCATCCCTCCCCATTTCTCCTGACCTTTGCTCCACTCCCACGACCACCACCCTCTTCCAGCTCTCCCCTCTCTGGTTCTCTCTGGTGGAGCCTCCTACCCGCTCATCCACTTTCCAAGCCCTTCCCTCTCCAGTCCATTTTCCACTTGGCCGTCCTTGTGACGTTGCCAAGGCCAATGGTTCTCACACATTTAGGCCTAAAAGTTCTGGAGAGTCCCAAAGAGCTTTTGTGTATGTATGTTGCAGCTATTGCTTGGTCATATTAAAAATTAAGATATCTGAGTTGTATTATGAAAATCGTTTCAAGCCCAGGGTCTGTGGACTTGCCCAGGCTCACCCAGCTAGTACATTTCTGAGGCCAAATTTGAACCCAGGTCTTCCTGAGTCCCAGTGTGGCTCCTGAGCCACCTGCTTTATTGTTTGCCTCACATGTAAGAGATATTCTGCTACTGGGAAATACCTGTTGTTTTCTCTTTAAAGTCAGATCCCGTTCTGCATGGAACAGTGAGGCATCATGATGGGGTAAAAGGGACTCAGAAAAATGAGGAAATTTGTAATAGCAAACAAACAGAAGAAGCTGTTTTCAGAGTTGAGGAAACTAATATGCTTAAGTCACTTGCCTTCCAATTTTTCTCTATTCTCATTTACAAAACTAGAAGCCTTCATTGTTCCATGAGGTTCACGACCTCTCTCTCCCTGCCCTCTCCACCCCCTATTTTTTCCATTTTAAGATGTTGAACACCACAGAAATCTCTCTGGAAGATCTAGCCCTAGAGCCATCTCTCCATGAGTAAGGAACAAATCCAAGCCTTGGACCAAGGGAGAATTGCTTGGAAGATTAGAAATTCCTTCACACAAATCATCCTCAAACAGCCTTTTCCTGTGACCTGTACACTGAGGAGACATATCCCTGTCTTCCAGCCATTTGAGGCAGGAAGACTGGTGGTCTGTCAAAGAAGAGAAGCTCGCTCCCTCTGGCTTGCAGGTGGAGTCTCCCCGGGTACCCTCATTGGGCTACTTGGTGTCTGTGACCATGGTTACAAGCCCCCCTGCAGTTCAGGGAAGTCAGATTACTTTCGGGGGGAGGATGCACCCTGCATTCAGACAGATAAGCCTCTTGTTTGGGGCCAGCTTCTTTCATGTCTGGGCCTATTGAACTGATGTTTAAGGAAGGCGTGTCAGATTTCATCCAAAAAGGGCTCACGAGCAAGATTTCATATGAAGTCACCCCTTGGGCAAGCTCGAGTGCTAAGGTGACCCTTAGGGACGTTGGCTCTAGCCCTTCAGGCCTAGTTGTCCCAAAGACAGCCAGCCGTCCTCTAGAAGTTCAGGATGTCATCTCTGGACGCACATGATCACAAAGGAGTGCCGAACTCCTGCTGTGATCTTTGCTGGATGCTGGGACGTGTGCCTCAGGGCGACAGACAGGCCTATATCTGGGTTTTCAAAAAAGTGGAGACGATGTCTCCCAGTGTTAGGGCAAGGAGCTCAGAGTGTGTTCTGTCAGAACTCTGGAACCATCAAGGGCGTGGCTCGTGGACACAACGTCATGCTATTCCTTGACCTCTCTGGCATGTCACGGTGTGAGAAATAGTTTGTACAAATAAGCTCCTGAAACTGACAGCAGCCCCTGGAGGCAGGTGCTGCCTTATTTTATGTAAGAAAAAAATCTCAGGATCAGAAAGTTAACCAGCTTCCCAAGTCCAGGTGGCTCTTCTGCACTGCAGGCAGGTTGTGTCTGCCCCAAGTCTTAGGGACCTTCCTGACAACTCACCGTCACGCATTGCCATGATCCCTGATCAGGCCAGCTTCGCTTCCTCAAGAACAGCTCATGCCGTGGGAACTCCGTGTTCTTTATCAAAGACTTGGGTTAAGGCATAGATGGCACTTAGGTAAAATTTGTCAGGCACTCAGATTGTGAGGGACAGCTGGCATCAATGACAGGATTCAGATCAGAGAGATCTGAGAAGGCTAGGACAAGGGCTCCTGGGAAAAGAGAGGAAGGTGGCATTCTGTGCTTGGGTTGCAGCAGATCCCTTCACCTGAGCAGGAAAGGGGAAGCACGGGTTCACCACAGTGTCGCTGAAGAAGGTCTCAGCCTTTTAATTGACTGCACACTTGATGTGACTTAAGGTTGTGAAATAGCAGCCAAGAGACCCTCAGGACTTTTCTGGCCTTATCAGAAATTGAATGTCCAGGACATGGTCCCTGGTTGGGCTACATCTTGAACAATGTTTAGTCTCAGGTGCTTTATTGTTTTAAAAATAATAATAGCTTTTTATTTTTCAAAATATATGTAAAGATAGACATTCGCCCCTGAAAAACGTTGTGTTCCAAATTTTTCTCCCTTACTCCCACTCTCCCCTCTACAGCAAATAATCCAAATTAGGTTAAACATGTCCAGTTGTTCTAAACAAATTTCCACATTTAGTCTCCATTGTCCTTTCTCTGAATGCAGATGACTCTTTCCATCACAAGTCTATTGGAATTTCCTTGAATCTTCTCACAGTTGATCATCACATAATTTTTTGTCACTGTGTACAATATTCTCTTGGTTCTACTCACTTCACTCAGCGTCAGTTCATGTAAATCACTCCATGTAAATCACTCCAGGCCTTTCTAAAGTCAGCCTGCTGATTGTTTCTTCTGGAACAATAATATCCCATAACATTCTAACTTATTCAGTCACTCTTCATCTGATGGGCATCCTTTCAGTTTCCAGTTTCTGGCCACTACAAAAAGGGCTGCCACAAACATTCTTGCACAGGTGGGGCCCTTTTCCTCCTTTAAGATCTCTTTGGAATATAGGCCCAGTAAAAACACTGCTGGGCCAAAAGTTATCACAGTGTAATAGCCCTTTGGGCATAGTTCCAAATTGCTCCAGAATGGTTGCATCAGTTCACAACTCCACCAACAATGCATGTCTTTCCACATCCCCTCCATCAATTATCATTATCTTATCCTGTCATTTTAGCCAATCTGAGAGATATGTAGAGGTACCTCAGTTGTCTGAATTTTGCATTTCTCTAAATCAATAGTGATTTGGAGCATTTTTTCATATGGCTAAAAATGACTTTAATTTCTTCATATAAAAATTGTCTATTTAAATAAGCTAGTGTGTTCCCAAAAGAGGTGACCGATCTGGTCAGAGAAGTTTCATTCAGAGTTTGGGGAAGGGATGATCATCTTGGGGACAAGGAGACATAATCCCTGGGTTCTGAGATTTGAAAAGCTGGCATGAGGAAGGGAGATTAGGCATATTATCCTTACCCCATAGGGCAGAGTCCAGAAAATGGCCTCAATTTGCAAAGTAACAGATTGTAGAAAGAAAAACTAGCTCTCCAGAAAATGGATTAGGGGAATACCTCATGCAGGATTGTGACTTCCCTGAGCTGAGTCTTCAAGAAAAGACTGGAAAAGGCCTTGTGGGCAAGGTTGTAGGAAGGAGGCTTCTGCAGGTGCTAGTTGGGCTGAATGACCTCTAAGGCACCTTCTAGTTCTTCGGTGCTGTCTTTTCTTAGAGTAAATCAGAAAATCACGTCTCTAACTGGTGGCAGTTAAATTGGTAGGGAAATAGTAAATAGGGAGCTGATCTTTTGGGTTTGACCTGTTCTTTACCCTCAAAGTTTTACATCACTGTAGGAAGTTGTGTTTATAAAGAAACTGAGGCACAGAGGACCAGGGAGGCAGTTGCATAGGTGGAAACTGAACATTTTTTTTTAAGAAGGCCTGTTAAAAAGCATGTTGAGATTTCTGACTCATAACAAAATTAAAGTTATCTACAGCACTTTGTACAAGACAGCTGTTGCATACATAGACATGAGGGAACTCTGAATTTAGGGACAGATGCACACTCCCAACAGACTTTTGTTCCTTTGCCCAGGAGGTAACCTCTAGAAATGGCTCAGATGGGCAGTGTTCCCAACTGCTTTGGATTTAAATAGCACCCACTCGAAATACTGTTCTGGCATGGAATGAGGGAGCTAGGTTTAAATCAGTGTGCCAGGTCACTAGACTTGAAGGAAAGCAAGTGGTAAAACTTACCATTTAACATCTTATAATGAAGGAATGATGTAAAATTGCTGATATTGGCATGAAATTAGCATTGAACATACGGTTCTAAGTTGTGCCGATTTCTGTGCCCTTAGTTGCCTGAACTTTCTTGCAAATTATTTTAGGAAGTCTGGAGTAGGTTTTTTGTTGTATGTTTTTTTGAAACATGTATCAATTAACCAAATTAACCGAATTAACCAAAGAACATTTGTTCTTTAAAGACTGCCTTTAAACTGCATCAGTTTGGGGACTTGTATTTAAAATAATTTTTCTCCATATTAAAATATTTTTCCTTTTTTATGGAATCGCAGAATCTCAGGGTTAGAAGGAATTTCATAGGCCATCTAGTCCAAACCACATCTGAGTAAGATTATCCTTGCGGCGTGCCGGACAGTCCTCCCCCAGCCATTTGCTTGAAGTCTTCCATGGAGGGCTCTCTCCTACTTCTCCAGGGAGCCCCTTTCATTATGGGACAGCCTCAGTTATGGCCACTTTTTTGTTGTTTCCTCTCACTGTGGGGCCAAGCAGGACAAGTCTAATTCCTCTTCTGTAGGAGCTGACCCTGCCCTCTGGGCCTCTGCTCCTGGACACCCGTCTGCAGAGAAGCCACTGGGGGAACAGGGGCCAAGCTCTGGGCCTCGCCTTCCAGTCTGGCCTCGGACACTGGCCACTTAACTCCGGCGACCTTGGTTTCTTCATCTGTGAATCTCAACAGCACCTACCTCACAGGATCATTGGGAGGATTAAATAAGATGGTATTTGTCAGAGTGCTTAGTCAAAGGCCATGGCACATAGTAGGCACTTCATAAATCCTGCACCTGCGTCCTCAGACCCTCCTCACTTTATTTGTGTCCTACCTAAAATGGGGTGCCTGACCCCACATGGGGTCTGGAAAGAAAGAAGGCATCCCTCCCTGGCCCTAAGCGTTCGGCCTCTCTTAGGGAACGTATAGTTGGGTCATTGTGGCCACTGCGTTATGTAGGGGGCTCATATTAAACCAGAAATAAATCTATGAAATAGTCATGTTTTCAAAGATCTGCTCTAATACTACCCCAGTTCTGCCCCCTGAATTGAGTGAAATGGATTTTTTTTTTTTTTTTTTTTTTTGCTTTTTTTGCTGAGGCAATTGACTTGCCCAGGGTCATACAGCTAGGGATTGTTAAGTGTCTGAGACTAGAGTTGAACTCAGGTCCCAGACTTCAGGGCTGGTGCTCTATTCACTGCACCACCTAGCGGCCCCAAAATGGATTTTTTCAGCATAAGTCTAAGATTTTCCATTCATCCCTGGTAGATCTCGTCTAGTTAGATCTAGCCTGTCCAGATTTCATCCATTTCTTCCTGATAAAAATGACTCCTTCTGAGATCATTTCACAAGTGCTTCAGATGCTTTCAAATGCAAAAGATAAACTTAGTCCATTTCACATTTTTAACTTACCAGCTTTCCAGATGCCTCAGATATGCTCAATGCCATACAGAGTTCCTCGTTCTGATTGTCATCCCAGTAAGCATGGGCTGTTTATGGCTATAAAAAAGTGTTTGTCTTACGTTCTGTTTTTATATGTGTATGTATTTATGAAGGCATACACATGTGTTTTGTGTGTGTGTGTGTGTGTGTGTGTGTGTGTGTGTGTGTGTGTGTGTGT